>CM040239.1:141494693-141575442 GCA_022545495.1 Chrysanthemum lavandulifolium
GCTTCACTTCATCTTTCGCGACATTTTCTTCCATCTTTATTGCTGCTGATGCCAACATATATGTTGCGTATTAGTTTCTTTTGTTGGGTAACGGAGTATCATATTGTTAACCTGGATACAAATTATATGTATTTATGTAGTGTACAACTAATTTAAGCTTGTGTATCAATCATGTTGTAGTTGTATATCAATCTTGTGTTTTGTTAGGGTTTCAGTATTAAAATATGGTTTATCAATTCTTTTCGTGCATCTATACAGAACTGTATATAAGAGAATCAAGTTGTATATCAGTATACGAATGGACTGAGGGTGCGGTATATCATTAGGAAAAAATACATTACTGTATATGAATGTGAGGCTACATGTAAATTAAATATTGTCAAAAAAAATACGGTAAAAAAGACAACAAAATTGATACGTATGTAGTCTAGAAATTCAGTTAATAATTTGCCATCAAATTTCAAGATATTTACCAAATTGCCATTCTACATAATCTAATCTAATCAATCTTAATGGATACATCTAACGGTTAAAAATACTTCCTACACTTTCTTACTAAACCACTATTTCTTACTATATATATATATATATATATATATATATTATAATATATATATATATATATATACACACACACACACACATATATATATATATATATATATATATATATATATATATATATATATATATATATATATATATATATAAATGAATCATAACTATTACAATAAAAGATAAAAATCCCCTCACTTGAGATGAACATATATGGAGAATATGGGGGTCTTCAATGATCTTCAAATGTAAGTCTTTGACGTAGGCGTGATTCTCGAACCTCTCTACTTAAACCTCAAACTTGGGCAAACAGTGGCTTCCCGATCATAAATTAAGACTACACGATAGGCTAAGGCGAATGGGTGTAACGACACAAACATAATAAGGGTATGAAATGAAAAGAATGGCTCTGAATGGTGTATCTAGGGGTATCTTGCACTAAAGATGAGCACAACCAAATGGTTTAACATGAGGGTCGAATAGTCGAGGTGACTAATCGATAAATACACATATATAGGCTATTTGGGTGATAATCCTAAAATATTGCATTCTCGAATTGATTATTCCATATATATCAAGCTAACTCGACACACCTCATTTATGGTTTCGAAATGATACAAAGGCCAAGTTCTAAAGTTTACAAGCTACCGGCACACTCATAATTTGGTGTATTTGGATAAATAAGTGTAAACAGATAGGCTAAATCTCACCATGGAATTCAAGGGTTATAGTGTGCTCGGCTAAGGTCTAATTTACTTAGGTTAAGAAAAACATGTCAAAATTTTAAAAATGGTATAATTTTTCAAAATAAACTAGAAAAATGAGGGCAAATAAGTTTAAGTAATAATTATACTCCCGTCACCCCACTTGAGATGTATAAAGTCCCTTTTATACTAAACATGAAATAAAGGTGAAGAGAAAGTAGAATTAGAGCGAGAACTTCCCTGAAATTTGCTCCTAAAAAGAGAGAAAGCCCACCCACGTTGAATATCGTGCCTTCATTAAGCATCCATGAGCAAACTTTGATATGTGAAATCACAATATACCGACAAGCATAATTCTAAAAATAAAAAGGAAAACAAGAAAAACAAATAAAACCTAACTCACTTTCGTAGTAATCACGATTGTATTTAGCATATGCAACAAGCCTTTTAAACCACTTGATGTCCCAAGTGGACGAGTGAAGTCTCGTGAGGGCTTACAGCGAACATACCCACAAAGTTCATTTAGTTACTAATACAAGGTTATTGTGTAATTGTTTTTGAAAACATTTTAAAGTTACAAGAAAAGATTACGGCGTAATCATAAGAATGAGTTACGTCGTAGTTATATTAAAGCTGGAAAACTTCTCTAATTTGTGAAGGTTACGGCATAACCATGGGAATGGGTTATGCCGTAAGTGTTAAAACACAGACCGCCGCTTGAGTGATGGTTACTGGCGTAACCTTGTGTAGTGGTTACGTCGTAATTCTTTGCACATAATGTAAATTTCAAAGCGGTTCTAGTACTTGGTGAGCAAAAGTGCCATCCTTCCAACTCCATTTCCGCAAAAATGTAAAACAAACATAAAACCAAACTAGACTAATAAAATAAAAAGAAAAGGATAGGCATGGGTGCCTCCCACGAAGCACTTGTTTTTGTTCGAGTCACGAGCTTGACTCCACCTTTATTTACTAAGTAAAGGGTGTTCATCCCTTGACTCGAAATCACGTGTGGATGAAAATAGCAATAAACATCATGAGGTGTGAATTTGCTATGGGATGGGAAACGATGAAATATGATCATGCATTAATGGAGATGTCGTTTCCATCCTTACCTTACCCGCTTTAGTTGGTCGTATTGATGATTGGTCCACCTCGTGATGCGGTGATTAATCGGCTTATATGTTACATTTGATTCCTCGTCAATCACGAAGTGTCCAAGATCTTGTCTTCTAATCCTTCGCAAGCTCAACTAAAATTTGTTCGAGAAGATGCTACATAACCATCACCGGGTGGTGTGATAGGCAAGGCTTGTGAAGTTAAGGGTTGTACTATGCCATCCACAATTTTGTTACCCTTCATATTCATAAGTTGTTCCTTGCTTGATTCATCTTTTCCTACAACCTCCTGAGCTTCCTCATAAGCAAATACATACGGTTTGAAGGGCTTGTTAAGACGCCCTGGAAACGCGATAGGTGGTACATAAGGTTTGACAATAGGTAAAGCACAAGGAATCGACTCCTTGCTGACTTCTTCGACCTTTACCATCGTTGCATTGATAATCCCAACCGTATTCCTTTTATTTTCCAGGACCTTTACCATCGTTGCATTGATATTCTCATAGGCACATGGGCTTACTTCATAAGCCTAGAGATAAATACTAACATATAAGCCTAATTACTTAGCAACCTATTACATAGTTAATGACCAACACTTTATAGTAGTTACACGTAATCCCAACATATGAAAATGCAGATTTGGTGCTTGTATTTATAGCCTCGTCTAAGTTACGACGTAATCGTAAGTAGAAGTTACGCCGTAACTAGCGTATCTCAGAAGATCTTATCTGCAATAAATACATTAGGTTACGTCGTCGTAAAGTACTCGTAGTGAAAATCATCACTTCTACGCCGTAACCATGGAAGTGAGTTACGGCGTAACCTTCGTGACC
This sequence comes from Chrysanthemum lavandulifolium, assembly GCA_022545495.1. NCBI lineage: Eukaryota > Viridiplantae > Streptophyta > Magnoliopsida > Asterales > Asteraceae > Chrysanthemum > Chrysanthemum lavandulifolium. Next base: position 141,497,901 of record CM040239.1, read on the forward strand.
ACTGAATTATTCTAAGTCATTGGAAATATACGGTGTAACCAAATCGATGGAGTTACGCCGTAACCTTGAATTGCGTTGACTTTGGTCTTCATGTATTAATCATTGTTATGGCATAAGTTGAGAGTGGAATCTACTCCGCAACTTCCTCTTGGACAACATACACTAGTATACTTAGCTAGTTTTCTTCCATATCCGCATCTGTTTGTTCCTATGCTCATTTATGCTCTGAAAATGAAATATTAAGAAATAAAAGCATATATGCACTTAAAATAGTACCAATGATGAGCATATTAGGGGGGAATTGACAATAAAATATCAAGACTATTTGATGTTATCAGCAAAAAACACACTATATTCAAGAACTCTATGTATAACCGAATTTCGTTTGTGTTGACCAGACATAGGCAAACAAACGCACTATATTTGAAAATTATAGGTATAATCGAATTTTGTTTGTGCTGACCGGACATAAACAAATAGACTATATTCGAGAACTCTAGGAATAACTGAATTTCGTTTGTGTTGACCGGACATAGGCAAACAAACGCACTGTATTTGAAAACTCTTGGTATAATCGAATTCCGTTTGTGTTGACCGGACATAGGCAAACAAACGCACTATATTCGAGAACTCTAGGTATAACTGACTTCCGTTTGTGTTGACCGGACATAGGCAAACAAATGCACTATATTTGAGAACTCTAGGTATAACGACAAATTACCTACTAGGGTCGTTGTTACTATTGTTAAGTTAATTGGTTGTCATGAACTTAGTGCAATAATAACTATTATAGGTAAATAACAACGTAACCCATTGTCTTTTAAACTTGGAAATCTTGTGTTCAACTATTTAACTATAAACATATGGATTTCACTCAACCTTTGTGTTGACTGTTTTAAACATGTTTTATCTTAGGTTCATAAGGCACACGAATGACACGGAGAAGCACACATAATAAGAAGGCAATATTTTGTAATATCATTCGAAAAACTTATTTGATGTAATATTTAACCGTGAAACTACTAGGACCTCTATTTTGTAAACTCTGATATTTGAACTATTCGAATGATAAATGTTTTAAAACGACTCAATTAGAGTTTGTTTTCTATTAATTGTTATACCATAAGGTAACACCCAACTTGAATTCCGCTGCTATCACGAAATTGGGGTGTTACAATAAGGAAGTGTGTTGATAAGGGAAATGGGAAATTGATTGAAGATATGTGTGTTGGAAAGGGGAAAATCAAACCAGTAGCAACAGGTGGTGGTGTGGTGATTAAAGACAGTGAAATGATGAATGTGAAAGCCAAAAGGGTATTAGAAGCAGGATTGGAGACAAAGTTTAACAATAAAAAAGGGGCAAGAAATGACGTGTGGGCAAGTATTTAATGGTGAAGTAACATATAATTCATTATTTTCCCATTTTGTTAGTCATGTTGTGGGCTTGTGAACCAATAACTTTTGATAATGATTTGCAGGTCCAGTAGGTTGTGGAGTTTTTGGTTCATCCAGCTTTTGTAGCCCTTAGTTCATCAAATAGTTGTTTATCAGTAGGATGTTTAAAATGTAATTTGAAGTACAATATTTTGGGATGATGTGTAGCAATTCAAAACAATGATAATGTAATTTGAAGTACAAGATTTATGGATGTAAAAGTCTGAACAATGTCTGATTTATGTTTGCATTTGATGCCCATATTTTTGTTTTTCTTTTATGTTTAATTATGTTTAAAATATTGTATTGTAAAGATGTTGTATTGTCTTATTCTTATTTTTTAATATGTTTGCCTTTTGTGCTTTTGGTATGCAGTTGAGGTTTATGGTATGCATTTGGACAAATATTTGACTTTTAAAAGTTAAACATAGTGTTTTGGTATGTACATACCTGTGTTGACCAAATAGTCACTGCAAAGCATCCAAACACCCTCAAATGGTTATAAGAAGGCTTCTATTCAAGCAAGACATATCACCACACATGAAGTCTCATGTGTTAATGCCCTTTGTGCTATTGATATGCATTTGTGTGTTTTGGTATGCATTTGGTCTAATGTTCAACTTTTAAATTTATTTCAAGTAATACTACATGTGGGTCTGATGTACACACTTGTAAGAATTCAAATCTTACCTTGTTTGACTTTGTTAAGTCAACAAATATGTACAACTAAAATATAGCATATGTTTAACACCAATTACCAAACCTAAACACACTCCTTCTTAATCAAAGGAATAGTGGCAAAACTAAATAAAATCAACTAAGTAACCAAACACGAGTTAGGTAAACAAACAAAAATAATAAGTGGCAAAACTAAAAAGACTTTTTCTGCGAATTGGCAAAACTTACTTCATTCATATTCATTCATTGGTATCAAAATGCAAATGATGAAAACAAAAAAAAAAAAAAAAAAAAAAACCTTAACATAGATACTTGTAACCTAACATAAGATACCAAATTCAATTTACCTAAGAAGTATTTCTTTTCACGAAGTCATATTCTAACACCGAAGTGCCATTCTTTGTTTAACATCACGTTTTTGCATATCATTCATCAAGCGAACTGTTGAACATGCCACACGATTACGTGTTTTTTTTTCTAGTACTTCAATTGCTTGTTGCCTAGCTTTTATAGCTGTGGTGAGTTTGAGGCATAGTTGTTTCAGTTTTTTCTTGCGCTGCTTGTCTATTTCGGCTTCTCTACTAATAAGTCTGGTTACAAACTCTGCCATTCTCGACTCTTGCTCGCGTGTAGGAGTTGTTTGCAAAAGTGTAATTAGAAAATTGGAAAAAGTTTATAGGTAATGTTGCAAAAGTGTAATTAGGCTTAGAAAAACTTTATGGGTGGTGTTAAAGAACACTAGGTTGATTTAAAAACTTGTAAGGAATCGAAGTTGAAATGTTTTAGGAAATTGGAATGGTTGTTTGATCGGATTATGATTCAGAGTAAGATATAAAAGAGTTAAATTTAGTCTTGCAAGTTATGCCCCTAGGGTTGCATCGGGAAAGTAACTAGGTAAGTGGGTGAGTAAATTGGCGGAAAAAGTGAAATGACTAAAATACCCTGACATGGTCCAATAACTAATGATATTTTCTAACGGTTGTTAGGTCGAGGGACACAATTTGCAACCAAAAGTGAACATTGATGGTATAATTTGCAAAAAAAAAACTTTTCGGTGGCATACCTTGCGAATCGAGTATACCTCAGGGAATTGTTTTGCAATTTACTCTTTTATTTAAATAGTTAATTACAATTTAACCAACAAACTTTTTAAACTCTCACTTTCTCCACAAATGAATACGCGTACACAAATTGATGGTATACGACGTTGTACGTTGTTAATCTTGGATGGGATTAAATTAACTTTTGAAAAGAGTTAATTTAGAGGGTGTTTAGCTAGGCTTATGTATTGGCCTTATGCTTATGCTATATAAGCAACTTATGGCTTATATACCATAAGCTTATAAGGCCAGCTATGATGAGTTTTTGGATTAGCTTAATGTTAATAAGATGGTAAAGTCAAGTATTTAATTTAGGTTATGTTGGTAAATGACCAATAAGGACATGAATAAGAAAATATGAACCTTACAATGTGTTCTTGAGTTAAAATTTGAGGGGGAAAAAAGAATTTTTTATTTAATTTTATTTATTTATTTATTTTAAAGAAAAGAACTGGAGTGAAAATGAGAGGAACTTTTTAAAAAATATTCACACTATTTTTGAAGGAAAGGAAAAAGAGTTAATATATTTTGTTTAAAGACCAATATGGTCATTTTAGAAGTTTTGACAAGAACAACTAAAATAGATGTAATAAAATTTTTTTTTGTTTTCTCCAACTTAAGTATTTATTTGTTTAAACAACATATGAATCGAACACTTAATTTTTTCTTTTCTTTTACTTTGTTTTAAAACTTGAGAACACATCGTTAAATTAAGTATAACTTAGGCTAAAACTTTAATTTAAGGGTGTTTGTTTAAACTTATACATAGCTTATGAGCTTGTTGTGTTTCGGCTTATATTTCACAAGATTCAATTTTTAAGCTTATTTTGAAACTTGTGGGCTTATATAAGTTTATTACAGTATATTATTATAAACTTATATAAGCCCAAAAGTATTGAAATAACCCTTTGGAGCTTATATTTACCGGGGTAAGAAGCCCTTTTACCTAATAGAAAAAAAAAACACCCTTTAGAGCTTATGAAATATAAAACAAAATCAAATAACTCTTAAGCCCGGCTTAAACAAACACCCCCTTATAATAGAATATGATGCTACGATATAGGATCAAAATCGACTTTCATTTCACTTAACTCATCAAAGCAAGGAGGCGAAGTCGAATCAAGAAGATAGGTAATAGATGACGGAAGGGTCCGTCTCCGATCGGATGCACTTCATTCAACCATAAAAGCTCGATCATCAACTAACGGATAGAAAGTTTAACACGAGGATCATCAACACACCTACTAATAAGTACATAAACCAAAGCTCTTTAAAAGGAATGAGATCCTCTTAAGTTGAGAGTGCAGTTTGACTCAAGTTGGATGATTGTGGCCCATCAGATTCGATCCAACGACTCAAATAAAAAGTCAATAACTCATTAGATCAAATCCAATTAATCATATGAGTCAAGTTGTATCTATATCCAATCCCTTTAAAAAGAGTCTCGATATGGACCAAATTAAAAACTTGAAGGTGATCTATCGCGATAAATAACTCAGATAGTTATCTGATTCATGTCGTTTATGCGATGAAATCATCTTTTAAGCCACTTATCATTTTCCAAAAAAAATCCATAATTTTGAGATATAATAAGCTAATAATAAATTGATACAGTATAAGCCAAAACGCCGAAGCAAATAAACTTGGACAAAACCCCGCATAAAAATTCAAGAAAGTGAAATTCCCCGGCAGGCACATTTGTTGTTCTGAATCAGCAGCTTACATTCAACAAAACCCTAAAAGAAAGAAAGAATATGTGTTAATGGAGCTTGAATTCAACAGAATCCACGTAAGCACAACTCTTTCTTTACTTAATAATACTCTTTTGTTTCTTAATTTTATTCTTATTCTTATTATGTTATAAACAAGTTGAGGCCTATTCATACATTGTACTGGTGCTATTTTTATGTCCTGTGAATTGGTTTTAGGTTAGAAAATGGTGAATTTAGGTTTATGGAATGGTTTGTTAACAACCAACAAATTGTCCTGTGAATAGTAACCTATGTGAGGTTTTGTTTGGTTATTGCTAGAGAACAAAATCTAAGGGAGTTTTGGAATTACCAACACGCGTTTTAGAAATAAAAAAAAGATTGAGGCGGATACTCCGGACATAGGATTTGAAGAACATTATAGGAAGGAAGGGAATTTATGTTTCCGTCTATAACCATATTAGACCCAAATGCACTCTTTTGATTAGCAAGATACCGGACTAATTTATCATCACGTTTATGGGCCGTTTCGGAGAAAAAAGTAATTGGCCTGTTTCCATTTTGGCTCAAAGTTCATAGGCCCAATTCCTTATGCTTGATGGAACGCGTAAATGAATTCCATGTTTATTTAAGGATAGGCGATAAAGAAAGACTAGGTAAGGGTGTATTTGTTATCGGGAACAATTTTTACGCCCATTGACCCAAAACCCTAGCCTTCTCTGAGCTAAGTGATGGAGAAGGGAGAAGAAACAGATAGACAGTCCCAAAGTTCACATTTGGGAAAAAGAAGGAACGAAAACCGCGCTTTTGGTAGAATGGTTTGTGTGCTCCATCCATATGTGTTGCCAATTTAATAATTGTACTCATGGCTTTTTTAGATCTCTTTCTTGTATTAGTGTTTTATTTGGAAATGTTTATTTGATTTGGATTTATATTCATCCGTGTGCAAAGTTTATTTGACTCTTTTCGTGTGTCTGATTTCACGATCAATTATATGGATTATGATTGCAAAATTTTGTGGGTACTTGGATTAAGGGTTTGGGAATGAAAAAGCAAGCATTGAAATGATAGACGGTGTTTGATTTCAGGGTATGAGTTTTAAGATTAGGAATCATATTCTCAAAGTTAACGACTTTCTATACCTAGTATAAATTTTTATTACCATTCCCTTTCCACCCTGTTATCAAACGCATACCCGTCGTGAGTCTTGACTACAAACCAGATGCTACTATAGTCTTGCCGAAGTTTCCTTATTTTTGTTGGTTTATTATACCTACATCTTATTATTGTTGTTGTTATGTTTATCTAGGGTAAAAATTTCTGATCAATAAATGACACTGCTTTTTGCAAAAAGTGTAGATATTGTTTTGCTTCTTTTTATGGGTGACAGGTTTTATGATTTATGTGCTGCAGTTCTTAGTGATTACATTTGAAACTTACATGTTAACATGATTCAACATCTAAAGTCATACCAGAGGGTGTTTTTGCCAAAGTTTTGAAAGCAAAAATTCTTGTGAGCGCAATATGAGAACAATGATACTAATTTGAGGATGGCTCTAGGAAATGAATGTGAGAGTTAAGGGGTGTCTGGATAATCTGATTAATACGATTCTAAATTGCAAGAATCGGGTCTTTGATGTTTGGATATACATGTACTGCATCTCAATATAGAATTATTTCGGGGTTAAATAATCTGTTTCATACCAGCGAGACAATGGCAACATACTGGCAGAATAAAGTTACCTATTTATCTCTTCTCTACCTAATTTGAGAGACTGTTGCTTCTATTTCACAAAATGTCTCCTTTTTTTCATAAAGATATGTTTATTTTGATCATTTTGTTACTATTGATTTATAACAAAAAATGAGAAAAAAGCAGAAGCATGTCTAAACACTATGTTTTACTGTTCATTTTATTATACCCATTTATCTGATTCCGGTTATTCAGTATCACTTAATCCCTTCCCCAAAACCCCAAATAGAGGTAGCCTGCAAGCTTTGATGCAACAACGTTATTGTGCCTATCTGCTTTTGAGTTTTAAACGATCTTCTTAGATTACATCTGGTATTGCATTTTTTGAACATATTACTAATGGGTAACAATTATCAATACTTATGTCATAGTGCCATGCTTGTAATAAAGGCAAAGTTGAGATGCCAACATAGATGTTTTTACTTCTTACATGTAACTATGTTTCTGAAGGTTTCACATTAATGATATTTGTAGTGCTCTTTTTTCTTTATTTTTAGGAGCTTTACATGCATTTTTTAGTGCATTCGACGTGAGTATTGCTCAATTTCGTGAGTATTGCTCAATTTCAGTCGACTTACGCTATTGCAAAATGTGTTGCAGTGCAATTTATTATGTTTTTGTGATTAAATTCCACCAGAATCCAATGTATATTTGATATTGTGAAATGTTATCTGAACCTTTTAACTAACACTATAATATTCTGTTCAAGCCTCAGTTACCCGAGGGAGTTGCTCCATTCACATATATTACGCGAAATGAACGTTCAGGCCGCAAGTATGTTGTTTCTTACTCATTTTACTATGCTTTATGATTAAGAAGTTCGTTCAATTGATCATAAAAATGCACGATGCATATGCTTTTTGTTCATTGTCTGCCTTTAGGTTTCTTTATAGGGTATACAACATAATGTTTTTCACACAAAACTTATGAAGCAAATAATGGTTGTTAATCAAACATTACACGCAAAGCACATATGTCCTTTTGTATATTTTGGGTTTTTGGTTGGTAATAGACACTCTTATGTAGCCTAAATATTTACAATTTGTAGTTGCCAAATTACTAATAAATGGGGTTTATCTAGAAAACCATTGCTATAAAGCCATGTAACATTAAGAAAACCACTAGCAACATTTGGTGGTACGTTGTATGTCTATTCATCACTACCAAAACGTCTTCTCTTAAAAAGTAACCCAAGTTATTCTTTTGAGCTGTTAACCATATAACAATTGACATTGTCTGTTATAACTTATAAGTTCTGCTTTCCTTCATATATATCCCAAGAAAAAAAAAACATGGCCACATCAAAATCTTCCCATATTGTGTTAGTGTTGCTTAGCGAATCATTTGGACAAACAAATGAGCTATGCTATTGACCAAGCCGGTTTCAAGGATCCTAAGCCTTTTCCTCTAACTGTCTCCCCTGTCCTTTCCTCTACGCAGTTCTCTCCATTTGCTTGTTCATACATATTTGTTGATAAACTGTCATACTATTTTAAACTGAAACTCATTAAAGAACCAAAATTCTACAAAATAGATATCGATCATTTGCGTTTTGTCAGTATCATGTACTTAAGATAAAAAGATATGTTTATCACGTGGTTAACTTTTACACATATTTGTTGGATCAAGTTTGACTAAATTAGTTGAATCTTTTAATTTAAATTTTAATAAGTTATTTGTCACTAAACTACTTTTCTCTCGGCTCTTTTTGAACCAACTTTATTGGTTAAATTGGGATGGCTTCGTGGGGGAGCATTTAGCAATGCTTAAATCCTGGTGAGGTGTGGTTGTCTGGGAACACTTTAAGGCAGGGCCTGCTGAAAATAACGCTGATCTCTTTGTATAATTGTTTAATAAGTTCCTTTCACTATGTCAAAAGATTAGGCGTGTCCATGTCCAAGTAGGATAAAACCATATTGACTCCATAAAACAATTTGAAAATTAAGGTGTCCATGACACACTTTCCACCTAGGTGGGATGGCCACTGTTGAGGTGTAATTATGTGCAAAAATCATCTCTACATGTGTCTTTAAAGTAGTTTAAAGTTATATTGTGATCCCAAGATTATGTATGTGATTGTACTGTTGTAGGCAGATACAGATAAAGCAAAAAGAAGAAGATATTGCTGTTTGTGAATGCAAATTTGATTTCGGAAATACTCAGCTTTCATGTGGAGAGCGGTGTTTGAATGTATTGACCAACACAGAGTGCACACCTGGATATTGTCCCTGTGGCAGCTATTGCAAGAACCAGGTAAATGGTGTCTATCAGTGCAAATTACTTGGTTTATAACGTTTTCTTTCTCACTTTTGTTGAATAAGGTACACTCCCTTATTGTTCTTTTCATCTATCTTAAACATCAACGTTATTTTGGTTTTACAGTTTACTTAGTTATCATTTGGCTCATTAAAAATAATTTTTAATCCTCAACTGAGACACACCTTTTTGCTCATCTCTTCATTTCCTGATGGGTATTATTGGACCATTTCTTAATACCCGTGGTGAAAAGAAAAAAAAAAAAAAAATCTTTTTGGGGTGATTTGTCTTTTTCCATGATTTAGGTTCTCAATATACTGTTATCACCCAATAATAGAAAAGGTTTGTTGGACCAGATATACCACTGTCAATTACTTAAAGTTTTCTATGTGTAGAACTCTAGATGAAGGGTTTGGGACTTTGTATAGCAATATGGCACTACATGTCTTATGCACTCTGTTCCACATACCATCCAGAATTGGCGCAACTAGGTTGCTTGCAATCTTGCATAGACTTAAGTAGGTTTCATCGTCCCAATTAAAATGAGCCTTTCGTTTAGCAATTTGCCAAATGTTTGACATGTTTTGAGTGTTGGAGTTTTCACCTCTTATCATTTTCGTTCTTTATTAAGTTAAAGGAATTTATTTAACGTTTTTGTGTGCCATGAAGGGCTATATTATGTGATGTATCTAATATGTATCCCTTCATCATTTTCAGAGATTTCAAAAATGTGAGTATGCTAAGACAAAGTTATTCAAGACCGAGGGCCGTGGATGGGGTCTTTTAGCTGACGAAAACATTAAGGTAAATGGTGTATATCTTGAATTTTATAGGATTGAAATTATCAGATCCTTATTACTCATGAACAATGTTGCAAAACTCGCTAGGCGCTAGTCGGCGGTCGACCACCTTCGAGGCGGAATTCGCCTAGGCGGATTGGAATTTTATATATATAAATATTATAGGTAATATGTATAACAGAACAAAATACTTCTAATTTCAAATAGTTCAAAGTTCACATAGTTTGAAGTTGCAAAATAGACAAATAAACATAACAATTCAAGTACTTAAAACTTCAAACGTTAACATATTACTTCAAATACTTCAAACATAAATATTAAATTGATGCTTGATTCTCATCTTGTCCATGTTGTTCAAATCAGTGAGAATTAGGTTCGAATTTCATATGAAAAACCCATGACTTTACAATCCCTGGTTTTTCTTTTGTGTTGAGATGTTATGATAAATTAAGTATGGGTCGGGTATATTGAAAAGAAAACCCGTAATTTTAGTTAAAAATACCTTTAAAAAAAAAAAAGTTAAATTTTTTGACTTTTGTTGACTTTGTTGACCGACTTGGCCGCCTAGCTCCGCCTAGGCGGATGTTTGACCGCCTTTTGACTTTTCCGCCTAGTTTGCCGATTTGCCAAAAATCGAGGCTGTGTATGCCCGCCTAGCCCGCTTTTTACAACACTGCTCATGAATAGGTTCAATTTCCATATATTTGTTCGGTTGGGGTTATGTTTTGTCTCTGAGTGGTCAAACGGGTAAACTCAAAAAGAAGCTAAAAAGGAAACAGGCTGAAAGGTGCTGAAATTGTATTTATAATGCATACAACAACCTACTAAATCATATAAAGTATTAGAATCTTACTCAAATAAAATCAAAATTTTCCTATCATATTTAACACACTATGCAAATATAAATAGGTTTGAACTTTGGACAAATAATGATTGACCTGATCAGCACAAATTCTACTCGTTCCATTTTGACAATTACCAATCCGGCCTACTTGCCCATTTGGTCACCTGAAGTCACAACAGGTCTTTTTTTTCATCAGTTGGAATAACAATAGCTTTTACGTAGATTTCCTTACATATATTCCATATAAAGGATGTTCCAAGTCTTATAACGTTCAGTGAATGCTACTTCTAGAAAATTGTCTTGGCATAGATTAATATGCGCACCTCATGTTTAACATGTATATCTTTTGCCTTTTGGTATGGTTAGGCTGGACGTTTCATTATTGAATATTGTGGAGAAGTAATTTCTTCAGATGAAGCAGAGCAAAGATCTCGAACTTATGAAGCTCAAGGTAGGATGTGTGAATAAATTCGGGAGGTGCATGTAGGTGTTAAAGAAGTTAAGAACCAATCAACATAGTATCTTATTGCCTACTACCTTTTGAATTTGACGCAGGTTTAAGGGATGCATATATAATTTCTCTTAATGCCAATTTTTTTATTGATGCAACGAAAAAAGGAAGTCTTGGAAGATTTATAAACCACTCCTGGTAAGCTATGATGTTTGATCTTGGAACAAAAAGTTATCAGAATTTAGAGGTGGCAATTTGGATCCAATGTTATATTCCTAATGGTTTAAACGGGTCAGTTCAAAATGTATTGGTTAAAAGGAAACAGGTCAATTTGGTCCAACAATTTAAAAAAGTTGAGAGTCCCCGAAGTGTTTGCAAAGCATAAAACCTCACCCGATTCGTCTGAAAAATCAAAATATTATTAATAAAATATTTTTTGGTAATCAGATTTGACACAACAACAACATACCCAATCCCGCTGGGGCGGGGAGATATGACACACTAAAACTATTTATAAACAAATAATAGTTTTGAAAATAATAAAATTGTTTCTGGTACCGTCTAGACTCATACAAAAAACCGTTTTGACTCATACAAAAACATTATTCGTTAACCACCTCGTCCTTTAAACCACTCATGTTCTGTTGGTTAACTATGATTCTGCTTGCATGCAGCCAACCAAATTGTGAGACAAGGAAGTGGACGGTTTTGGGGGAAACAAGGGTGGGTATTTTTGCAACAAAAGACATTTCCGCTGGAACTGAACTGGCATATGACTATAATTTTGAATGGTATGGTGGTGTTAACGTGCGCTGTCTCTGTGGGGCCCCAAACTGCTCTATTTTTCTTGGTGCAAAGTCTCAGGGTTTCCAGGTAAACCTTTCTTCAAATTATCAATTGTCAAAAGGGGGAGGTCGATCCATTTACTTATGATTTGGTCTATTTGAGCTTGTTTTTAGTCTCAAATGCATGAAACAAAATTTATCTAAAACTCTAAAAGGGTAACTGGTTGAACAACTTGGAAGTCTCAGAAGTCTGTTTTCGATGCATACAACCTCCCATAAATTGTTCTATGCAAAGATTTCCTACAAAAATTGTTCCGTGTCAACCCAAATGGACAAAAAAAAAATTTCGGACAAAATTATTAGCTATAACCATACGGTTCCCCAAGGAACCTAAGAGTTTCTATTAATTATTTGCTAAAAAGAGCTGAATCTCTGGCCATAGTCTAGGATTTTATTTTAAAGTTGAATTGTCAAACAGAGGTTTTATCGAGTCCCTTTGTGTGTTATGTCATAGGGCCATGATTGTAGCATTTAAGTTCAGTGCATGAACTGGATTTTCTGCATTCTTAATCTTCAGAAATCCGTTGCATAGCTTAAGATTATATGTGAGATGGCATAATGGGTGGGTCGGTCAATCGAGTAACAGGTCAAAATGAGTAACTCAATTATGGGTTATAAATGGTTCGGGTTGACCTGGAGCGCTTTTTGTCGGATAATTATAATTTTTTAACATTTAGTGTCTTACATGGTTTGTAAAATGATAATAATATATAGTACTAACCTATAGTATACCTTTTTTGAGGTTTTAGGCTTTAACAAACATACATTGTGGGCGAAAATTTATATGTTTGACCCATCTGAACTGTATCCTATTAAGCTACTTCTTTATTACCTGTTTGACCTGTTGCAAGTAAAACTCGACTTCAGTTGGCCCTCTCATTTGTAAACGAGTCAATATTGCTACCTCTAGACTATATGGTTTGTTCTTGAACATAAATCTGACGCTATATTTCCATATAGTTGGCCAGAGGTAAAGGGGTTCATTGTATGATAAGGCATTGTACTTTTGTCCAATTTTTCGGTAAGAAATTCAGAACACTTTGAAACCACCTAAAGTTCCTTATGAAATAAATATTCCAGATAACCTCTATGTGTTTTCATGCTTCTTACTGATGTGGCCCTTGTGTTAGAGAGAGGTAGGGTTGATACTTTTTACCTTTGACAACACCATTATATCAATTCTTTTGGTGAATTCTTGAAAAAATTTACACCTTGTCTTTGAAAAATAATAATTACCAAACATAAAGATTGAACACGGTCTTCCATTTTCATTCTTTCTTCTCTGTTTATAAATTGGCATGGATAATTCGTATAGACTCAGTATCCCTACCGAGGATCTCTACCCAATCATATTTGTTTTGTTTTGTTTCTTGTTAAATATAGCAGTTTGCTATAATTTTTGGCACATCCAGTTTGGTCAATTTTGGTAAAAATCCATGGATTTAATTACTTCGTATATGTCAATTTCAAGTTAAAGTCATATTAGGGACCCCCAAGTTCTTCACACCTTTTTGGTATTGCTTGCATTTAAACCCTATTTTTTCGCTTTTCATTTGTTTCTTTATATCTGTTTGTCTTACTTTTTTTAGAGGAAAAAAAAAAACAAAAACAAAAAAAAAAACTATCAATTATTGTATAAGTGTCTCATCCATTGCTTTCTTAACAGGAACATAACCATGTCTGGGAAGACGGTGATGACAGGTACTATATTAGATCTGTGTATTCATGTATGAGCATTTGTGTTTATCTACATATGTGTATGTCTACATCTACATACATAATTACATTACAGCTGTATATATAACGTGTGTGAGTGTGTATATTGCTTGCTCATGTGTAATCATGATTTCGCACAATGCGATGGCCAATAAACTTGCACAGTGTCTTTTCCAGATAGGATGTTGGTTAGAAACTGTTCTTTATTTCATGCTGAAACTAATATATTATAGATATAACTATCTCGCTAGCATTTACGAATATGATCATCTTCGTTTAGACATAACTATGATAACCATACTTCTGCCTATATTAATCATATATATTCTTTGGGAATCGTGTCTCCTTTGAGGCGTACCAAAGTTGACTTTTATTTACTTAAGCTTCTTATCACTTGCTATTAGTTATGTATTATGTGCGGAACTATTCTGTGTCAACGTTCGAATCGACTCATTGAGCATCTACTTGGTTCATGGTCCTACCTGTCACCTCATTCTTGTAGATGATTTACATAAGGTTTCTTAGTATTCTATAGTGATGCATTTGGCAAACGAGTTATTTAGCTAAAGCGAGGTTGATGAGAAACTAATACAGTTTACATACTTATATGATTTCTATCATTAATCACGACCCACTTCTAACCAATAGCGGTCACTTCAGTTAAACTATATAAAGTAGCTAAAAATTAGATGGGTCAAAGTGGTTGAACAGGTTAGAACTCGTCTAACAGTATTGAGCTGCTTATTGTGTTTTAACTCTTTATACTTTAAACAGATTGTATTAGTGTTTTAATGATGTATATCTAATCATCTTTTAGAAGGCTAGTCCGACCTAATCTGACCCTTTCTGAACCACACATTGAGTTGTTTGTTTCGCCTCGAGCCCATTTTGATCTTTTACCCGACCTGAGCTACCCTTTTTTCCTCTTTTAATATTAATGGGTTTTGTTTTTTTTTCACAGATATACGGTTGATGAATTCCCCCTTTATGATTCTGCTGAGGATGAACCTTTGGAAAAGCTCAACAAAATTACAGACACTACCATGCAGGAAGCCTCAATAACTGTCAAAACAGAGAGTGCTGGTGTAAACAACGGAGTTGAAAAAAATGACAAGGCAAGTTTTTCAGAGTCTGGTGGTGGTGCGGCAGTTGGTAATGATAAGTGTGAAGTGGAAGAAAAGAAAAATGGTGGTCAGCATGCTTTGGTTGTTTCTGGACCTAGTGCTATTGGTAAATTTAACAATGGGACGGTCACGGCTCCTGCCAAACGGGGAGCTAAACGCAACCCAAACAGGAAGCAAAAGCTCTCTGGTAGGAAGCAGGTCAATGGAAAGCGTGTTGCACAACTCTTTGCTTCAAAGAAAGTACAAGATGAACTCATACGATGCGAGGTACAAATAGGCTTAACATCCTTATCGTTTTATTAAACAAGTTTCCCATAGGTGAAAAATGTGCGGGTTGGATATCTGGTCAAATGGGCAAGTTTTCCTTGGGGCAATGACCTGTTTGACCAGACTGACCCTTGTCCTGTTTGGCTAGTTTATCTATTTTTACTTATTTAACCTATTAGAGAACATAACTCAAATAGACCCATTCATAAGTTAATAGGTTAATGATGGGTGCCTCTTGCAATTTCATTTATTGTTTTGATGGATGAACAATCCATCCCCACCTTTTTACATCTGATAGAATAATTAACTAAATCGAGTCAAAGTAATATATAGTAATCTAGGGAAACGAAATAAGTACAGAAACTCGTATGTTTTGCTGAACTGATTGGTGCGTAAATTCGAATCGGCTATTTTCTTACACAAAAGCTAAAAACTTATGCTTTTGTTAAAATGTTTCTCTGTTTAGGAAGAACGGAATGAAGCAACTATGAAACTTGATTCTGTGTATGATGAAATACGCCCTGCAATTGAAGAACGTGAAAGGGACAGCCTCGACAGTCTTCCCACTAATGTTGCAGAAAAATGGATAGAGGCATCATGCTCAAAATATAAAGCAGATTTTGATCTTTACTTTGCAGTTGTCAAAAATGTAACATGCCCTCCTCCTGTTGCAAATGAACCAAATCCTGTTCCTGAGAATGCTCTTGATGGCTTGAAAAGTCAATAGTGGTCAATTGTGCCATTCTTCATTTTGAACATACAGTCTTAGGTTGTGAGGTCTGACCAAGGAGTTTGAGAAGACAATGAGGACTATTCTAGTACTTAATTAACCGAGAAGCTAGATTTCATTTTATTATTAAATAACTGTGAATGTTATATGTTTATTCTTCATCTTAAAGCGCATCATACATGTAGTCAGGTACAAGTTCTTTGCTTACATGGTCATGATATTTTTTTTCTAAGAACCATGCATATTTTAGGTTGCTTTTGTTTGTCAGTTTTGCATAATTTGGATTAGATACGTGTTGCATGATTCTTATTTGATTGTTCAACCATTTAACATATTGTCTTTGCTGAAGTCTTACCCAGAACTTTTACGTGAAGCATGTGTTGCTTGAATTTCATTACGGCAATAGTGGCTTGCTTGAATTATTAGAACAAGAAGCTTTTCAGTTGTGTATGAAATAAATAGAAAATATTTGAGAAAATGACTTGACTTGTGATGTGCTTTAAAAATCTAAGCCCATTATGCGTTTTGGAAATAGTTAGCATTATGTAATGCATTTAGTATAGGTGACTATTCACACAGGGCAAATGTATGCTGTCAAATACCAATGCTTGAATGGATTTGATCGAAATCATTGATCTACTTTTGATTTGTCGAGTTGGGTCCTAAATCCGCTTCAAGCCTTAAATGATGTCCCAAAACCGTCCGTGGATATATTCTTCTCGAGCTTCTGCTCTCATATCATTTCTAATTTATAACTTAGTCTTTTCACCGCCTCTATTGAATTACTTGCAATGTCATCTTCAATAACCTGCTGAATACTCTTTTAAGTTATGGTGGTGCTTTGCCAATCTTCTAGTGGTATATGTGATGGATAAAGATGGATGCATTAGAGAAGTGTTTGGTTTGCAAAGATCATTTTCATATTCATGATTTTGGTGTTTAAGGATTTTAGTAATGATAATTCATTACTTAGTGAAGCAAATTTTATGGTTTCAAGTAAAATCATCTTCAAGTAGTCACAATATCTAGTGTTCAAGATGCAAGTTATCATATCACTGATCCAATATAGTGTTCAAGATGGTGTTGTTGTTGTTGTTTGTTGGTGGTCGGTTCCTACTCGTGGGCGAACCGCACCGTACCAATACTCCCTCGTGGTAATGGATTGAGCGTCTCCATCTACGGTTTAAGGGTCCTGAATGAGAAGCAATTATTATGTTCCTTTGTTTTAAGTATGAAATAAGAGGACTTTATTGTCCGGGTGTTAGCGTTCACCGTAGTGGTGATGTTTGAGTTGTGATGAAAAAAAAAAAAGAAGAAAAAGATGAAGATCGATAAAAAGATAAAAATGCCCTTATGCACGACTCATGACCTATAGCCGATCATTTATAGTTTTGATTTTACCCGAGTTAAATTTATTGAAAATTTTCACCAAATGTTAATTAACCTTTTCAAGTACACTGTCATTATAGTTTAAAAAAGAAGGCACATTGTCATTACTAGGCTTTCGTAATTTTAGGGTCCGTTTGATTTGTAAATGAGTTTGGGTGTAGGATTTGGTTTGAAAGAAAATGTGGAGAGAGAGAGAATATGATTATAAGATTATTAGACTAATAATAATAAGACTACACAAAGACTAAAAAATGCATTGACACATCAGCTTTCTCTCTTCTAGACTACACCAAGATCAAATGCTCGTAGTAAGGGGACCGCACATTTCACCGAGCACTTTTTTTTTTAATTAAAATTTCATTAATAATTAAAAAATATTACAATAATAATTAAAAACATTACAATAAAAATTAAAAACTCAAACTAATAGTCTAAATCATATCACTCCTTAATCTTTTGTTTCAGGGTCGACACCATCGCTAGTTGTTTTCCAGTAAAATGGTCATGCAGTTATTGTAATACATGATGTCTTTCTCGAATTTTTCTTCTTGTTGAAATTCAACATTTGACGTTGTAACTCTAATTCTTTTTCCTTTTTTGCAAGTCTCTGTTGTTCGAATTTTTTCTCCTGTTCAAGCTTTAGTCTCTCCGGTTCCGTTTGATCCCGACGCCTATGATATTCCATTTCCAATTACCACTCCTTTATTCTCAAATACTCATAGGAGAATTCCATCCTCGACGAAAATAACAGCTTTGCAACCTTTGTGAATTTACCGAGCAACTCGTCAACAAGACCAACTAAAGATTCCGAACGGAAGCGGAGGATGATCCTTTCTTCTTAGACTTGTCTTGACCCATTGGTTGAACCTCTCGAACCTCTGCATCCTCTGAATCCGCTGCTTCGTCGTTCAAATCCAAACCAATATGTGTTAAGTCCGAAGTGTCGTGTGAGGGGGTTTCTGATGTCCTCGACTTTTTGGAACCAAATTTTTTGGTTTTGAAAAACTTTGGCATTTCTACATATTCCCATTTGTTATGGTCCTTCAAAATCTCCCAGCATGCATTCATTGTAAAAGCTGAACCGTAAATACCGCGATACTCGTTTACCGCTTCTTGATTGATAGTATTGTCACATGCTCCAATCTGGTGCCTCCCTTTGACGTTATTGCAAACTTCACAACATTGACTAACTTTAGGACGAATCTTATTTTTCCATTGGCAGTTCGCTTCCCCCATTTCCTTCTCAAAGTATGTTACTACTTTCATCTAAAACACGCTCGCCTTTTAGCATTTCCTTTTATGGTATTCTCGGACACGTCTACCCAAGCTTGACCCAAAGCTTTCTCTTCCTCAGGATCCATATATCATTTGAATCTTTGTCATTCTTCTTTGATGGTTGACGCCTTCTCGTGTACTTCCTTTTGACGAGCGCAACAAAATCCTCAACGGGTAAGTCATCTTGAACGGGTTGGGATGGACCTTCCGAAGGTTGACCAAATAAGGGATTGAAATCATCATCAAGATCTAATGGGTTAACCGGAGAAAAAGGTTGAGAAGGTTGAGATTGGTACTGTGGTGATGCCAAGTTGGATAATACCCATATTGTTGTTACACACTTGATGCATTTGATTTTGTTGTTGTTGGTTGAATGATTGTTGCACTTGGTTTTGTTGTTGTTGTTGGAATGGAGGAGAAAACAAATTATTTGGGTAAATAGAAGGTTGATGCATTGATTGGTATGTGAAACTAGCGGGACGAAAATTAATAGTTGGTGATTGACCGGTTAACCCATACCCTGCCTCGGCGGGATTGGGTGTGTTGTTGTTGTTGTTGGTGATTGACCGGTTAACATAAAATTAGGGTCGGTTGTTGTTGGAACATTTTGTTGTCATCGGTATTTTGATGTTTCGTTTTAGGAGTTGTGGGTTTACTTTTTATTTTATGTTTGTTTTGTAGGTTGTTTCGGATTTGAATTTGGATTTAAATTTGTATTTGGATTTGGGTTTGAATAATACGCATGATTGATTTAAGTTTTTGTTATTTTAAATAGATAAAAGATTTAAAATTAAAGTTAATTATTAAAAACGGAAAAGAAGAATATTACATGCGATGGAGATATATACAAGGCCCACAAAAAAGAAGTGATGGGATAATATTTTTCAAAAACCTGAACTTGTACCGAGGATTATTAGATGCCAAATTTGAAGGCATGAAACTTTTTTTCTTTTCTTTTTTTAATATAAATACAAACACCCCAAAACGGTTTAAAATAAGTATCCAACATCTACTTTCCTTCATTTCATTCAATCCAACAACAAACCAAATTAATTGATTGTTTTACTTATTTTTTGGGGAGAGGGGGATAGTTGTGTGTTTTGTTTTTTAGTAATGATGTAAAAATAATAATGTAAGAAATGTTGATCATGTTGACCATAATCAGTAGTGTCCTAGAGGTATCTAGGAATAATGGATGTTACTATTACATCTACTTTATCTCAGATATAAATAGAGGCTTAGCCTCAAGTAATGAGATATGCATTTTATGAATTAAACCATTGTGTTTAAATTGAGATTCATTTCTCTAATCTATTGAAGCATCGCTTCGAATAGCGAGATTTAATCTGTTGAAACGATAATTGCTTTACGAATAGCGATCACTATCCTTACCATCAATCATCCAATTGAATATCAATCATCAATATAATCATTCATCACAATTCATAACAAACCAAAACCAATAGACATATAAATCAAACCACATGGACCTATACATTATCATCTGTTCAATTCATAATTCATATGCTTCAATATGAATAATATAATAATCCACCATATGATCATCACAAGCATATTAATAATCGTTTATATGATTATTCATGCCATCAATCAACAAATTCCGCATGTAAAAAAATTATGGTATCAGAGCTAGCATAACGATCAAGGAAGAAAGAAAAAGTCAAGAGATCAACAAAAAAGATCGAGAAAATGTTAAAGATCAAATCTACGTCAGTGGTCAAGAAAAATTTAGCTATTGGACGTAGGTATGAATAATTTATTCACTTTGAATTAAAAATTACCAATCATTAAAACGACACAATTAGAAGAAGATAATTTTATTATTTATAATAATGAAGATGAATCAGGCTTTATGTCAGATACTATGATAAATATAACTGCTATTAGAAGATCAAATTTTACATTATCTAAAAAACATAATTTTGATTTTACGAAAAAATTAAGAGATTTATTTTCACGTAAAAATATAATTTATTTTGGAAAAAAAATAGGTGAAGAACCTTCTGTTGAACAAACACAAGGTGATCTTATTATCCCAATTATTAACAAACAACAAATAAGTAATAGAATCAAATAAATGAACGAAAAAGATAGAAGTAAAATAGCATATATACATATATCAACCATACAAGTAATATTAATAAGTACGTTTATGGGATGCAATACACCCATTGAATTAGAATTAAGAGATGATCGATATCAATAAAGAAGAAAGTATTATTGCTAGAGGTAAAGGAAACCCAGCCGAAGGTAAAATAAAATATGATATTAACATATAAATGGGATTAAGTTTAAAAGACAAAGATCTAAATAAAAGTATTACTATCAAATACAAATTATTAAGAAGAGCATTTGTGAGTAAAAGAGATCATCCTTTCACAGTAACCTACCAAATAAACTATGCCCTTACTAACTTACACCATAGTATTACTTTTAAAACATATAATAGAATTTATATCGACAAACTTTTGAACCATTACTCAGTCTCGAGACACCAAATCTATTTTCTAAAAATAGCTATAATTGATATATTAAGCTTTTTAGTACTTAGACAATTACCGAAAGTATCAGCAACTATACAAGAAAAATTAGATTACATACAAAATTATTGAATACAAATATTATTGAATAAAAAGACAGAAGAATTTGAAAACATAACTGTTCAAAACTCAACAATCTCATAACACAATCGACAAGTTACACGAATAGTCGAGCAATTATCAAATATAATAGACACAAAAGAACCAGATAAAGATATCACCATTACCAAGATAAAAGAAGTATTATTAAGTAAATCATCACTAAAAATCATCCCTCCTTTACGTCTAACATAATGAAAAATCTTGAAGAACAAATTGAAACTCTTACTAAATTAATGGGATCACTGGATATACCAACTAACGACGAAGAGGCAGACGTTGTTCTAGACTACAGTTCAGATGAAAATCCATACAAAAACCCTTTCGAAAATCCATACGAAAGTCCATATACAAATTATGATTTTGCGCAAAAGCGTAAAAAGTCATACGTAGATGAAGATCTACAAAGACAATTGATTACGAACCTCCAACACCAACTGAAAGATATTTATATCAATAAGGAATGGTTAAAAATGAGAAGAATAAGTGGGAACAAATATCCCCTCAATACATACCTAAAATACCAATAACCAGGATGGACAACGATATTTTAAATATCGACTGTGTGTTAGATATCGATGAAAGAATACAAGATTGGAGTAATAGACTAAGTGCTCAAATACAATTAATCGAAGAATTACAAACCTTACAGAGATTTGCTCAAATTTATAATTCACGAAACATCGTGAAAGGTTTACGGGTTTATAGAATCGTTAGGCAATTAGAATTATCAAGAATAGCAACAACCGATGCTATGACGACCTTTAAAAATGTTGTAGAACGAATAGTACAAGAATTCACGGAGAATTCCGGAGTTGAAATATCTAATGAAGCTTTTAGAGAACAAGCATATTGGAGAATAGTTAATCTCAAAATATATGACATGTGTTATCTAGATTCTTTCATATGCTAATTTTCGATCAATATTACAAACTAGATCCTATTAGACAAAAAGCATTAGAAATGTTTTCAATAAACTCCACGAATCAAGTATCAACAAAATTAAAAAATACATATACAATACTATTACAAGATGGAAATAAAATACAAGACACTTTAGGAGTTCGAATCACTACAATAAAAGCTTGGATGACAAAAGAATGTCTACAAGAAACAACCTAAAAAAGAAGCACAAGTCAAACTTTGTTTTGACCAAAAAACTGACAAAATAGGTGACTACGGTTGTTCTAGGAAAAAAAATACAAGAAATAGACAAAAATATGGGAAAAACAATTATACGACCCAAAATACAAAAGCTATTATAAAAAGAATTCAAGACAAAACTATTTGAGAAATAGAAAACAACATCGACAAAAATACTACAAACATGACTGTTAATACAAATAAGCCGTAAAAACGTTTATTTATATTTTACGATATTCTAATATTTTGTCGATAACAAACGTAAAATCATTTTAACGAAACAAATAATATACGTAAATGGTTTGAGCCAATAGTTTACTAACACACTTACATTTTCACATAAAACACTAAACAAGTAATAGTGCTTTCATGATTTAGTAATGCATATGTACAACAACTAGTGTTTACATATTGGGTAAATATATACATACTTAGTATGTATTATAATGGGTAATAGGATGGGTAGAAGTTTAAGTATTTAACCCATTGACTTCATACATTGAATGTAGTTGGGTAAAACCCAAAGTCCATGACCCATACCCATGGAGCATAATCCATAACCCAGGATCCATTGCATGACATCATGCATAAGTCATAATGGGTATTATCCATGACCCATGGAGCTAACCCATAACCCATTGACTAGATACATTGCATCTCCTAGATACATTGTATCTAATTGGATACCCATGGTCCAAAGCCTAGGACCCATGACCCATGATCCATGACCCATAACCCATGGATAAAGAGGCGTCCATGGTTCCCCGGTTTACATGGATGGATCCCTCAAGCAAGGGATCCGTGGGATCCGTGGAATAGTAGTGATTTTTCCTCTATAAATAGTGAGCCATTTCTTCATTGTAAGTTGTCACTTCTACACATACTTTCTCCTAGTATTGTAAACTCTCTAACCTCAGATCCAAAGGATCTTTCTATGTAGTTTGTGTTTGTTTTTGTGTGATTCTCTAGGTTCCTCTTAAAGGCGAGATCACTACCTCTTGAAGTCGAGCAAGCTCAAGTCCATGAGTTGCCATGCTTCGTCATCATCAAGACTACTGAGGTTCTCTTGTTGATAGTTCTTTCTTCCTCTCTAGAAGTGTTGTGTCTAAGGCATTAGTGAAGGATGCCTAAAGGGTTAAGACGAAGGCATTAGTGAAAGGTGCCGAACGTCCGTGTCAAAGGCATTAATGAAGGATGCCAAAGGAGTCAAGTCGAAGGCATCAGTGAAAGGTGCCAAAAGATCATGTCAAAGGCATTAGTGAAAGAGGCCAAGGGTGTACAATCGATATGGTGCATCGATGTACAAATAGAGATAGGTTGTGTCAAAGGATATTGATACCCTTAATGATGTTGTAATAAAGAGTGGGTCTCCTTGGGGATAGGTGTTGTGTAGTGTTGGGTAGTAGTTCCTCCTTTGTAATGGAACTCGGTATCTAGCCTTGTACCGGATAAAGTGTAGGCGACGTTGTGATAGGTTCGGTTCTACCTCGTGGAAGAACCCGGTGTCTAGGCTTGTCTGGGAAAAGAGTAGGCGACGTTGTGAAGGCTTCTCCGCCATAAGGAGTTTTGTGTCGTAGTGATTACGAACTCGAGTAGGTGACTCGGGAGTGGAGTAGGGCAAGGAAGGTGTCCTTGTAGCCGAACCACTATAAACACTCGTGTCGTGGTTTTGAGTTTCTTACTCTTTACCTTTGTATTATATATCTATCTATCAACATCCAACATATACATTTAAATAGATTGACATAAGTCGATCTAAATATATTAAAACGAAGTTTTAATCGGTAAAACTATTCAACCCCC
The DNA here is from genome assembly GCA_022545495.1 of Chrysanthemum lavandulifolium. Taxonomy (NCBI): domain Eukaryota; kingdom Viridiplantae; phylum Streptophyta; class Magnoliopsida; order Asterales; family Asteraceae; genus Chrysanthemum; species Chrysanthemum lavandulifolium. The sequence continues at coordinate 141,521,878 of CM040239.1, forward strand.
CCCCTTCTAGTTTTCCACAAGGAAAATTCAAAATATTGCCCATCCGAAAAAAAAGATTGTAAATGTTGGCTATGTCATGAGATAGGTCACTATGCAAATAATTGTCCAAAAAAAGGACAAAAGAAGGAAACAGAAATATTAAAAATTTCGTATAATCTAGGACACGAACCTCTCGAGGATTCATATATCAATTCGTATATTGAGATATATGTGATAACGCTACGCGTCGTCTCGGGGTCAAGGAAACTTCCTTTCTTTGAGCAAGTTTTATAACACCTAGGCAAATTGAACCTAATCGTTGTAGTGTAGTAATTAGGGTAAGCCACGGGTATTGATATCGTTCTCTGGGGAATAGGAATGCTAGTGAGAAGTTACTACGCTAAGGTTGAGGTTGAGGAAGATTATTTTTATCTTTTTATGTTTTTTAGAAAATGAAAAGGTCACGAATCTCGGTATTGGATTTGGGGTTGGTATTGCTACCGATTACTCTACTATTATCTAATTATCTAAGCTAAGGTTGTGATAGTCTATGTCTAATTGATGTGTACTCGTATGATAGTTTAAAGATGTGTTTACTTAGGTTTTACTACTCCTTAATTATCTCCTATTGATGGTTGATTTGTCACGTCCTTATTCCTAGTTGCGTTGTGATTCTAAGGCTATAGGGCGTGCTTATTTCCCTAACTCTTTGAAATTACCAAAGGGTCTTGTTTACAAATCCTCTAGTGATTTATAGACGCCTACTCTACGGTTGTCCTTGAATACTTTATCCTACAATTACCTAGATAATTATATTCTAAAGTTCACAAAGAAATGTCAAGCATTAAGTACACAACGAATAATCTAGCGCACTCTAGATCATTAGTCAACTAAGATAAGTATCAACCAATCAATATTCAATAATTAAGTTTCATATTCCTAAGCAAACACACAAATAAATTAGCCGGACATGGAGAACATGCAAGCATACACACAAATAATCAAAGACATAATTAAATTAATGAAGTAAATACTTATCTTGATGTATAATAGGGTTTAGAACCTAAAATATCGCACAAGAAAGCCTTGGTTCGGTTTTAGGTTTTACTCCAAAAGACTACCCACAAAACCGAAAAATTCGGATTCTATATATAAGATTACATCCGCGATTGCCACCTTATGTTTCGTGACGCCGTCGTGTCGCCGCCATTAGGGTTTCGTCTTGGCCACGTAAACCTTTCGACGGCGCCACCTTATGATTTGTGTGACGTCCACTTCACTCGACGCCGCCTTGGCTGCATCTAGGTCGTCCCGAGTAACGACGGCCTACTCCTTTAGAACCCGGCGTCGTCCCTTGAAAACATGCAATTTCGCTCGACCCGTCGCAAAATTCCTTCCCGACGGGCCGCGGATATCTGATGTGCCGTCGCCTTATGTTTCAAGCAGCTTTGAGTGTCTCGATTCGACTTTGGCCATTTTCTTCGTATATTCGCGCCTTTTCGTCCAAATAAGCATCATTCCAAGATTTGCCTTCAAGAGACCTAAAAGTGAAAAGGAACGATATTAAGCAATAACGGATACAAAGTGATCGAATAAGGGCTTAAATGACCCCTCAAAAGGTACCTTTAAAACCTTATCAAATATCCCTACACTTGGTATTTGCTTGTCCTCAAGCAAATGTGCTTTTAGCCAATTAATTTATAAGTTAGGGTCATGAAGCATCCATTCAAAACGGTCCACAACACATATAAGCCCCTAAAAGTCATAACAAGCACGAATACATACTAGCACCTCACATGGGGTGTTTGGATACTCACATCTCTCTCGGTGTATATATGAAATATAACAAATCGGAAATGGAAGATAAACACTCATTAACCGGTCCTAGTACATAGATTACCATAGGCGATAATAGATCAAACCTCCATCGCTTTGCGTAAGCACCTAGGAAAGACTATCAAAGAGGTCTTTAAAGGGTTGTAACGTTAGGCTTACGGTAAGGAAATGAAGGGTTTGGTGGGATAGGCTATTTAGTGGTGGATAGTCAAAATCTCTATGTTGCAAGTATACGAAGAATGGCGTTGCTAAGCCAAGACTCGACACTCTAAAACTCTAGGCAACGAAAATAAACAAACATAATTTAAAAGATAGATGTAGGATGGTAGCCCGTATGTTTTTTTTTTTTTTTTTTTTTCTCCTTTTTTTTTTTTTTTTTTTTTTTCTTTTTTTTTTTTTTTTTTTTTTTTTTTTGCATACACTTTTACTCTACCATCCTCTACGGTACATCAAAATGATAGGGATTTATAGACACATCCCTACACTTGAGTTTTATTACTCTAACACTAATTTGACCCGAATTGAAAGATCAAAACACTTGAGTACATTATTATGCAAACAAAGGGAATTTGAGTTTAACGTTCTCTTTCCTATGTTTCATAAACTTTAACTTTTCCCATGAATCCCAATCATCCCAAAAGCAGTATACAAAGGATATGACTCGACTTAGCAACTCATGCACGCAACGGATAATTGAACTAAGGGTTTTGGGTGATAACATAAATTTGCACTAAAAGTGAGTGCAATAAAGGTAAGCTAAGGCGATTTGGGTGTATATTAGGGGTGGGGTGTAAACAATGCTTTTCATTGATATTAGGAAAACCGAAATATCACGAGAACCGCGAAAAGGATAGGCTCGAGGGGTTAACTAGGGGTATCGTGTACTAAAGATGAGTACAACGCAAAGGGTGTGGGGAATTACTCAACCGATATGGAAGAAGTAATTATATTATAGGTATTCAACAAGGGTTATCCTAATGCCTCTTATCATTTAGTTATTCCTAACTACACAAGTGTAGTCTCACTAGCGATCTCGGAATGCATCACAAAACAAGTTCTAGAATCTAATATACTACCGGTTTACACTCTAAGCATTAAAGATGAATGCTTTAATTCTACTAATCTAAGGCGATCCTCATATTTTGGGTGGAATTTAGGTGGTAAGGGTTTTTGTGCTAGTCATGCAACTTCCTATCCATGAGGCGCTTTTGTTAAGACTAATGGCCCACTCTTATACGTCATGAAAAATTTTTAAATTTGGCTAAAATTACCCTAACCTACATTTTCTCATGGTTTATTACACAAATACACTTGAATGAAGCAAGCGTCAAGGATAAGCATAGTTTCAAAGTTCCCGTTTATTTTCCCTCCACACTTAAACTGCGAACATTGTCCCAATGTTCCCGAAGTATCAAAGTTATGATAATAGAAGGTAATTAAAACGAAAGAAACTAATACTCCCCGATTAGCTCGGTAGGATCCGTGAAAAGTGGTGGTTAAATCTTTTCCAAGAAGAGTTTTTGCGTGAAAGGCTCCTTCCAAACTTGTGTAACTTCTTCTTGACAAACTAAACTCGCACACTAGAAGAAAACAAAGCGAAACCTTCGCGTAAAATCGTGGTAATAATATACATAAGACTCGATTTAAACTAGGATATAATGCTTGTGGAATGGATGTTTACGTAATTTGTTTTGAAAGTTAAGATATGGAAAATTCCAAAATTTTACAAGTAGCTCGAAAACGAGAAAAAGTAAGTGAAGTTTTTATTCCTTCACCGACGCCGTCAGTTGCAATCTGACGCCCGTCGGTTATCCTCGACAAAACCGGTGCGATTTTCGAAAAATTACGGAAAATTTACATCTTTAGAATCTGGAAAAACTTCGCAAAAATCCATTATGACTCGATACAAGCATTTGACTCGAACAAACAAACATATATATCTTTTAATTAATTGTTATTCTCATGTTCACGTTTCTTATGAAAGCGTGTGTAATCCTCCCTACACTTATCCTTTATGTAAAATACCTTTATATGTAATTAAGACGAGGTTAAAAACAAAATAAAGCATTTTACAAATTCAAACATGAGGACAAACAATTAATAAAAGATATATGACACTAACAAGCAAACAATTAAGCATGGGTTGCCTCCCAGCGCTTTTCTTTATTTAAGAGTCTTGTAGCTAGACTCGTAGTCCTACCCCCACGTTGCCTCGTTTTGCATTCTCAATGAGAATTCTATCATGTTGACAAAATTTTCATCGACTCTATACCTAGGCCTAGAGGTCAAGCAATCCTTATAATAATGCCTCCTTCTTTCCCACATGAATTTATAACCCTTTTCAACATCTTCCTTGCTTTTGTCCTCAAAAGCTTTGATGTTGTCTCGATCATAAATGGACAAGTGGCCATACTCGATTGTTTTCAAGGCATCCTATAGGTAATCTCATCGGTTCCCTCCTTAAACCTAACGGTTCCATCATGCTTGTTATGGCCCATCCTAGATGTCTCAACAAACGGTTTCCTAGCACTACTTGGGATAGGCTATAGTCAATAGCGATCCTACATCTTCTAGGATCATAAAATCAACAAGGTAGGTGAAATTTCCTATAAAGACATGCACATCTTTGACTCTTCCCACAAAGTTGCAAATTCCTCCTGGATATTTAGGGTCTCTCCTAATATTGAGTCGCTCATTCATAATGTCATTGTAAGCAGCAGACGACATTATATTGATGGAGATTCCGTATCTATGTAAGCGTGGTCGATACTCCTATATCCGATCATACAAGGAATTTTTAGGTTCCGTGGATTCCTCTCCTAATCTTAGGGCATATCCTAATGATAGGTGATCGTGGATTATTGATTATGTATTGATGGTACGCAACCTCTTCCTTAGTGGGTAAAGATTGAAGCACGCACTATTTTCCTCGTCCACTTTGTTGGTGGTTATGCCATTGTCCAATTATCGCTAATCATAGAGCCAAATATAGCGTCACGACTACTTTCTCAATGACTTCTCCGATTGTACTATGAATGTTTTCTCAGAACCGAAGGTCGGTGTTTCTACTCACATAGCGGCTTCGACGTTGGTGTTGGTTATTGGGTTGGGTTTTGAGCGACATTGGTTGGTTACCACCTTCCATGATGAAAAGTGATGGGGTTACGAACAAAGGTTACTAAGAAGGGGATAGACTAGAGAAGGCTAAAATGAGAAAAAGTTTACTTGATAGGAATCAAGCAAAGAAACCTAAATGAGGTGGACTACTAACTAGCTATTCTATTCCCGGCGGCGCCTAAAAACTTGATAACGCTACACGTCGTTCGGGGTCAAGGAAACTTCCTTTTCTTCGAGCAAGTTTTATAACACCCCAGGCAAAGTGAACCTAATCGTTGTAGTGTAGTAATTAGGGTAAGCCACGGGTATTGATATCGTTCTCTAGGGAATAGGAATGCTAGTGAGAAGTTACTACGCTAAGGTTGAGGTTGAGGAAGATTATTTTTTATCTTTTTATGTTTTTAGAAATGAAAAGGTACGAATCTCGGGTATTGGATTTGGGGTTGGTATTGCTACCGAGTTACTCTACTATTATCTAATTATCTAAGCTAAGGTTGTGATAGTCTATGTCTAATTGATGTGTACTCGTATGATAGTTTAAAGATGTGTTTACTTAGGTTTTACTACTCCTTAATTATCTCCTATTGATGGTTGATTTGTCACGCCCTTATTCCTAGTTGCGTTGTGATTCTAAGGCTATAGGGCGTGCTTATTTCCTAACTCTTTGAAATTACCAAGGGTCTTGTTTACAAATCCTCTAGTGATTTATAGACGCCTACTCTACGGTTGTCCTTGAATACTTTATCCTACAATTACCTAGATAATTATATTCTAAAGTTCACAAAGAAATGTCAAGCATTAAGTACACAACGAATAATCTAGCGACTCTAGATCATTAGTCAACTAAGATAAGTATCAACCAATCAATATTCAATAATTAAGTTTCATATTCTAAGCAAACACACAAATAAATTAGCGGACATGGAGAACATGCAAGCATACACACAAATAATCAAAGACATAATTAAATTAATGAAGTAAATACTTATCTTGATGTATAATAGGGTTTAGAACCCTAAAATCTCGCATAAGAAAGCCTTGGTTCGGTTTTAGGTTTTACCCAAAAGACTACCCACAAAACCGAAAAATTCGGATTCTATATATAAGATTACATCTGCGATGCACCTTATGTTTCGTGACGCCGTGTCGTGTCGCCATCAGGGTTTCGTCTTGGCCACGTAAACCTTTCGACGGCGCTACACCTATGATCGTGACGCCGTCCCTTGACTCGACGCCGTCTTGTCGCATCTAGGCCGCCCGAGTAACGACGGCCTACCTTTAGAACCCGACGTCGTCCCTTGAAAACATGCAATTTCGCTCGACCGTCAGTAAAATTCCTTTCCGACGCGCCGCAGATATGCAAGTGACGCCGTCGCTTTATGTTTCAGTGACTTTGAGTGTCTCGATTCGACTTTGGCCATTTTCTTCAGATATTCGCGCCTTTTCGTCCAAATAAGCATCATTCCAAAGATTTTGCCTTCAAGAGACCTAAAAGTGAAAAGGAACGATATTAAGCAATAACGGATACAAAAGTGATCGAATAAGGGCTTAAATGACCCTCAAAAGGTACCTTTTAAAACCTTATCAATATGCATATACAAATTCTAGTGATACATCTTCTGATTACGAATAAAACCATTCTAATGAGTATTGCTTAATGGAAAATTTTAAATCGAAGTTAGAATTAAAACCAATAATTCATATTTGATTTTTAACATATTATTTGAATTTTATGAGAAAAGAACTAGGTTGGCAACAACCAGACTCACATGGACAAAGATAGGAGAATATAACAAGGTTTACTCGATTCAACTTATTTTCTTACCACCATTTCCAAAGTTAAAAGAAATTAAAATTCATTAGCTCTTATGATTTCAAGAATGCGGATAGTTGGATATTTAAATAAATATAATTTAAATTTTGTTAATGAAAAGAATTGGAAAATAGTATTTAGATTATAATTAAAAAAATTGAAAAACACTATAGACATAAATCGAAAGGACTAGATAATTACAATGATTAGCTCTCTCGAGCAATGGATTAGCTCTTTTGAGCAATGATGAGTAAACATATATTAATTAGCTCTCTTGAGCAATGAATTAGCTTCTTTGAGCAATGATTAATTAGCTCTCTCGAGCAATAAATTAGTTCACTCGAGCAATAAATTAGCTCTTTTGAGCAATATGGAGAAAAAAATATGTTTTAAACAGAAATTATACAAGTACATTCCTGGAATGGAAATACAAAAACATTTATGTGTTTAAAGGTTATAAGACAATATTTTTTTAAAAACATGTAGCAGGCTTTTTCGATTAAAAAAAAATAAATAAATAAAATTATGTCGACAGTTACAAGTATAAAAAGCAACAAGGATGCATTTGTAAACCCTTTCACTTGAAAATGGAGAACATACCAAAACAAGTTTGACTTTTACTACAACAAAAAAGAGAACGACTCATTTCTCTACAAAAGCATATAGCTATCATTGAGAAAGAAGAAAAAGAGCTATACAACTCACTATAAAAATCAACTCTAAAACCAAAACCAGAATTGATACATATCCCATGCGATATATGTTTATGTAAGAAGTGCCTAGAGGAAGCAAGGGTCATACAAGATGAGCCATTAAACAAAGCCAGACATTCCAATAAACCAAGACAAAGGCCACAGGAAAATTGGTCAACACTCGGTGAACCATCGGGAAAATGGGACTACTATGTCAAATATGAAGTTTCAGCAAACATAATCCGGACAGAAGAAATTAAAGCAACTGGCTACGGAGATGAGTTCGCAAACGATAAAAGTACTCAAGAAAAAATAACAATCCTTAATGATGACAAGTCAAGTGAAACGAATGAAGAGAGCAAGATAAAAATTACGTTTCCAGGAATTTTTATCTTGTACTAAAGCTCAAAAACTAAAACTTTAAAGTACAAGTATTACTTAACACACCTTTTTATTAAAATACTGCGGAATCTTTTGTTACAATGGTGGTGGTGGTGATTGTACGTGATTCGATGTCCATACAACTGATTACATATGCCTTTTATAGGCGAAACTAGAAGGAATAAACTAAGAATATGCTTTGGCATCTAGCATATTCCAAAGAATAAACCATGGCATATGCCAAGAAATATTCTAGGCCATTATTAACTTTAATACAATTGGCCAACACATATTAATAATTTGACAACGACTTTTACTTTAATAATTATGCAATTGTCGATCTTTTGAAACCCGTGATATGTGAAATAATTCACATGCGGGCCCTTCGAGCTTTGGGATAGAGATGCTGATCCATGGGACGATTCAATTTTAACGTATTCAGACAATAATCATCCTTTTATCTCAGAAATGTGCAAAGATACGGTGCTTGCCAAAGAACTTAGAGACTTATCTCTTTGTTCAAATTATACCAATTCGTGTTACTACAAAATAACGGGAAGAAGTATGGAATGAGAAAATCAAGAACATACAAAGGAAAGCCACATGGTTCTCATGTAAAGCCATTCAAGAGAAAGTATAAGATGACAGAGGACGAGTCAAGAAGTACAAATGATTTATTTGTGGAAAGGAAGGGCATTTTGCAAAGATTGCAAAAGCAAGCAAGGAAACATTGCAAGGTCACCGTCATCAAGAGCTGGATCTTGATGACAACTGGGATATTGTCTCAGCAGACTTTGACGACACCAGTGTCTATAGCATATCAGAAGGGGAAGGTGATACTCATCAAAGTGTCAGTATCATGGTCCAAGATACCTCATTTGAAGAAGCAGCTTTCACAATAACACATGAAGATAATGAAAGCTATAGCGAAGATGACCAACACAGTCATTTTACTTTCATGTTCCATCCAGGACCACCAACAAAATAGCAGACATGGTTCAATTCGTAGGATCGTGGAAACCAAGCAAAGAACTGCCAGCTCAAAGTAAAAATTGTGAGCATGATTGGAAAGAAAACACGGTCACAAATTACAATCCGCTATTTCGTGGAATACTAACCACGAGACGTGTCAAGACTTAAGCCCCGTCCCAAGTGCCAACTTACAACATGCTCCCTTTGTGCGAAAAATATCTTGGCAAAGCGGTTAATGTCAAAAGAAAGTGATCTGTGCGGAAGAGGAAAATGACGCGGCTAGAGAGGTAAAACTTCTCAAAAACTTTTGAAAGAAAAGATGAACAAGTTCGGCGGATGATAAGAGATCAAGCAAAAGAGTATTATGAAACAAAGCGATATTCAAAGAAGGAAGAAGCATGGCAAATTGAAAAGAGCTTGCTAGTAAAGACCTTACAGATACTCTTAAGATAATTGATCGACAAAAATTGAACAAGTAAGGCTTGAAGAGCAAAAGGATGAAGATATAAGAAGGCTTAAAGCACAACTGCAGAGAAGAAAGAAGAAGGAGTAGAGTTTCAATACTCTAATGAAGAATTCCCACCATTAAATGATTCTCACGAGGCAAGACCCTTCATGGAAACCGAGATTTATTACTCTGGAAGTGCTGCGTCAGTTCCAAAAGTTAGAAAGATAACTAACTCACTCTAAAATGTAAAAGTTGAGTTTAATATCCCTAATTGTCTCGCATTTGGAATCGGTGCAATAATAGACACGGGAGCATTAGCATGCTGTATAAACAAGAGGGTTATCCAAGAAGAAGCACTTGAGCCTTTAACCCACATCGTTTTCTTCAATGGCTTAAATTCAAGTCAACAAGCAACTCACAGAATAAAACAAGGCTCTTTTCTCATAGAAGGAAACAAATTCAAGATTCCCCTCATATATGCATTTCATATGCATGACATCAATGGTATTGAAATGCTGATAGGAGCCAACTTCCTAAGGTCCATGAAAGGAGGAATTCTTATAGAAGGAGATGAGATAACCATCTATAAGAAGGTTACCAAAATAAAAACTTCAGAACAATCTGAGGTTGCTGAAGTTGCCATCACCGAGCTTGAAATTAGTGAAGAAGATTTCTTTGAAATAAATGAATCTATTTATTTCAACCAAGAAGGCAACAACGCATTCCTGAAGCAGTTTAAGCCTGTCATTGATAGGTTGAAGCTTCAAGGATACATTGGAGAAGAACCTTTAAAGCATTGGAAGAAGAACGGTGAACTTTGTAAGCTAGATATTATCAATCTAGACATTACAATTAAAGACCGACCATTAAAACATGTGACACCAGCAATGGAAGATTCATTCAGAAAACATGTTGATAGTCTTCTCAAAATTGGTGCTATTCGTCCAAGCAAAAGCAGACATAGAACGATGGCAATGATTGTAAATTCAGGAAGAACAATTGATCCTGTAACTGGAAAAGAAATCAAAGGGAAGGAAAGAATGGTGTTCAATTATAAATCCTTGAATGATAACACATACAAGGACCAATACTCCCTACCAGGAATAAAGACGATCATCAAGAGGATAGAAGGCGCGAAAATATTCTCAAAGTTTAATCTCAAATCAAGGTTTCATCAAGTCGCCATGGATGAAGAGTCAATCCCATGGACCGCATTCTTAGTACCGGAGGACTTTATGAATGGTTGGTTATGCCATTTGGTTTAAAAATGCCCCAAGGTGTTCCAAAGAAAGATGGATAAATGCTTCAAAGGAATGTAATCATTCATCGCAGTATATATTGATGATATACTGGTTTTCTCAAACAACGAAAAGGAGCATGGAAAGCACTTGGAAAAGATGCTGAAAATCTGTGAAGATAATGGCCTAGTCTTATCTCCAACAAAGATGAAGATAGCAGTTCCAACAATAGACTTTTTGGGAGCAGTCATAGGAGAAGGAACCATAAGGTTACAACCGCACATCATAAAGAAGATTATTAACTTCAATGAAGAAGAATTAAAGTCAAAGAATGGATTAAGGTCATTCCTAGGAATACTTAATTATGCTCGTAGTCATATCCCAAAATTTGGGATCCTGTTAAGGCCACTATACGAAAAGACAAATGCTCATGGAGACAAAAGATTGAAGCCCTCTGATTATGAGCTAATTAGAAAAATCAAAATGCAAGTTTAAAATCTCCCAGACCTTGAGATACCACCTGAGAATGCTTACATCATCCTAGAAACAGATGGATGCATGGAAGGATGGGGAAGAGTTGTTAAATGAAAAAACAACAAGGAAAGTTCAAGGAGTTCAGAAAGGATTTGCGCATATGCAAGTGGCAAGTTCTCAACAACCCAATCCATAATTTATGCTGAAATCAATGCTTGCATAAACACTCTGGAAAAGTTAAAAATCTACTACCTTGATAAACAAGAAATAACTTTGAGGACAGATTGTCAAGCCATTATTAGCTTTTACAACAAAGCTAACAGAAACAAATCCTCAAGGGTTAGATGGATCAAGTTTGCAGATGCAGTCACAGGAACAAGCATCAAGATCAACATAGAACATATAGAGGGAAAACATAATACGCTAGCTGATTCTCTCTCAAAACTCGTTAATCTTTGTTTTGCAGAATACACAGGAGAAATGAAGCAATTAGCAGCAGCAGCCCTTTACTCAGTGGAGGATGTTCTACAGTCCCCCCATGCCTCTCAGAATAGTATGAAGATCACTTGCGAAGAAATCATGAAGATTTTCAACCACTCCCAAGAATCTTCACTAAAACAATCTTCATGCATGAAGAACCAAGAGCAATGTACAAATACTACCAGCTCAAAGCCAACCAAACCCCAATCAAAATGGATAAATCTGATGCATGGAGGTGAGTCGCTCAAGATATCGAATTATCAGCAGCAAAAGAAGCAGTCAAAGCAATGTGAAACCTACAAGCAATCATACAATGCAAAGCCCAAGTCTGCTTTGGATTATCAACAAGAGACAACCATCGTCCGACCGGAAAGAAGATGTCTGTAATCCAAAACAAAGAAGCTCGGACGAATTCTCATCGAATGGAAGCCTCGACAACGATTGAGCGCAACAATATCTCGAACCCATAGAAGTCAAGACAATAACCCAAAGAAGATAAATGCGCTACAACAGAAAGGATTTCTGAAGATAGTGATGACGGTGATGACGATTCAATTTTATTGTGGACCCGGGTGGGATGATTATTATCGAATATGTTAAATTGAATCGTCCCATGGATCAACATCTCTATCCCAAAGCTCGAAGGGCCGCATGTGAATTATTTCACATATCACGGGTTCAAAAGATCGACAATTGCATAATTATTAAAGTAAAAGTCGTTGTCAAATTATTAATATGTGTCCGCCAATTGTATTAAAGTTAATAATGGCCTGGAATATTCCTTGGCATATGCCATGGTTTATTCTTTGGAATATGCTAGATGCCAAAGCATATTCTTAGTTTATTCCTTCTAGTTTCGCCTATAAAAGGCATATGTAATCAGTTGTATGGACATCGAATCACCTACAATCACCACGACCACCATTGTAACGAAAGCTTCCGCAGTATTTTAATAAAAAGGTGTGTTAAGTAATACTTGTACTTTAAAGTTTTAGTTTTTGAGGATTCGTCGGGCTTCTTTGTTTTGGATTCGTACATCTTCTTTCTGGTCAGACCAGTGGTTTTCTCTTGTTGATAATCCAAAACAGACTTGGGCTTTGCATTGTATGATTGCTTGTAGGTTTTGCATTGCTTTGACTGCTTCTTTTGCTGGTAATAATTCGATATCTTGAGCGACTGACCTCCATGCATCATATTTATCTATTCTGATTGGGGTTTGGTTGGCTTTGAGCTGGTAGTGTTTGTACATTGCTCCTGGTTCTTCATGCATGAAGATTGTTTTATTAAAATATTGCGGAAGCTTTTGTTACAATGGTGGTGGTGGTGATTGTAGGTGATTCGATGTCCATACAACTGATTACATATGCCTTTTATAGGCGAAACTAGAAGGAATAAATTAACAATATGCTTTGGCATCTAGCATATTCCAAAGAATAAACCATGGCATATGCCAAGGAATATTCCAGGCCATTATTAACTTTAATACAATTGGCCGACACATATTAATAATTTGACAACGACTTTTACTTTAATAATTATGCAATTGTCGATCTTTTGAAACCCGTGATATGTGAAATAATTCACATGCGGGCCCTTCGAGCTTTGGGATAGAGATGATGATCCATGGACGATTCAAATTTAACATATTCAGACAATAATCATCCCACCCGGGGTCCACAATAAAAATTGAATCGTCATCACTGTCGTCACTATCTTCTAGAAATCCTTTCCTGTTGTAGCGGCATTTATCTTCTTTTGGGTTATTGTCTTGGACTTCTATGGGTTCAGATATTGTTGCGGCCCAATCGCGTGCGAGGGCTTCCATTTCGATGAGAATTCGTCATGCTTCTTTGTTTTGGATTCGTACATCTTCTTTCTGGTCAGACCAGTGGTTGTCTCTTGTTGATAATCCAAAGCATACATGGGCTTTGCATTGTATGATTGCTTGTAGGTTTCACATTGCTTTGACTGCTTCTTTTGCTGCTGATAATTCGATATCTTGAGCGACTGACCTCCATGCATCAGATTTATCCATTCTGATTGGGGTTTGGTTGGCTTTGAGCTGGTAGTGTTTGTACATTGCTCCTGGTTCTTCATGCATGAAGATTGTTTTAGTGAAGATTCTTGGGAGTGGTTGAAAGTCTTCATGATTTCTTCGCAAGTGATCTTCATACTATTCTGAGAGGCATGGGGGGACTGTAGAACATCCTCCACTGAGTAAAGGGCTGCTGCTGCTAATTGCTTCATTTCTCCTTTGTATTTTGCAAAACAAAGATGAACAAGTCTTGAGAGATAATCAGCTAGCGTATTATGTTTTCCATCTATATGTTCTATGTTGATCTTGACGCCTATTCCTGTGACTGCATATGCAAACTTGACCCATCTAACCCTTGAGGATTTATTGCTGTTAGCTTTGTTGTAAAAGCTAATAATGGCTTGACAATTTGTCCTCAGAGTTATTTCTTGTTTATCAAGGTAGTAGATTTTTAACTTTTCCAGAGTGTTTATGCAACCATTGATTTCAGCATCAATTGTGGATTGGGTTGTTGAGAACTTGCCATTTGCATATGAGCAAATCCTTTCTGAACTCCTTGAACCTTCCTTGTTGTTTTTCCATTTAACAACTCCTCCCCATCCTTCCATGCATCCATCTGTTTCTAGGATGATGTAAGCATTCTCAGGTGGTATCTCAAGGTCTAGGAGATTTTGAACTTGCATTTTGATTTTTCTGATTTGCTCATAATCAGAGGGCTTCAATCTTTTGTCTCTATGAGCATTTGTCTTTTTGTACAGTGGCCTTAAGAGGATCCTAAGTTTTGGGATATGACTACGAGCATAATTAAGGATTCCTAGGAATGACCTTAATCCTTTCTTTGTCTTTAATTCTTCTTCATTGAAGTTAATAATTTTCTTTATGATGTGCGGTTGTAACCTTATGGTTCCTTCTCCTATGACTGCTCCCAAAAAGTCTATTGTTGGAACTGCTATCTTCATCTTTGCTGGAGATAAGACTAGGCCATTATCTTCATAGATTTTCAGCATCTTTTCCAAGTGCTTTGCATGCTCCTTTTCGTTGTTTGAGAAAACCAGTATATCATCAATATATACTGCGATGAATGATTCTGTTCCTTTGAAGCATTTATCCATCTTTCTTTGGAACAATCTGGGGCATTCTTTAAACCAAATGGCATAACCAGCCATTCATAAAGTCCTCTAGGTACGAAGAATGCGGTCCATGGGATTGACTCTTCATCCATGGCGACTTGATGGAACCTTGATTTGAGATCAAACTTTGAGAATATTTTCGCACCTCCTATCCTCTTGATGATCGTATTTATTCCTGGTAGGGAGTATTGGTCCTTGTATGTGTTATCACTCAAGGATTTATAATTGAACACCATTCTTTCCTTCCATTTGATTTCTTTTCCAGTTACAGGATCAATTGTTGTTCCTGAATTTACGATCATTGCCATCGTTCTGTGTCTGCTTTTTCTTGGACGAATAACACCAATTTTGAGAAGACTATCAACATGTTTTATGAATGAATCTTCCATTGCTGGTGTCACATGTTTTAATGGTGATCTTCAATTATAATGTCCGGATTGATAATATCCGATTTTACAAAGTTCACCGCTCTTCTTCCAATGCTTTAAAGGTTCTTCTCCAATGTATCCTTGAAGCTTCAACCTATCAATGACAGCTTAAACCGCTTTAGGAATCGTTGTTTTTCTTGGTTGAAATAAATAGATTCATTTATTTCAAAAATCTTCTTCACTAATTTCAAGCTCGGTGATGGCAACTTCAAAGAACCTTCGATTGTTCTCAAGTTTTATTTTGTAACCTTTTATAGATGGTTATCTCATCTCCTTCTATACGAATTCCTCCTTTCATGGACCTTAGGAAGTTGGCTCCTATCAGCAATTCATTACCATTGCTGTCATGCATATGAAATGCATATATGACGGGAATCTTGAATGTGTTTCCTTCTATGAGAAAAGAGACTTGTTTTATTCTGTGAGTTGCTTGTTGTCTTGAATTTAAGCCATTGAAGAAGACGTTGTGGGTTAAAGGCTCAAGTGCTTCTTCTGGGATAACCCTCTTGTTTATACAGCATGCTGATGCTCCCCGTGTCTATTATTGCATCAATTCCAAATGAGGGATAATTAGGGATATTAAACTCAACTTTTACATTGTAGAGTGAGTTAGTTATCTTTCTAACTTTTGGAACTGACGCAACACTTCTAGAGTAATAAATCTCTGTTTCCATGAAGGGTCTTGCCTCGTGAGAATCATTTAATGGTGGGAATTCTTCATTAGAGTGATGAAACTCTACTCCTTCTTCTTTCTTCTCTTGCAGTTGTGCTTTAAGCCTTCTTATTTCTTCGTCCTTTTGCTCTTCAAGCCTTACTTGTTCAGCTTTAAGCTGATCAATTATCTTAAGAGTATCTGTAAGGTCTTTTACTAGCAAGCTCTTTTCAAGCTGCCATGCTTCTTCCTTCTTTTGAATCTCTGCCTTTGTTTCATAATACTCTTTTGCTTGATCTCTTACCATCTGCTGAACTTGTTTTGTCTTTTCTTTCAAAAGTTTTTTGAGAAGTTTTACCTCTCTACTGCTGACGTCATTTTCCTCTTCCGGCTTGCACTGCTGCTTTCTTTTGACATTAACCGTTTTGCCAAGATATTTTTTCACACGAAGGGCGCATGTTGTAAGTTGGCACTTGGGACAGTTAAGTCTTGACACGTTTGTGGTTAGTATTCCGCAGAAATAGCAGATTGTGTAATTTGTGACCGTGTTTTCTTTCCAATCATGCTCACAACTTTTACTTTGAGCTGGCAGTTCTTTGCTTGGTTTCCACAATCCTACGGATTGAACCATGTCTGCTATTTTTGTTGGTGGTCCTGGATGGAACATGAAAGCAAAATGACTATGTTGGTCATCTTCGCTATTGCTTTCATTATCTTCATGTGCTATTGTGAAAGCTGCTTCTTCAAATGGGGTATCTTGGACCATGATACTGATACTTTGATGAGTATCACCTTCCCATTCTGATATGCTATAGACACTGGTGTCGTCAAAGTCTGCTGAGACAATATCCTAGTTGTCATCAAGATCCAGTTCTTGATAGACAGCTGACCTTGCAATGTTTCCTTGCTTGCTTTTGCAATCTTTTGCAAAATGCCCTTCCTTTCCACAAATAAAGCATTTGCACTTCTTGACTCGTCCTCTGTCATCTTTATACTTTCTCTTGAATGGCTTTACATGAGAACCATGTGGCTTTCCTTTGTATGTTCTTGATTTTCTCATTTCATACTTCTTCCTGTTATTTTTGTAGTAACTAGGAATTGGTATAGCTGAACAAAGTGATAAGTCTCTAAGTTCCTTGGCAAGCGCTGCATCTTTGCACATTTCTGAGATAAAAGTATGAGTGAACTTGATTGCAGGAAAGAGTCCTGCACTAAGACCAGGGTGCCTGGCTTTAAACGATTCCTCTACTTTCTTGGATAAAGAAGGTGGGTGTTTAGCAAAAGCTTTTACATTGTTGAGGGAAGTACAATCTTCCGATTTTATTGCTAATTGTCTGAAATCTTCCAAGAATGACCACAAGTTCTTGGTTTCTTCACAAGTTATCCTTTCTAAGTCTTTGTAGGCTCTATCTTGTTCATCAGTTGAGCCTCGATACGGATCTTCCACAATATTAACTGCCTTACTTGTGATGTTATATTTTGTGGTTCGTCAGCAATTGCTTCAAGGGCAGCATACACATCCGGGTATGCAGTTCGCCATTGTTGTCACATTAATTTTTCGCTTTCTCCAAGAAGATTCTCCACAAAGGCTAACTTTTGTTTATTGTCAGTCCATGTTTGACTATTGAGCTTGTTGATTGTAATAGACTCCCATCTTGCTATTACATATGACCATAAGCCTGGATCTGCTGGTAGAACAAGCATTACACGTGATTCTGTCCATGCTGGTGGCAGAGTCCACTGTGAATTGTGATATTCACCATTTGCTGATGGAAAAACATGTTCTACATGTTTATCAGCAATTTGTGATGCCATTTGTTTTTAAGTTTCGGAACTTTGGGTATGGCAGACTGTCATCATCATCTTGTTTGGAAAGATGAAGAATTGTATGGTCCTCACCATGCTTTGCTGCGAATGGGTTTTCCCATTCAGACTATGATTTTTGTATGGCGAGTTTGTCATCCCATTGTGGCAAATATTCATCAAGGAAGTCTTGCTGATTTTTTGAAAATTCTTCTCCTAGGACAAGGATCTTTCCGCCACTTCTTTCATCATCATCCCAATTGCTTGATTCGTCCATAATTGCTACTTTCCATGGGGTAATTTCATCATCTGAGAATTCATCTCCCCAGCCAGTTGCTGAAATTTCTTCTATTGAAGTAGTGATTTCTGGAGCATCATACTTGACATAATAGTCCCATTTTCCAGATGGTTCACTAAGGGTCGACCACCTATGTTTTGATCGTCTTGGTTTATTGGAGCGTCTGGCTTGATTCAGTGGTTCGTCTTCTAGGACTCTTGCCTCGTTCAGGCACTCCTCACAGAAACATACATCACAAGGGATATGTTTTGTCTGAGGATCTTGGAAGCATACTCCTATAAAATGTTCTTCATCTTTGTTAATACAAATAAGCCGTAAAAACGTTTATTTATATTTTACGATCTTCTAATGTTTTGTCGATAACAAATGTAAAATCATTTTAACGAAACAAGTAAAATACGTAAACGGTTTGAACTAATAGTTTCTAACATATTCACATTTTCACATAAAACACTAAAACAAGTATAAGTGATTTTATGATTTAATATTACATATGTACAACAACTAGTGTTTACATATTTGGGTAAAATATACACATAACTAGTATGTAGTATATTGGGTAATATAAATGGGTAGAATCTTAAGTATCACAACCCATTGGGCAAATACATTGAATGTAGTTGGGTACAACCCAAAGCCCATGACCCATGGAGCTTGACCCATAACCCATTGCATGACATCATGCTTATATCATACATGGATAATATCCATAACCCATGGATCAACCCATACCTAAGTGACCAAGTGCATTGCAATCAAAAGATACATTGTATCTAGCTAAAGATCCATGGTTCAACCCATGACCCATGACCCATAACCAAAATACCCATGGGTAAAGGGAGCGTCCACGGATCCCTAGCTTATCGCTAGACGGATCCCTTGTGGAAGGATCCGTGAGATCCGGGAACAAGAGATTTTTTCTTCTATAAATAGTGAGCTATTTCTTCATTATTCCTCACCCTTTCTAACAAACTTTCTCCCCGAGTTAAAACTCACTAACCTCGGATCCAAGAGATCTATGTTTGTAGTTTTGTTTTGTGTGATCTTTAGGTTCCTCTTAAAGGCAAGATCACCACCTTTGAAGTCGAGCAAGCTCAAGTCCATGAGTTGCCATGCTTCCTCATCATCAAGGCTACTGAAGTCTTCTTGTTGATGATTCCTTTCTTTCTTCTAAGAAGTGTAGTGTTGAAGACATTAGTGAAAGATGTCTCAAGTGTCAAGATGAAGATATTAGTGAAGGGAATCTATCGTCCATATCATAAGCACTTATGGTAGGTGCTTAGAAGTCAAGACTAGAAGCATTAGTGAAAGGTTCTTAGAAGTCAAGACACAAGACATTAGTGAAGGGTGTCTTGTAGATCTAGTCAAAGGCATTAGTGAAAGGTGCCTTAGATGTACATTTGATATGGTGTGTTTCGATGTACAAGATAGACTAGTATTATATCCAAGGATATTGATATCCTTGATGATTTTGTAAAGGAGTAGATCTCCTTTGGGATTAGTCTTTGGTGTAGTGTGGTAGTAGTTCCTCCATTGCAATGGAACTAGGTGCTTAACCTAGTACCTAATAAAGGGTAGGCGACGTTGTGAAGGTGTAGTTCACCTTGGAGTGAAAGAACTAGGTACTTAGCCTAGTACCTTATAAAGGGTAGGCGACGTTGTGTAGGTGTGGTTCACCTTGGGTGAAAGAACCCGGTGGTTAGCCTAGCCGGAAAAAGGGTAGGCGACGTTGTGAAGGCTTCTCCGCCATAAGGAGATTGGTGTAGTGTTTACAAACCTCGAGTAGGTGACTCGAGGGTGGAGTAGGGCAAGGAAGGTGTCCTTGTAGCCTAACCACTATAAATACTCGCGTTGTGGTTTTGTGCTTCTTACTCTTATCTTTCATTACTTACCTTTATATGCTTGTTTATCAACATCCAACACACACATCCAAATAGATTGACATAAGTCGATCTAAATAGATTAAAATGAAGTTTTAATTGGTAAAACTATTCAACCTCCCTTCTAGTTTTCCACAATTGGCATCAGAGCTTCGTTACCAAGTTTCTTGAAGTATATTGTACTTTAAAAACTTGATACGATCCATGGTTAATTGAAAACTACAAAGAAGGTTTTTCATAAAAACAAACACCATGTCTTTTAAAACTATATGTTTGGATGTTGATTTGATAACAACATTTTTTTCTTATTTATTTACTTTTTCATTTAATTGCACTAATCTTCTTTGTCATGTTGATTAGTCAAAGCTCATACCCACCAAGCTATAGGAATCGCTTGGTAACAAGAATACCTTCCTTAAGAAGGTATCTTAAACGCAAAGGAGCGGGAATCGTCTAAGTGACATTTGTAAAGACATTCCTAAGTGCGCTAGAGGTATGATTTTCTTTTTATTTTGCTTGATAATTAAGTATGACTATTTAGGTATTTATATGATTATCTTTTGTGCATATAAATGTTTTACATGAAGCTTCATTAGGAAGCCTTTTTCTCACATACGTGTTTCATTTCTCGTCTAAAGTCGTGGTATTTAAAACTTATGTTTTGTTTCTTTTAATCCAATAATAAAACAAAACACAAATTTCGAAAAATACTCCTTTCCCATAAATATTCCACTCGATGCCCACTTTATCAAATCCTCACTTTTTCAAATCTTCCATTTCAAAATTCCTCTCATTCAAAACTTCATCTTCCTCTTCATCCTATCCCAACCGAAACCAAGAAGGATCGTCTTCAACATGGTTTACATCGCTTCAGACTCATCGTCTTAACACTCATCGCACTTGTGTTCCCTATGATGAAGTTCATACGGAGACATTTACTTTGTGTTGTTAATCTACATTGGGGTTATATACCCAATTCTTTGTATCATTCTTAGTATTGAAATGAAATATTACTAATAATCTAGTTATCTAGGCTATTATGTGTTTATCATTTTTTTCTTTGTTTTATGTCTTTCTTCGTGATACATTAGAAGTCATGTATGCATGTTAAAAGAAAATGTAGGTTAAAACACATATATTGGTATAAAACTATGAGATCTAAAAGCCTATGCTTTTCATAAAATCTGTCAGAATTACAGATCTACGGATCCGGAAGTTATACTAGCGGATCCCTTTGAAAAGGAACCGTGGGATCCGTCCCACTGGAGAACGATTTTCATGCAAATTAAAAACACTTTTCTTCTAAAAGTAATACTCACTAGAATGTCAAAACCATAAGTGAGTTAAGTGTCTTTCTTGTTAAAAACCATTGTTAATAAAAATCTAATAAAAACGTTAGATAATCATAGGTTGACCACATACATCACTTTTTGTTAACTCGTCATTTCTATAGGTTCAACTATGACGCATGAATATGAGTTTGACTTTTCACTCACTAGCGTCTACACTCCGAACATCTCCTTGAACCCAACCCACCGGCATTCATGTCCGTGGGTTCAACAACCTCGAAACCTCACTTCCACGAAGGACGACAGACACCTCTCTACAATTCGAAGAAGGTATCAATACCTCCTTCCAAGCCATAGGACTAGAATGTCTTCTTGAAATCAACGAGAAGATATGTCCAAGGTTCATAATGGAATTCTTCCGTCAAGTTGAACTCGTTTGTAACGAGGATCGCTCTCTATCTCTTTGGTTTTATATCAAAACCAAAAGTTTACTTTAACCCTTGGGCATTTTGCTCACATCCTTCAATTCCAAATCATGGACAATGTGCCTTCACCAAGATTGGTCTCTTGATTCTCTCTTCAACTTTCGTGAAGAAAATAGTCCATATTGTTCACACATACCTCCGGAAGATTTACATCGCATAATATGCAAACCTTGACCATTACTCCGATCCAAACATTATATTCACATGGACATCCGAGAAGAGTACAAGCCCCTTGCACTCATCCTACGTGAAAATGTTTGGAGTCTTAGGGAAATCGAGAAATCCTTCCCTCTTGTTGTGCTCACATGTTGTCTCGCTTTGCTAACACAACAACCATACAATCTCGCCTACTTCTTCGCAAGGCTAATTGTAAATCTTCAAGGCTCCAAGAATATACTCATCCCTTATGGAATGTTCTTGACGCGCCTCTATCACAATGTTATGCACTTTCATCCTCAATTTCAAAGTCCGTTGTACGTACTTGTGAACAAGATGATGGAACCGCTAAACATATCTCTCATGAAGACTTTCTTCATTCTTGATTCCACCAACACTCATCAACAACGTGATGATCATCCTAGCAAAAACACTTAAGGAACTTAGTAGTATTTCAAATAGGATCAATCCTCTTGTACTCGTGCTTAATCAATGTAATCCTATTTCCCTCATGAAATAAAATATCTTACATTTGATATCTTAGTGTTAGAACCTCTTTAAACCAACCTTGGGATATAATGCATTGTCAAGATCATTGCATACCTTTAGTAAAGGTTCTGAAAGCGGATGGACGGATCCCAATGTTTGTGCTAGACGGATCCTTACACTTAGGGAATCGAGGATCAAAGAAATGTAAAATGCACTTGCAAGCATTATATTTCAAACATATCCTTAGAACACCTCACACTAAGCTAAACATAGTATCTTAAGGAAAATTAAGTCCTTATCAAGATAGGTAGATCCTTCCTACTCACACATAACTCACCTAGATCACACTCTAAGACTCCTGTAGATCTATCATTTCATTTTTAATCCATTACTCTTCCGCTCTTAAACTCACACTTCATTTTTCACTTGATCCCTCACATCTAGTCTTAGAAATCTTCCGATTATGGCAAAATTGATCATAAATCATCCTTACCTCAAAATTGATCAAAGTTGATCAAATTATAGTTTTCCCATCTCAAAGCTTCTAGGATATTTTCCAAAACACTATCCTAAGTCACAAACTGATCTCTAGGATCATTTAGCTTCAATTGACACTCTCATCTTTAGTGTCATCCTTGCTCATCCATTGGTACTCATGAAAGTTTCAAATCCTTCCATAAAAGACAATCATTAGCTACATCACTCATTACCTTCAAGTACTTAAGCACCCCTTCATTTAGGACACTTAGGAGGACTGAAACACTCAAGATGATATAGATCTTAGATCTTAGAAACATCATTTCCACTCTTTCATAATCACGAGAGCCGGATCCCTAGGATTAGCTTTAGACGGATCCCTCCGAGGAGGGAATCGGGATCCGAAGCGACGCCTATGTCAAATCTTGCTAAAACAATCATTTCAACTCATCTTTCTAACTCAAACACACCATCTCATCTTAAATGAGTTCCTAGATCGATACAAACTCAAGTTGACTCTTGTGCATGTTAATCATCACATTCCAATGAATCCTAGTGGCTTAAGGCTTAAATGCACTTGCCAAATCTCTTGGTTTATAAACCACATTGTTAGGACCTCCATAGTCATCACCTTCATCCTAACTTTCAGCACTTTAGAAACCCTTACAAACCTCTTGAAATCATCTCATCATGAGGAAAACCCCAAGTAGTAACTTATCCACCAAAGAACCACCCATGAAAAAGGCTCGTGTTATACACGAAATCTCTTCAACCGAATCATCTCCGGTCAAGCCAACAAATGATAGGATCTTTCCTCAACCAATCAAACCAATTCCTAAAAGGATAGTACCCACAAAACTACCTATGCCAAACACCACCATACCTCCTAGGCCAAACAATATCATTGGTTCCTAGAGCTATTTCTTTTACATCTCCACTATCATTACCACACCTCTACAATTTAGAGGATTTGCCTCCTAGGCCGTCTCATCCGCCTCCGTCGACAACATTTTCCTCATTAGGAGGAATAATGGTACAAAATCAAGGTGTTGAGTCAACACTTGCTCCGGCTTCCTTTTCGCCGTTTCCATCATATAATCCCATTTGGATTATGAGAAATCATCAAAGTCAACCACCCGACCATATGGAAGTTGACACTTCTCTACCACCACCATCATTCTTGGTCGAGCCATTCTCAAATGCACCTCCACCGATCCCTCCATCATTTGAAGCTCCACAAGCCGCTTCACTTGATCCTTCACATCAAGCCATTTCATTTCTTCCACCACCACTACCTAGCCATGACAAAGATTGCTATCATTGTCAACATGTTGAAAGTTTGATACATGAAGTACGAGAAGACCAACGTTTCATGTTCTATCATCTCCTCGAACGTTTCGACGAGATTAAACCTAAACAAAACTTGAGCTAGAAGATTTTAGTGGTGTCCTAGCATCAAGCGATAGTTGGTCTAGAAATTCCTAGTCATGTATTTTATTATTTTCTTAGTTTTTAGAGTCATGTATATCATAACTCTAGTTTTATTAAATGAAATTACATGCTACTTGTTATATTTTTAAGCATATGATTACATTGTATTCATATCTCATTTTTGTGATAATATTACTTGTTATATCACCATTGCTGAAATTGATCATCAGCGATACGGATCCCTCAGACTGCCTAGACGGATCCCTACTAGAGGGAACCGTGGGATCCGTGAGATGAAAACTATTTTCTACTAACTTGGACCACATTTTGTGAAATGGTGAATTATACTTGTTTTCTAACCTTTGTTTTGTAGTTATTCAATTTACATGAAGACTTTGACATCCTAAAGCTAGGGGAGCTTTATGTCAAAGCAATACATTGCAAATTACTTGCAATATTAGGTTTATCGTTGGGAATTGTGAAGTATGAATTATCTTTGAAAATAATTTCAAGGAATATATCAAGTACATGGATTCTATTTGAAGGAATCTCTATCAAGTATATGGATTCTCAATAAGAAGGACTTTGAAGTTATATTATATTATAGTTGGTTTCTACGGATATAGATATTCCAGATATTTATTAGTTTGTTAGGATTTGCATGAGCTATTTTAGGTAGTGATATGCATTTATTTTATATTATTGTTTTATTTAGGGTTCCTTGTTTATAAAAGGAACTGATGTCTTTTGTATTAGACACTTGAACAAAAAGAAAACCTCTGGAGAAAACATTCCAGGAAAACTCTTTAGAGAGAAGAAAAAGATCCATAGAGGATCATTGTTTTAATAAGAAAAACCTTGTTGGTAACTTTGATTGTGTTAATTATTATCCGCTGTGCATATATTCAATCATTGTTATTATACCCTAGTTGAGTCCGGATCTTGGCATCAACATTTACATTTCGTGACATCCCCTTGCAAAATTGCAATCATCAAGGGGGAGCACATTCGTCACTTAGACGAAATATTTTGCAAACTTACTTGCAAACAAACTAGATTAGTATCACTTTCTTGACGCCTTACATAGGGATGGACTCGTCAAGGGGAGTAAAGACGAGATCCTTTCCGTGACTTGCTCTTTATTTCTTTTTATTTTTCACATGTTTTCTTAAAACAATGTGTGCTTTCTTCAAGCTCTTTTGTTTCGACAAAAGGGGAGAAGAAAGTAAAACTACAATTCAAACTTTACAATTTTAGCTTTTCCTTAAAATAATTTTATGTATTGTCATCAACAAAAAGGGGGAGATTGTTAATACAAATAAGCCGTAAAAATGTTTATTTATATTTTACGATCTTCTAATGTTTTGTCGATAACAAACGTAAAATCATTTTAACGAAACAAGAAAAATACGTAAATGGTTTGAACTAATAGTTTCTAACATATTCACATTTTCACATAAAATACTAAAACAAGTATAAGTGATTTTATGATTTAATATTACCTATGTACAACAACTAGTATTTACATATTTGGGTAAAATATACACATAACTAGTATGTAGTATATTGGGTAATATAAATGGGTAGAAACTTAAGTATCACAACCCATTGGGCAAATACATTGAATGTAGTTGGGTACAACCCAAAGCCCATGACCTATTGAGCTTGACCCATAACCCATTGCATGACATCATGCTTATATCATACATGGATGATATCCATAACCCATGGATCAACCCATACCCAAGTGACCAAGTGCATTGCACTCAAAAGATACATTGTATCTAGCTAAAGATCCATGGTTCAACCCATGACCCATGACCCATAACCAAAATACCCATGGGTAAAAGGGAGCGTCCCACGGATCCCTAGCTTAACGTTAGACGGATCCTTGTGGAAGGGATCCGTGGGATCCGGGAACGAGAGATTTTCTTCTATAAATAGTGAGCCATTTCTTTATTATTCCTCACCCTTTCTAACACACTTTCTCCCCGAGTTAAAAACTCACTAACCTCGGATCCAAGAGATCTATGTTTGTAGTTTTGTTTTGTGTGATCTTTAGGTTCCTCTTAAAGGCAAGATCACCACTTTGAAGTCGACAAGCTCAAGTCCATGTTGTTATGCTTCCTCATCATCAAGGCATCAAGTCTTCTTGTTGATGATTCCTTTCTTTCTTCTAAGAAGTGTAGTGTTGAAGACATTAGTGAAAGATGTCTCAAGTGTCAAGACGAAGATATTAGTGAAGGGTATCTATCATCCATATCATAAGCACTTGTGGTAGGTGCTTAGAAGTCAAGACTAGAAGCATTAGTGAAAGGTGCTTAGAAGTCAAGACACAAGACATTAGTGAAGGGTGTCTTGTAGATCTAGTCAAAGGCATTAGTGAAAGGTGCCTTAGATGTACATTCGATATGGTATGTTTCGATGTACAAGATAGACTAGTATTAGACCCAAGGATATTGATATCCTTGATGATGTTGTAAAGGAGTAGATCTCCTTTGGGATTAGTCTTTGGTGTAGTGTGGTAGTAGTTCCTCCATTGCAATGGAACTAGGTGCTTAGCCTAGTACCTAATAAAGGGTAGGCGACGTTGTGAAGGTGTAGTTCACCTTGGAGTGAAAGAACTAGGTACTTAGCCTAGTACCTTATAAAGGGTAGGCGACATTGTGTAGGTGTGGTTCACCTTGGAGTGAAAGAACCCGGTGGTTAGCCTAACACCGGAAAAAGGGTAGGCGACGTTATGAAGGCTTCTCCGCCATAAGGAGATTGGTGTAGTGTTTACAAACTCTCGAGTAGGTGACTCGGGGAGTGGAGTAGGGCAAGGAAGGTGTCCTTGTAGCCGAACCACTATAAATACTCGCATTGTGGTTTTGTACTTCTTACTCTTATATTTTCATTACTTACCTTTATATGCTTGTTTATCAACATCCAACACACACATCCAAATAGATTGGCATAAGTCGATCTAAATAGATTAAAAGGAAGTTTTAATTGGTAAAACTATTCAACCCCCCTTCTAGTTTTCCACAATCTTCATCCAGATGATCATTACTTAGTACTTCTTGATCATGCTGGTCAACAGAGTATCTTGCTGGTTGGGGTGCTTGGCGGTATATTTCAAATTGGATACTTAATGATCTGTTAAGCCTTTCATGTACTGCT
Organism: Chrysanthemum lavandulifolium; assembly: GCA_022545495.1. Taxonomy (NCBI): domain Eukaryota; kingdom Viridiplantae; phylum Streptophyta; class Magnoliopsida; order Asterales; family Asteraceae; genus Chrysanthemum; species Chrysanthemum lavandulifolium. Next base: position 141,549,023 of record CM040239.1, read on the forward strand.
ACCCTTAATGGTACACGTACTGAGGTTTGCTCAGATGGTTTTAAATTCCAGCTCATTCCTTCAAGCTCTTCTACACTTCTTCTTTCGCTAGGAATTGATGTGATGCCATTTGTTGTGAGGTGGTCCACAACATTTTCTACACTGTATTGGAATCCCATATAGCTGGTGTTTGATAGCCTACCCGTCATGGCCATTGTGATTAAAAGGTTACTTTCACCTCCTTGCCAAGTTTCATACCCATGAGTTTGTATAACAACTTCCACATGATTATGGAAGTCGTCAATACTTAGAACCATATCAGGGAAAATGTAGACTAGCTGCGTTCCCCGCAGAGGTCTACTTCCATGGTTCCAATGATTTGTCGGCTATCTTCCCATCTAGTGTCACGAAGAACAATTAGAGCATTTGTTCCTGCACTTCTCCGGTGGAGCACATGTAGTCTGATCATGAATATTCCTAGGTGAATATACTGGAGCCCTGAAGCTCTCAAGCTCTGGTAGCTTTCTTGGTTACACAGCCGGAGGTTAACCTGATTTTCAACGACACATAGGATTCTTTGCTCAGAGTAGTGTTCATATACTCTGTGTCTTGTAGTACTTCTATTGTTTGAATAGAGTCCTTCTGCTGGAACAAGACTTGCTCGTCTTTCTCTTGATATCTCAAGTTGTCTTTCTGGATCTACGATGGATTCCAAGGTTCGATTGTAATTGTTTCTTCCAAATATTCTTCTTGTTGTCCTAGCTGCTTGGTATCTGTTTCGGGTCATTTGCCGGTAACCGCGGATTTGATCTTCTTGGGTTGAGAGTTCTGTTTGAGTTTGTGTGGAACCCCTATTAAGGATGCTAGGCCTTCTAGAATTCATTTCTTTGACTCCTTCCTGAATTGTTCCTTAAAGATTTTATTAGGATCTTCAAAGACGTATATCTGTCCGTCACTTTTCTTTACTGGGAATTTCCCACTAATGGAGAAATTATCAAGTCTTTTGGCTAAACTTGATATTAAGTCTTCAAGATCTGCTGGCTGAGTCTTTTGTTTGATAACAATTTGAACTTCCTGTTTGAGCTTGTCAAACTTTTCTTCAATCTTAGTCAATTTCGACTGTTTAGTTGCTAAGTAAAGCAAGGTGTTGTTTTGCTTTATGATAGCCTTCACTTGAGTAGCTAATCCTTTCTTTATAATCGCTTGTTTTGTGAAACCAATCACTGGTGATTCAAAGTCTTCAAGAGTCTCAGATAGCTTCTTGATACTCGTGAGTGGCCTTTTGATTGGCAAGACTCATCCGGTGATGAGCTTATCTCGTGGAGAAGGTGTTCAACCTTCGGATTTTATGATTAAGGTCTTCGTTAGTCGAAGGGCTTCCTTTTCAACTAACTTTGGTCGCTTTCAACTATTTCTTGAACAAGGTTCGGGACTTCTTTTGTGAGTGGTTTAGATTGATGGATCTCGTTGAGATTTGTTGAAAGCTTTTTCGGTTTCACTGGGTTTTTCTTAATAGCTCCTCACAGATTCAAGCTTCTCTTGACAACTTTGGACTTTTAACTCAAGATCTTTTGTTTTCGTAAATACTTTTGAAATTCTTAAGTGCTACTTTAGAAAAGAGATTTAGACGATTATAAACACAAGCTAAATTATTGGCTAAATCGGTAGTTGTGGGTTTAGAACTATCTGCTTTAAAGATTTATATATTCTGTGGATCTACGCTTTGTGAATTATCGCACTAATTCGTATTTCTTGCTCAAAGCGATCGTACATAACATTAAAAACTTCAAAGGTTATATTTACAAACTTGTTTTAAGACTGACCAAACGGTTAACTTCAAAACTTCCCGACTCTTACGGTACTTTTTAATAGAAGCAATTGCGCTGTCTTTTATCTAAAACAAGGGTTTTTATGAAGTTTTTAATAGAAATGATTCCGTAGAAATACAAGAAATTGATAAAATAATACCTGTACTGCTTTTCCTGAATATACCTTAAGGGTTTAACCTTTTCAAAAGATAGACAATTGCATAATTATTAAAGTAAAGTCGTTGTCAAATTATTAATATGTGTCAGCCAATTGTATTAAAGTTAATAATGGCCTGGAATATTCCTTGGCATATGCCATGGTTTATTCTTTGGAATATGCTAGATGCCAAAGCATATTCTTAGTTTATTCCTTCTAGTTTCGCCTATAAAAGGCATATGTAATCAGTTGTATGGACATCGAATCACCTACAATCACCACCACCACCATTGTAACAAAAGCTTTCGTAGTATTTTAATAAAAATATGTGTTAAGTAATACTTGTACTTTTAGTAAAGAACAAGAGAATCATTGAAGACACTTGTTCGGTGAAATAACGCAGAAGACAAAATGTGCCAGCTGTTTAGGCACTAGTTTCTTTTTAGTATGGTGTGATGTGTGTAAGATAATAATAATGTAAGGTCTATCGACCATAGTTGTGTGTTTTGTTTTTTAGTAATGATGTAAAAATAATAATGTAAGGAATGCCGACCATGTCGACCATAGTACTGTAGTGTCCTAGAGGTTTTTAGGGCATCCATTATGGTCAGTTCAAGAAAAGGTTTAAAACACATGAAAAAGTTTATAATTTTTTTTAACTATAGTGAGTTGATGCTTCATGTCCATGTGGAATGAAGAGGTTTGAAATCTTGAACCTTTTCATAATTTAATCCATGTATAATTGTTAAACATTTTATAAACTTGGAAAGGTTTATACATAGTGCAATAATGTTTATAAAATCAAAAGCTTTATAAACTAATGATTTAATAAATGTTTAGACCTTTTAAAAGATCCACCATTGTGGATGCTCTTAGCAATAATGGATGTTACTATTACATCTACTTTATATGTATATAAATAGAGGCCTAGCCTCAAGTAATAAGATATACATTTTTGTGAATTAAACCATTGTGTTTAAATTAAGATTCATTTCTCTCTAATCTGTTGAAGCATCGCCTTCTGAACAGCAGACAAATATGTTGAAACGATAATTCGTTTCTGAATAGCAGATCACTATCCTTACCATCAATCATTCAATTGAATATCAATCATCAATATAATCATTCATTACAATTCATAACAAACCAAAGTAAATCGACATATAAATCAAACCACATGGACCTACACATTATCATCCGTTCAATTCATAATTCATATGTTTAAATATGAATAATATAATAATCCACTATATGATCATCACAAGCACATTAATATTCGTTTATATGATTATTCATGCCATCCATCAAAAAATGTAAGATAATAGTCGCTCTGATACCAGATGTGTGTAAGATAATAATAATGTAAGGCCAACGGTTTAAAATAAGTATCCAACACCTACTTTCCCTTCATTTGATTCGGTCCAACAACAGACCAAATTAATTGATTTTTTACTTATTTTTTTTGTAGGAGAGGGGGGGGGAAGGGACGCATTGGGAGAGGGTGGACCGATAGAATGGTCCCATTTTATTACGTTAAGTCTTATAATAATTTGTTTATTTTATAACTTTACATAAAATTTAATTTAATATCTTTATATTATTTTAATATAAATAAGAAAAAAAAAACAAAATGTTTTTAGTGGAAATTGTGTTATGAGGGTGACTGGACCACTTTTAAGGAAAAAAGTGACACTCACCTGTCTAGTTTGGTATGAGATTATTTTAATAATTCTTATTTAATACTTTATCCATCTGAAAATAATTGTTCCTTTTTAACTTTTAAAGTTTTTTTTAACGATTACCTTAAATATTTTTGTTTGTGTTTTATAATACTTTTTGCAAAATATATGAATGAATTGGGGTTTAAATATATTTTCATTGGTATAATCATTCATCAAGTATTGTATAACACAAATAAACATATTTAAGGTAAAAGTTGAAAAAGAAAGACACTAAAAGTAAAAATGAGAATTATTTTGAGACGAAGGGAGTGTATTCAATCTATCCTACGAAACATTGAAATAAGAAGCAACACTATTCCTTTAATCCTACACCCTTAAAACAAACAGGCCCTTATAACTAACATATAAAAAAATGGTGTTACTATTCATTTACAGTAAATACCAATTAATCTATATAATATTTATATATTTAAAGTTTGAAACTAATAATAAATTTTGCTTTTTGCCATACTGGAAAGCATCAACAATGTTTCGATTTTACAGTGCGTTTGGTTTATGGGTGATTTTGGGTTTGAATTTGAATTTAAATTTCGATTTGGGTTTAAAATTAAGCATGATTTATTTAAGTTTTGTTTGTTATTATGATGACATAAAAATATCCTACAATGTTGGACCATGACTTTGGTAGGTTGTGTGAATATTATTGGTGGAATTAAATGTGGTCTACAATCATGTACAATAGCCTACAACTTTGGTCAGTTTCACAATATGAAATAGTGAAGGTAAAAGTCATAGAAGAAAAGTTGACACCTACAATGTTAACCTGTAAATTGACCAACTGGTTTCTTACATGCAATCTAGTGTTTTACCAAAAATATATATAAAAGTGTTTGCAACTTCATTTGTCATCCCACTCATCCAAGAGTATTCAACAAAGTGTCTCATAAGTTTGTGAGGTTATTAGAGAGTTTGTGTATATCTCCTAATTACAAGAGACAAATATTGTTAATTCTTGTAATTAGAGAGAATGTGTACTTCATAATTTCCATCATACTGAAAACGTATCTTTCATCGCCCGTAGTTTTTACCCTATTGGGGTTTTCCATTTTAAGTTCGAGCGTCATCTTTTATTGTATTTTTTATTTTAGTTATGGGTTTGCTTCAACCCGATCACTTTTCTCAACAATTGGTATCGAGCTAAGGTCAGTGTGTGTATAATTATTTATCGATGCTCTGTGGTTGCCACTAATAAGTGGACCTCCACATCAAAAGGTAAGTAAAATTATACTCACTCAAAGGTGTTCGCTATTATTATTAACAAATAATAGTTTCACGAAAATAGATTGTGATTGTAGCAAGCATGTGAAATTTGAAATCGAAAAGTTCAATGAGAATAATTTCTCATTGCGTAAATTAAAGATGAAGGCTATCCTTAGAAAGGATAAATGTTTGGCGCCATTAGTGAAGGCCAACCGAGGTCACGGATGACAAAGAATGGGACGAGATGGACGGAAATGCTATTTCAAACCTTCATTTCATAAGTTAGCGATGGAGATTTGTCAATAGAGGAGAAGACAAATGAAAATGATATTTGGGATCATCCCGCACGAATGTACGAGGGAAGATTGTTGCACAACAAAATTGTTTCAAGAGGAAACTTTATGCTCTTCGCATGACGGAATCTACTTCGATGACAGAGCGCATTAATAGTCTAAATACTCTGTTTTCTCAGCTCACGTTTTTAAGTTGTAAAATAGAGCCACAAGCACGTACTAAAATTCTACTTCAAAGTTTACCTGACTCATATGAACTACTTATTATCAACCAGTAATGTTCTTTCTGATTATCTAGTCTTCGATGATGTTGCAGCTGCTATTCTGGAAGAAGAAAACATGCGTAGCAATAGAGAGGATAGACAGACCAGGTCAAGACAAGTGAAGGCTTTGGTGGTAACAAGAGGGAGGTCAGTGGAACATGGCTCTAGTGAGAGTCACAATCAGTGGTAAATCTAAAACCAGAAGGAAGAAGAATTTTAAATGCTACAAATGTGGCAAGCTGGGTCACTTTAAGAAAGGTTGACGAGGTTTAAATACCTCAAATCCTCAGGAAAATGTCGCTAGCACTTCAGAAGATGGTAACACTCTGTGTTGTGAAGCATCTGATGCAAATGAAGGAAGAAATAGATTTGTAGATGTATGATGTTCGATATGGGAGCTACTTTTCATATGACCACAAGAAAAGAATAGTTTCATCAATATAAACCTATCTTCGGAGGCGGATCTGTGTACAATTTCAATGATCATGAAATAAAGATCATTGGAATTGGAAATATCATGGTGAAGGTGCATGATGGTACAATTCATTTATTCAAAGGCTACACATGGAGGGCCCGAGAAAGAATCTATTGTCTCTAGGAAAATTAGATGATCTTCGTTGTAAGGTTGAAATACAAAACAAGATCATGAAAGTTATAAAAGGCGCGCTTGTACCTATGAAAGGAGAAAAGGTGTCGCAAATTTATACCAACCGAAAGGAGAGATAACGGAGGAGGCAAAAGCATATGTTGCTTCACATAGTCCAAGTCATGGAGATACAAAGAATATAGCATCGAAGCTTAGACATATGTCAAAACAAGGAATAAAGATTATGGGGAGAGGAAGTTAATTCTCGGCCTTACAAAGGTTTCTTTACCTTTTGTAAGCATTGTGTTATCAACAAGCAATATCGCCTAAAATTCAAGACATCAAATTCTAGAAGTGTTTCGTTTTGAATTAGTTCACTCGATGTGCGGCAAACACCGATTCATTCTCGGGAGAAGCAAAATATTTTGTATCTTTCATTGATGATTATTCCAGTGATGTTGGGTGTACCAAATAAGAAGAAGTCATTGTTTGAAGTTTTCAAGGTTTACAGAAACAGATTGAACTTGATTCTAGAAAGAATATCAAGTGTTTGAGGAAAATAATGGAGGCGAATATACATGAGATGAATTTGATACTTTAGCAAGAAAGAAGGAATCAAAAGGTAGTTCACTAAAACATGTACTCTTCAACAATATGGAGTAGCAAAGCGGATGAACAATACCTTCTTAGCAAGAGCAAGAGCAATGTTGACAACCGCTAGCTTGGGAAAATCGCTCGGGAAAAAGTAGTCAATATCGCATGTTATGTGATAAATCGCTCACCTTCGATCGCAGCTTGAATTGAAGACACCAATGGAGATGTGGATGACGTTAGGATTTAGAAAATCCAAGAGTTAAAGAGTCGGTCACCTCAAGTATATGTATTCGCTAGAAAGCTCGTGATTCGTAGTCATTTAATTTTAGTAAGTAGTTTGTTAAGTAACACCGTGGAGGATGGACGGTCTTTACCCATCAGATGCGTTCGATCCACAGCCCGGAGGAGGGCATCTAAGCTTGTAATTATAAATACCCTTTCCTAGCAAGGCAAAGGGTGGAGCTTAATATTATTTTCTTGTCTCACTAAAGTTCCCAACACTCTCTACTTCTCTCTAGAACTCATGTTAAACGCCTGTGATAGTTTTTTATGTGTTTATGAAAGCCAATATCTAACAATTGGTATCAAGAGCCATGGTTTGATCACTCATCTTTCATGTTCTTGGATTTCTAGTGGTTTTCATAAGGTTTTTGGGTTTGAATGAGTTTAGAGTAGTTTGCATCATTTGGATCATTTATTGTGATAAAGTTTGGATTTTGATAGTACTTTTGTGTTTAGAATCATTATAAGTGTTTAGGTTTTGGTTTGGAAGGCTTGAATCATCGTGGTTGGGTTGTTTTGGATTGAAAAGTGGCGCTTTGTTGAATATTCTAGGATGCGATTTGTGTCTCGAAAGTGATTCTTCTATGCGATTTGTCCCGCTTTCTAGCGACTTGTCTCATTAACAATTGCTTATTGAAGCGATTTGTAATTTATTTTATGCGATTTGTCGTCAGGAAGCGATTTGTCTATTGAGACAGAACGACAAGAAAGGACAAAGTAGTAGAAGTAGTGCGTACTTGTGTACTATGCGATTTGTCACCGCGCGATTTGTCTAGGTGCGATTTTTATGCTAAGCGATTTGTCGCTTAAGCGATTTGATAATCAAGGTGCGATTTGTCTAGGTATCATTTGTCGAGGGTGCGATTTGTCTAGGGTGCCATTTGTATGGATCGCGATTTGTCATAACCGTGATTTGTCTTGGGTGCGATTTGTCTAGCGGATTTGTCAAAAGCGATTTGTCTATTGAGACTTGTCGCTTTTGTGTTACGCTTTATGGTTTTTCTTGAGTTAGTAAACTCGTGAAAGAATCTATTTCTCGTTTAATCAAAGAACAAGAAATCCCGTAGAACTGTGAATCATGTCTACAATCACTTCTTCCGCTGTCGATGACGCTCAAGTCAGCAGATTTGATACTGCCCTCCCATGCCGGATAGAACCGATTATGACTCTTGGGCTCAAAGAATCGATCGTATTGCTTAGGAAAGAAAAATGGGTTAATATACTTAAGTCAATTGATGAAGGACCATATCAAATTGAGACTACTAGGACATCCTCGAAACTCCTCACGATGATTCGCTTGTATTGGGATTAGATGCACCAAAGATGTATGATGAGCTTGATGATAAGGAGAAAAGAGAAAAGATGCGACATCGAGCTTCACACATCATACTTCAAGGTTTACCTAAGGATATCTACAAGTCGATCAATCACAACATCAAGCTAAGGTTGTATGGGATAATGTCAAGATGCTTCTCTCGGTTCGAATCGACAAAAGAAGATGTGAGTCTCACTTTATGATGACTTTGAGAATTACAAATGAAACCAGAAAGTGTTACTAATATTATGTAAGATTCCATAAGCTTGTGAATGATATGAGGAACATCAAATGACAATGCCAAATATCCAAATTAATTCAAAGTTTCGAACAACATGAATCCCGAATGGCACGAATTTGTCACCCAGTCAAGTCGAAAAAGGATCGAGGAACACCACCACGAGCAATTGTATGCTTATTTGCTCAAAATGAGAAGCATGTCGCATTTGAAAGAATTGTCATGGAAAATTTTGGTACCAAGATCGTGATGCAAGTTCTTCAAATGATTCAACCGCATTCTTCACTAATGTGGAATAACCACCAAAGCATCACAAGTCATACCCATCGGGATGGTAATCACAAACTTATTCCGCATCCAAGCTATAAGCCTTCGTGACTCATTCTTGGAATAAGTTGCTCATCAAGTGGCTCTAATGGCTAAGCAAAACTCGACTTTGCCCCACCTACCAACAATCATCTCGTAATCGCTTCTAATTTCCACAATCATGCTACGGTTAAATATGGAAGGGTAGTTGTGCAAAACGTACGGAAGGCGTAATTCCTATCTTCCATATAATGAGCAAGGAAATGTGGGTCAGTCCGGCATGGAAATGCCGGTATAGGTGGAGGATATGAGTAATCAAAATCGTGGAAGGAACATGGCCCGTGGACAAGGAAAGCCAATCAAGTGCTACAACAGGTGGAGAAGGACACATAGCAAGGAACCGACTCTTCCAAAACGCTCCACAAAATGCAGTACTTTAGGGACAAATGCTACTAGTGCAAGCTCAAGATAGTGGAGTTATGTTGAATGAGGAAGAATTACTGCTCCTAATGGAGGAAATGCCAAAACTTATGATGTCGATGTGGATGAACAAGGCAGGTGGTATGGGTCGTAACAATACCAATGCATTTCAAGTTGCGCATCGTGATGCATTTGACTCGATGTCGATGATGAACCCACGCCTGCACCATCTTCATGGCTAGTATCTCACCAATGGTCTCTCCAAAGGCTCCTTCACCACAACAGCGGCCCTTCCAAGGAATCAATCATATCGAGGTATTGAAACTATACAATGAAGTTGATGCAAAAGATACATGACAAGGTACAATCAATCAAACTATTGAATCGAGTATTGAAAATATGGGTAATAGCAATGTTGTCCCATATGATCAATATGTGAAGCAAAATGAAAGTGAAATTGTACCAAGTGATGCATCTCCTCGCATCAATGATGACTATACTTTTGATGAATATACCTGATGATGCCTCGATGACTCTATAACCTCTTAACTAAATGCCTATAAAGAACAAGTTTCCATATATGAACAAAGATGCTAAATTTGAATCGACTCACCCGTGAGCGTGAGATGGATAACCAAATACGTATGCTATTAGAAAAGTAACTTTAGGAAGAAATGTTAAACAAGAGTTAAACTCCTTACTAGAAAAGCTCAATAAAACCATACAAAAGCAAGAACTTCAAGAAAATGTAAAGGTGCTTAAAGATGAGTTTATCGCTAAGGAATCAAAAATTTTAAATGACTTTTCCAACCTTAAAACTTTAAAAACGAACTTGAAAACAAACTCAGCATATAAGGAACACCATTCAGATCGCTCACATGATCACTAAGCATAGAGTCTTAAGCGATAATCATAGTATTCCCTTGTAGAGGAACCCAACTCGAATATGGTAAAATAGCTAGAGATGCTCAAAGGTAGTCTATGATGGTAATGAGATTCTTACGCCTAGGCAAACACCATCATGTATAGGAAGCACTCAAGAGGATAGAAAATTAGAAGATGCCTCTAGGGAGAAAATGGCAAAGAAGTTAAATGATCCTTGGTGTACAAAGCATAATATAACGCTTAAATCCCATGATTACACTAAAGAAAATTGGATTGCCTTGAATACGCTTTAAAACTCAAACTCAATTAACCCCTCGAGCAAGTATTCGGAAGAAAGATTGGATAAACAAAAGATCGATAATCTTATTGAGAAGAATCCTCCTTGTAGAAAATGCCTCCGTACCATCGTGTATCCCCAAATACACCTATGCATTTAGTGCCCGTAACCCTTTCGACTCAAAGCAAGACCTTAATCAACCTATATGTAGTTCACCAATTATTTGTTGACTTTGAGAAAACATGTAAGAAGAGAATTAGACCCACATAGATTATCAAGGAGAAAGGGTTTTGAGCAAACTAAAGAGTGTTATTTAACCGAGGTCATGCCTTTCTTTAAACTACTAAAAGAACAATTTGAAATTGTTAGGAATTGGAAATTCCATATTAAAGTGTCGGTCACCCCAATTATAGTCTAGCATAAGTTAGCTCGTAGACTTGTCGTTAGTTACGTTATTTAGTAGTTAATTAGTTAGTTTGTAGCGTAGTATAGTTTAGTGTAACACCGTGGAGGAAGGATGGGTCTTTACCCATCAGATGCTCGATCCACATCCGACAGAGGACGATAAGTTGTAGTATAAATACCTTCCATCCATGGAACGGGTGGTGCTTTCAATCTAACCTTTCATAATTTGTATACCAAGTCTCTACCAAGAAACACCCATCTCTTTACTTTCTCTCTAAAATGGCTAACATGTATTTTCATCATCCAAGACCACCCGAATCATCAAACATAATAAATATTACGATCCTTCAAATGGTACCAGAGCCATGGTTATTGTGTTTTATTGATTTATGTCGGATTTTTATGAGCTATTGAAACTGCTTTTGTATGATTCTCATGGTCGAAAATGTTTTTTTCAGATTATCTTGACAAACTATTTTTACACTTTTGTGTCCTTTGGTTTAAAACAAAAGTCATCCGGTCATGTTAAATCTGTTTTGTGTCACTTGTTGTCCAAACAACTTTTATATTATCTTTAGACTGTTTTTTACCCAATGTGAATATAGTCATATTGTGGTAAAAAGTCTTGGTCTCTAAGTTACAATATCCGGTTGTCCAAATGATATAAGCATGGTCTTATGGGTCAAAATGGGTAATATGCATGTTCTTTATGGTTTTTCCGGTCTCACTATGAATATGGTCGAAAAATCACGAGTAAATTGTCAAAAATCTTCATAGCGACTTGTCACTATTAGTCCGATTCATTGTTTCTATGTAGCGACTTGTACTTATTTTCTATAGCGAGTCGAGATAACTGATGAAGCGACTTGTCTTTACAAGTCGTAGCTACTGACAACACTATGTAGCGACTTGATGTGTTTTGAAGATGTAGCGACTTGTGACGTAAAGATAGTTAGCGACTTGACTCATAATGATGTAGCGACTTGTCTTGGACCCAGCGACTTGACAAAAAGATGAAGATGAATCCTACATGGACCGACCACCACCACTATATCAAAAACCAAATACCAAAATAATATCACGACCTCGCATTATTACATCATTGGTCCATGGAATACTTGTAAAGAAATCGATATGTCTTAAGGCTATTAACCGTATTCGAATCCAATTGCTACAACCTCAACTACACTCTATCAACGAAAACTCTATCAAGAACTTATCTCGATTTGTATTCGTAAGTATTCAAAGATATACCAAAACCATTTCGTGTTCTCACGAAACAATCATCACAGACTTTGTTTGAGGATAAACCTCATGTTAAATATTCGAAAATAAATAATAAAACACTTATAACAACCATGTTACAATCATTTTCTTGTTTCGTTCTAAACCTCTCAAACAAATATCACAAAACAACCTATTAAAACCTACCCGAGACCCAATTACGGATCTTGAAGCCTTTTACTTGTTCTTGTTTTGGATGAGCAGAAATTAAAGACAAGGTTAGGGTATGTTAGGGTAGTCATTATGCTTCGATCTCGAAGATGTGACTGAGTTTTGATCGATGATAGGAGATGAGATGAGTATTTTTTTGATCCGATCCATTTTAGGTGTCCGAGGAAAGAGCTTTGGTGAGAGGAGCGCTGTGGTGAAGTGTATAAGGAGGCGATTTTTTATGTGTGTCATTAGGGTTAGGATAAGTGAGAATAATTGGTATGTCAAATTTATATAACCGGTTATCACACTTATCAATATTTGGTCGTTGGATTTGGATAAGATGGACTTGGCTTTGGCTTCACAATCCAAAGATTGGACTTTTGGATCATGGGCCGATTTGTTTGTTGTAGTATAGGACTTCGATCCGAATTTGTAAAACGTGTTATGTGATTGTGTTTTTTCCGTATGATATGTTGTACTAGGACATTCTAACAACCGGACATGATACAACACGATGATGTATTAGAAGTATTATACGATAAAATACATGAATATTTTGGACAAGGGACGCTTTAATGGATGTGTACGTTATTGGAATTTGAGAGCAAGTCATGTCCTAATATTTGTTTGTTAGTAGTCGCTTGAGGTGCATCGGCTTGAAAATTAATCATGATATGTTGGATATCGGATTTGAATGATGCATAGATGTGTCTCTCAACACTATATGACATGAATGTTATGAGATTTGGACATGGGTTTTTTCTAAAACTTAAATGGATCGGATTCAAAGTTGCGGTTGGGCTTCTCAAAATTGGTTAAAGATATGAGATTTGATATTATGAGATTCTGAGATTTGGATTATATGAGGTTTGACGGTGAGTTCTGTCGAAGAGATTTGATGAGTTATGTGGTTAGATTCAATGGGTCACACATCTTCATGAAAAATAGTCTGTCATGGCTTGAATTGATATTTGAACAAGTTTTACCACGGGTTGTTGTACGATATTTCTTATTTGATTTGAAGTGAGGTTTTTCGGCTCATTTACTTATTTCTTTCTTTCTTTCTACCCTTCCGCGAAGATGACTTGTTTGGGCATTTATAGAGTGTGATAAAGACTTGGCTATTTAGTTACTTTGTGATTCTTTCTCGCTTACCCACAATGTAACTATCACTTCAAAGGTCTCACGATTTGAGGATACGTCAAGAGGTTTTGTACATTGGGTACACCGTTTCTTTTTCACAAGGATTAGTACAAGTTTAAGTAACAAATCTAGGGAATTTCACTTCATGATCAAGTTTGGCATATCGGGTTTACTTCTCCATGTTGTCACTGCAATAGCCGACAGAATGCATGAATGATGTGTTTACCAATAATGTTTATTGGATGGTTGATGATATTGTTGATGTTGGATAATGAACCGCTGATGAACTGCTGCATATTCCCCTAAAAATAGATATTCACCGAAACCAATGTTGTCATAACACATTCAAGTCGACATTGTTTACGGTTTTGTCTTGATTTTGTAAAACTCACAAAGAATCTATTTCTCGGTTTAAATCATAGACTTGTAAAATCCCGTGACAATGGAAACATCCCGTAATTGTAAAGTGCATTTCGGATCTATCTTACGGTTTATTCGGTTTTGTAAAATCCCGCGAAGAAACTATTTCGGTTTAATCCATAGAGTTGTAAAATCCAGAATGATGGAACCATCCCGAGAAAGGAAAGTGTATTTCGAGATCTCATTTGATGTCGGTGTTACGGTTTCGCTCAAGAAGGATAAAAGGTGTACTTCATGAATTGGATATGTGATTGGATTTTCGCCATGGCGCTTTGGTTATTTCATAGTTTTACGGGATATGTGCTTTTAACCATGGTCGGATGAAACCATTATCAAAGTTCACTTAAACGTCAAAGAAGGCTAGATGTGAGCTTTTAACCAAGAAGATGTGACAACGCGTTAATTCACTATTATTTATTTGAGGTTGAAGTGAAATATCACGGCAAGTGTACTTAGTATCTCAAGGTATCGGGATGGTTGGATGAAGATTCTTCAAGATCCTTGTTCGAGCTTATTATCAAAAACGAAGACTTGGAAATCTAGTTATTGTTGGGTGTCTTTTACCTTTCTTTACCACTGGGGAATTGGCTCTTACCACCACAAAATAACTATCACTTTAAGGAGTTACGTTGTAGTGCTCAAAGGTCACATTCAATTGTAGATTTGCAAGAGGTGATGTACGCCTTATACTTGATGGTTGGTTGGATGAAGAGTATAGAGTACTTAGAGATTCAATGGAGGATGAATTCTGCACCGATCTTTGTTACATATGTGAAAGTTTGTTACGAGTTGGGTTAACTCACTCTTGAGTCAACTTCATCATATTGGGTTTTCTCCATCACCGTTACAACAAAGAGCCCACCAATGATAATGGGATGATTACAAGTTTTGCCAAGAGAGATTGAAAAGAGAGATTATGACGCTTGAACACAACAGCTCAAGCCTCGACTCTAAAGAAAAGAAATGTGTATGTTTTCAAGATTATCTTCTAAAGAAGAGAAATCTTCTTATGACGTATGAACACAACAGCTCATGCCTCGATTCCAAAGAAAAGAAAGTGTACGCCTGCTATGCTTTATCTTCGAAGAAGAGAAATCTTCTTATGACGATGAACACAACAGCTCATGCCTCGCTCTCTAAAGAAAAGAAAAGTGTACGCCAAAGGCGCTTTATCTTCTAAAGAAGAGAAATCTTCTCAATTATGACCATTCTCATCAACATGCTTCATGCTTTTTCCATGTGCTTTCGATTATCAAGTGAACCGGGCTATCGTTGATTGTTTTATTATTCCACTTGCTCAACTATAATGATGATAGCGACATCATGTGCTAATTTTATGGGAGAAGTGTGAATAGACTACATTTGGATGATTTCACTTTATTCAATCAAGAATGGCATCTTCGTATGCAATTTTGAGGGGAGAAGAAGTATGATAATTCGCATGGTTGATTGTTATTAGAGAATAAATGGTCAAACGGCTCCAAACTCATGTAAGAACCGAGCTTCTTCTTATCGGGTCATTTCTACATGGATTTTATTTTAAGAACCGTTGGTTGACATCTTCACGGGCCGATATGATTAAATGACAAAGTGCTTCCAGCTATGGGTTGATTTCTTGATGAACATCTTTCGTTTTGTTTGATTGGGAGGAATTTGATTTAAGGATTTGCTATTTGTATGTTAACGGAATGCATTTGGTGAGTTGAAGATGTTGACTTTCTATTCCCCAATTGGACAATCTTGAAGAAGGTCGAGTCTACATCGGTTCTACATTTTCTCAACGTATGTTAGAAGACTAAAGACGAGTCATTTGATTATCTAAAGACTTCTTCTTAATCCGGCATTTATCAAACAAATTGCGGTTTAGGGAGAGCACTAATTGGGGAGAGTGAAATGTCGATTTAATCCCCAAATTAGACTTGCTCATATTCTTCAAAGAAGTTGATTCTCACAATGATTAAAAGTGGTCTTCAAAAAGATTTCAAGTATTTGGTCGATAAGATTTTGCCGATTCAAGTGTCAAAACCAAGAAGGGGAAGGACACAAGCATCTAAACACGAGTAAACTTGATGAACTTATTACTTCTAAGTGATTGAAGATATCACGGAAGACGAAGGTCATTACCAGAGAAATTCAATGTTTATCTCATGGCTTAGTGTTCTTATTCCAACTATGTGGGGAAGAGATGGAAGAGTTAGTTTCAAGATGAAAGAGGTACACTAGTGTGATGATTTTGATGTTATCACAATCATCGTGGAGAGAGATTGTGTACATTGGGGATGCTCATTGCTTTACTTGAGGGCTTAATTAGTGATTCGTAGATATAATCACTTTTCCTGCATTGACATCCACAAAGATTGTCATCCTCGTAGATAATCTGATTCGGCCCGCTTCTTCAATGTTATCTGTTGTTCTCTCTTCGGGGAATGTGTACGGGTCCTTGAGCTTCATACACGATCATCGTGGAAGAAAGCCATTGTTTACCACAAACATTGGGGAGGTGTTTTCTATCCGGCATGATGTGTATTCGAGAGTTCTTGGATATTGGTGTACTTGGTTATTGAGCTTCATACACAATCATCGTGACGAAAGATGCGAACATTGGGAGGTGTTCTTTATTACCCTCATGATGTGTATTCGGAGAGTTCTTGAGCATTATACAAAGATACCGATCGCATCAATTCAACTACTGGGGAATTGTTCTCTTGACACCTTTTGAAATGGATCGTCAGACGCCGCTGAAAAGAAATATGAGAATATTATTTAAGTATGGGATGAAACGTTGATGTTCTTCTATTGGATGATATAACCCGAACGGAGAACCTCGATTATCATTCTTGAATGGAGCAATGGATTTATGATAATGGTGTGCTTCTTCGCACCGCTAAGGCAAGCTTGAAAGAGCTTCAATCATTTCATCTAATGGATTTTGGTTCGGGGAAGTCGCCAAAGTCTCTTTCTCAAAGGCTCATGTTCTATCTTCTATTCTGGAGCCTCGGAAGCTTTGGTGGTGAATGTTTAAGAGATGATGACTTCTATCTTCTACAACGGGGTTGTTCGATATCCTTATCTCGGTACTCGTATCATCATCTTTCCTAAACTATATCATCTATTCTATCTTTGTATATATTTTTCAGAAAAACAAAATACAAAAATATAAAACCAACAAAAAGAAAATAGAAAAATATAAAACCATCAAAAACCCATAAAAAATCAAAAATTTGAAAAATACCAAAATATTGTTTTCAAGACATGTCTTCGGTATCGATAACATCTCGGGTCTTAGAAATGTCATTCAATAATGGCACGCGACCATAGATGAAGTTCGAGCGAAGGTGTAAATATTTCTTTTCAAAACATGTTCTAAATATGGCTTACAGCTACTTCAGATCAGAATTCTGTTAAACAATGGTTTGCTATTATTTCGTATAGCAACCCGTTGTTCAAAGAAGGAAAGTGCTACGCTTAAACAATTTTCAAAATATTTCGTGAACTTATCCTAAAACAAAATGAGGAAAGTATGTCAAGGATCATTGTTCCTACTCAAATATTTTTCCTTCAAAATTCTTCAAAAAAATATTTGTTTTAACAAAATGGTGGTAAATGAGTTGCTTTAAAAACAATCAGATTCAGAGTTTTTATAATAATTGAAAACTCAATCAATGACTTCAGCGCTTTTAAACTTTTTTGTAAAATAAGTCATTGATTGAGGGGGAGAATGTTTTCAAATTTACATCATCTAACAGGCTTTCATAATTATCCTATATGATTAATTAAAAATGATGTTAACCTACGTTGAAGGACTAGGTGCCCAGGATATGAATGTTAGAATTAGATGATTAGAGTTTGATATACACATTATTCACATACCTTTTATGATATGATTGATATGTTGGATTGACTTTTATTAGTCGATTGCTGTTTGGGTGTTGTCGACCACCATATATCTGTCCACTAACGTATGCAGATATCATGGTATATAAGAATGTACCCGATCCGGATCCCACAATTGAAGATGATTGGATGCCGAAAGGAAAGGGTAACTATATCTTGGGTTGACAAATGAAGAAACGGAGCTTAATTGGACTTCTATGGAGAGTTGGCAAGGAAAATGCAACGAAGAGGTCTCATCGTCATCGCAGATGGTTTTCATCATCAAGAAATGAAGAAACAGAGCTTAATTTGACCTCGCTTGGCATTAAATGCAACGAAGAAGTCTCACCGCATCGCAGACGATTTTTCTTCCAAGCTCTACAAAGAACAACATAAGCGCCTCAACCACCTAACGATCTTTGTGCAGATACCATTTTAAACAATTTTAAAAAAATTGATTAAATTGTTTTGAAAATGAAAATATTGTTTTGAAAATTAATTGACTAAATTTTGAAAACAATGACTTCATTTTATCAAAACTTAAGTCACTCAATCATCGATCATCGTCATGGATCGAGGGGAGAGTGATTTAAAATAAAATATTTTCAAACGATATTTCTTCACAAAAGTTCCGTTTTGTACGTTATAATGTGGTGATCTAAAGATTTAATGTTATGTCATGGTATGATTTTTCTTTTGAATCAAGATCTTTCAAAATGAAATTTTTCTGTTCTTTTTTTATTGTGAAATTGTTTTATTTTACTTAAAGGTCTCTTAAAATAATCATACCTAACACTAACAATCTTTAATGTCTAAATCTGGTCCTTATCTGTCATTTTTTCAAAATCAAATCTTGCCACGTCTTTCCCTAAAATTTTCTAAATAATTTAAATCAACTGGGATCACAAATCTCAATTGGTTTGAAATTTTTGATCAGGGGAGAGATCGTGATTTAAATCTCTTGTCTATTTTAATGGAATTGGTTTTAGTCCTTTAAAGGCACTCCTGCCTCCATGTGCCAAATGATTTCAAATATACAATGCACATGTTGAGGGGGAGCATTTATCCAAAACCGTAAGAGCTTTTAAATCGTGCACATTTTCTCCCATGTTTTCTAAACCTTGTTAAATCACTTGGGATCCAAAATCTCAAAGGGTTTGATATTTTGATCGGGGAGAATTTGTGATTTAATAATGAAATTTGATAATGGATGATCGATTTGATTCAAAAGTGTTAGTTCTCTCTAATATGTGCTAAACTCTTTCGCTTATCGATGCACATATTGAGGGGAGCAAATGGTTTCTAATGGCTTTGTAATCGTTGATGTACTTCAAAGAACTCTTTCCTCTATGTGATAAAATGATTCAAAATATCCTACGCACATATTGAGGGGGAGAACTTTACCAAGAAAATCAAATGGCTTTTTTCTATGAAAATTGTGATCAAAGAAAATATTTCAAAGTCCTCTTGCCTCCATGTGCTAAACAATTTATAAATCATATGCACATGTTGAGGGGGAGGTTTTCTAAATGATCAAAACTATTAAGGTACAAAATGCTTTGATATTATATCACAAGTAACTTGATTGATTTTCCAAATGATTTTTCAATTGGTTTCGAGAAGGAATGAACAATACCAAAAGACCGACCAATTTACTTTATGCATGGTGTTATAAGGATGGTTAGGTTAGGTGTTCGTTCCCACGATCCCGCCAGAGCCGGAGGGATCTACCCAGGGATAATCCACTAGATAGAGTAGAGTCCTTAGGTATGATGAAAAAGGAGAAAATGAGAAATGGGAAGAGTGCGGACTAAGACATAGCTAGTAATCGAATAAACCCAACAAGGTTCTAGTTATGAAGTCTCGAAGCAATCAAGGGTTGAAGAATGAAAAGAAATGAATATGAAAAGGGTGAAAAGAAACACCTCCAATAATTCAACCTTAGGGCAAGAATCGGGTTCAATACATATGCTACTGGTGGTTACTAAGGTAACACCGGTATTGAATACAAGACGTCATGGACCCAAAGGACGACCGCACTTAACTTCCCAAGCTACTCAAGTTCCTCTTAAAAGGACTTGTTTCATTCTCACGGGAACCTACATAATCTATCGACTTTCTTAGAGATTGTTGATATTGAAGAAGGAGACCCTCTCCTAGTCTCCGCATAGGAACCAAATGTGCACAATTGAGTCTAGAGCCAAGAGATCATCCACAATATCTCATTAGGACACAAAATTAATGAAGACTTGTTGTTTCACACAATGTAGAAAGTAAGTATATATTGAGAGTCCCACGCATTATCCTTGTGGTATTGCCGTAACATCGAGTGATATGTAAAAATATTCACAATGAAGATGGAAATCCTTCTAGAGCCAACATCAAACAAGCTCTTGGTGGGTGACATGTGAGATCTTTTCTAAAGATCAAACTTGTGACAACCGGATAGAAACAATGGTGCGATTCACTCGTGAATCAACCTTGGTCCAGATTGAATTGATTTAATACTTTTGGAAAAACCGCTCGATGTGCAAACCTTCTTTTCTAGCACGTCGAATGTGTATTCATTTTCAAACTCAAAAGTATCTCTCGATTGAAAAAATACTTTGGAAAACCGCTCATGTGTGAATCTCTTCTTTTCTCTAGCACATCGAATGTGCACTCTTTTCAAATACAAAAGTATTTATGATTGAAAATTGATCTTTCTCATAAAACCTTCGTCAGATTGCAAAACTTTTTCTTCTAAGTAATACACGATTGTTCTTCAAATCAATTTTCATCAATCTGAATCTCAATTACCGGGTTCACTCACTCCGTGTTGTCTTCTTTGAGACGCTCCGTTTGAGAACGCCTAGAACAACAAGAACCCCTCAAGGAGATTCTTTAGAATTATACCGATCACAGCAAGATTTGTAATCGATCAACGGGAACCGCGGGTGTACCTCAATTCAATGAAAGTGATCAAAGACACTTTCGTGTTTTATTGCTAATCTGTTGTTTGCGGTACATTCGACGGTTGTACCGATCGTAATTGAGGAGTCAATCCAAAGTCGCATGCTCACAAAGATCCACACTTAATTGAAGAAATCATGACTTGTGCATATCTACGTAACTCGGCTCTAATATTTCTATACTATGCTTCGCTACGCCGCAAATATCATGAACCAAGAAAGCTTCCGCTACTCGATGAAAAGATGTCATGATTCAAAAGTGTGAGCATGTCGGTCCAAAAGTCACAACTTCACATGATGGCAACACAATAAAGGGTGATCCGTAGATTTACCGTGGCTAATGATCTCATTTAAAGCTCGAAGATCATCAAAGATGTGGATCGCTTAAAGGCCTCCACTAAATGTACAAAACTATGCGGACTATGAAGAGTCACTGCTAAAGCACAAAGATGCAGAAGTTGAAGAATTCAAGTCTACGAGCTCAAGAAATAAAGACAAAGAAAGAATGCTAGGATGCAAAATGTATTTCATGGGGTGACCTCCCTTAGGGGGAGATTGTTAGGAATTGGAAATTCCATATTAAAGTGTCGGTCACCCCAATTATAGTCTAGCATAAGTTAGCTCGTAGACTTGTCGTTAGTTACGTTATTTAGTAGTTAATTAGTTAGTTTGTAGCGTAGTATAGTTTAGTGTAACACCGTGGAGGAAGGACGGTCTTTACCACTCAGATGCCCGATCCACATCCGACGTGAGGACGATAAGTTGTAGATAAATACCCCTTCCATCCATGGAAGGGTGGTGCTTCAATCTAACCTTTCATAATTTGTATACCAAGTCTCTACCAAGAAACACCCATCTCTTTACTTTCTCTCTAAAATGGCTAACATGTATTTCCATCATCCAAGACCACCCGAATCATCAAACACAATAAATATTATGATCCTTCAGAAAGTTTCAAAAGGGCATTGATACGTAGATTAAAAAATGAAAAAGTGTTTAATGAAATGGAAATCGAGGTCAAAGATTATGAACGTGAGCTTAAAAGTAATGAAATTGAGATGAAAAATCGTGATATCTTAAATGATAACTTGATTTCTAGATGTGTTGCTCAGATGTGTTCTATATCATACAAATTATTCTATCATCGCTTCTCAATTTCATGAATTATCTGCTCTTCAAAATTTCCCATGATCGAGTCATTGAGCTTGAGTCCAAAAATTCAAAATTGTATGAGAAAATAGACCAAGATGATCATGATAACTTGGTCAAACATTTTTCTAAATTGGAAGTTGAACATTTTGCTTTGCAATTAAAATATCAACATCTAAAAGAAAATGTTAAAACCTCAAATGTCAAGACATCCTCGGATGCTCCTGAGTTTGATATAGTTTTTGAAATTAACAAACGTGATGAACATTTTCGAGCTCATTGTAACACGATCAAACGATTGAAAACCCAAATCTCACAATTAAAGAGTGATAAGAATGATGTGACTGGCTCCCAAATGCCTCTTCCTTTAGATTATCAGAACTCTCAGAATTTTCATCTTCAAAACATTATTAATGCATTATAACATGAAAATGAATGTTTTCTAGCAGAAAATGAAAAGGTTAAATTGCATTTCAAAGAATTATATGAATCAATTAGAGTCACTCAAGACAAGAACAACGAAAAGGAAACTTCTTTGCAAAATGAAATTGAGAATCTGAAGAGCTAGGTAAAAGGGAAAATGCCAATCACAAATTGTGAGAATACTGCACTAAAGGTGCCTGCTTGTGCAAAATATGCTATGACTGTGAAGTGCATTCCACCTCATCTTAGGAATAATGAACTTGCACTTCAAAGATATTTTCCATACCTTAAGGATAGTCTAGAATGTCTCCGTGAGATTGTTGAAGAGGATAAAATAAAGAAGCCACTTGATAGTGCGATTAAGGATGCATGCTTATATGCCAAACGATCTCAGGAACTGTTAGAATGCCTAATAACTATATGTCCTAAATTTGGTACTAAGAAAGATAGAGTGGTTATGCCTTGCTATATGCCCAAAGCCAAGCAAGTGTCCTTTGATGTACCTCCTAGCAATTCAGATCCCAAGATTTTTAGACCAGAATGCGTAAAGTAGTGAAACCAACTAATGTTCCCATTGTTCCTCTACAGAGTAATCATGACACTAAGGCAAGTAGGTCAAAGCCTCCAGGCAATACAAAGCAAGATAGGACCTCGCAAGCTAAGAGTATTCAAAGGAAGGAATTAGAAGACCATCCTAGGAACAATAAGTTTGAGTTTAATAAGATGAATCGTGTTAATTCTAGTATTAGCTATAAGCGTGCTGTAATTAATTCGAATTCTGCTATGATTTGCAAAACATGTAATGAATGTTTGGTTTCTGGTACTTATCATGATTATGTTGTGAATGAAGTAAAATATGTTGCTAAGTCTCCAGTCGAAAATGTTAGAATTGCTAAACAGGTTAAGGATGTCAGAAAACCAAGGTGGAAAAGGGTTAAAAAAACATTAGAAGCCAACAGGAAGAAAATTTAGTGATGTAGGTTATCATTGGAAACCCACCGTCAGAAATTAATCTTAATGAATTGTGCCTAAATTATGTAGATCAATGCCCATTAGTAAATGGATGCCCACTTGTAGAATTATACCATTAAGAAGTGAACACACTTTGAATAGATCTACCGTCACTACTAGTCCCAGATCTACCTCTAATGATATCATTCATTCTCGCTCGGCGATGGGTGTTCCAATCTAGTTTACTAACCAAATGGAACCCATTCTTGCATGGGGATCCAAATTATCCATCATCCATACTTGTCTCGTGTTCAACCACGTGTCGCATAAATCGCTTTGTGGTATTTGGACTCAGCCGCTCCAAGCATATGACCGAGATCGCCATGCTCATGAACTTCGTAGGTAAATTCATCGGGATTGTTAGATTCGGGAACCACCACTTTAGGGCAATTATGGGTTACGGAGACTATGTTGTTGGTGACCGTAATTTCCAAGGTCTATTATGTTGAAGGTCTTGGTCATAATTTGTTCTCTCTCAATTCGTGATTCTCGATCTAGAAGTGGCCTTTAGAAAACATACTTGCTTCATTAGAGAACTTGATGGTGTTGAACTTCAAAAGGAACACGGAACAAATCAGACACCATCTCTATCGAAGGCATGATGAAGTCTTCCAATATGCTTGTTGTCAAAGGCTTCTAAAACAAAGTCATGGTTATGGCATTGTCGCCTCAATCACTTGAACTTCGCACCATAAATGATCTTTCTAGAAAGGAACTCATTAGAGGCTTGCCTTTGATTAAAGTATGAGAAGGATCATCTTTGTTCAAAGATGCCAAATGGGAAAAAGCAAGAAATACGCCCATAAATCCAAACCCGATAACTCGCTATGGAAGTTCTTCATACTTCATATGGATTTGTGCGGACCCATGAGAGTGCAAACTATAAACAGGAAGAAATATGTGCTAGTCGTGGTTGACGACTACTCTCGCTTACTTAAGTTTTTGAGGTCAAAGGATGAAACCCGTATGTCATTATCAAACTTATTAAACAAATGCAAGTTCGCCTTAATAAAACCGCCGTAATCATCCCAATGCACAATGGAATCGAGTTTGTTAACAAAGAACCGAGTCGCTTTATGAAAGCATTGGAATCACCATCAAAGAAGTGTTCCACGACTCCTCAACGTAACGGTGTAGTTGAAAGACGAAACCGGACTCTTGTTGAAGCCGCAAGAACGATGTTGATCTACCAAAGGTTCCAATGTTTCTCTCGGGTCAAGCCATTGCCACGCATGCTACACCCAAAACCGCTCCCTTATTCACACCTCTCATGGAAAACTCCTTATGAACTTGTCCACAAACGCAAACCAAATCTTTCTTTCCTTCGTGTGTTCATTGCTTGATGCTATCCAAGGAATGAAGGTCAAGATTTAGAAAATTGAGAGCTAAGGCGGACATTGAGTTTTTGTTGGTTACGCACCAAACCGGAGGGTTGCCTAATCTACAATAAAAGAACCCGAGATATCATGGAAACTATTCACGCCACGCTCGATGAGTCAGTCCGAGCAAATGGCTCCGGACAATCTAGTTCGGACCCGATCTCAACATTCATTAAGTAGTCCCATTAGTTCTTCTCTTGTACAAAATCCTCATATGCGCTCCATATGTACCTTCTTCTCAAGAAGATTTGAAGAAATTGTTTGATCCGATTTTGATGAATACTATGAACCTCTTGTCAATGATCAATCTACACCATCAACAAGTGGCGCCTCCTAATCCAACAACACGTGATAATCCATCGCTTCAGGTCACTAAAGCGCGTCACGCAGATCACCATCATCATCGCCAAATCCTCAACCGAGTGTACATCATGGAAAATGTCGCTAACTATGATGGAGATAACCCTTGCCACCCGTAAGATGCACCATTTGAAAATATATTTGCGCTTGAACCAACACCAAGCATCTTCATCGTGGGATCCAAACTCGCTACATCGCCTCATCACCAACCACATGAACATCTCGTAAAATGGACACATGATTATCCATTGGACAACATTATTGGAAACCCGCCTCGTCCGGTATCCACTGTAAACAACTTGCCACAGATGCCTTATGGTGTTTCTTCAATCAGACATCAAAGATCGAACCTAAAGATGTCAAACAACCATGTCTCGAGGACATCCGGTTTAGTGCTATGCAAAAAGAAATCCATGAGTTTGATCATCTTGATGTATGGAATTGGTACCGCCCAGATTGTGCTATGATCATTGCTCTCAAATGGATCTTTAAAGTAAAGCTTGATTAGTGGCTAAAGGATACCGAAGAGGAGGGTATTGACTTTGAAGAATCATTTGCTCGCTGCACGAATCGAGGCTATCGTAATCTTCCCGGCTAATGTAGCTAGCAAGAATATGGTGGTTTATCGATGGATGTAAAGACGCTTTCTTAATGGTGATCTCAAAGAAGTAGTTTACGCCAATCAACCCGAAGGTTTTGTGAATCCAGCATCCTACCCATGTCTACCGCTTGAAGAAGGTACTTTACTGCTTGAAGCAAGCTCCAATGGTATGGTATGATACATCACAAAGTTCCTATTGACAAATGGATTCAAAGAAAGGAGCATTGATCCCACATTGTTCACCAAAATTCAAGCAAACACTTAATTCATGTTCAAATTTATGTTGATGATATTATTTTTGCCTCAACCGACCCTAATGAATGCGACCGCTTTTCAAAGGAGATGGGCTCCAAATTTCAAATGTTCATGATGGGAAAAATGTCATTTTTCTGGGATTACAAATTTCACGAAGTCCCTGAGGCATTTTCATTAATCAATCTAAATATGCTAATGAAATTTTAAAGAAATTTAGATTTGACTCTTGTGACTCGCTGACACTCCATGGTGGAGCGACAAAACGGATGAGGACAACTCAGGATCATGGTTGATCAAACTAAATATCAAGTATGATCGATCCCGATGTACCTCACACCAAGAGACCTAATATTTTGTTCGTTGTATGCATGTGTGTTAGGTCACTAGTTTTACAACACAAGCTTAATAGAAAGAGATAGAGGAGATAGAGGCGGTTGAACAATAAACAAACACACACACACTTATGAGTAGTACGGTTAAGACGAGAGAGTGAATGAAATGATAATTGAACAACCAACCCTCAAGTGAGGGTTATACAAGAGTATTTATAGGAGGAAGCTAGGCAACACTCTTAGTTCCCATCCTTTCCTTTATGGGCTTGGGCCTAAGCTCATGGGCCTTCTACATAAGCTTAAGGCTAATAACAAACATAAAGGCCATAATTAAGC
>CM040239.1:141575542-141602964 GCA_022545495.1 Chrysanthemum lavandulifolium
AAAAGTTATTTAGCATAAAATTGTTTCAAAAGATATAAATGCATGGTTTATCAATGGAGTGTAAAGTCTTAAAATCCAATCCTTATCGAGTTCAAACGCTTTCATAATCAAGACACATTTCTCCTTAAAAGCTTTCAAAATCAATTTAAATCTATACGAGATCACAAATCTCAAATGATTTGATAATTGTGATCGGGGAGAATGTGTGATTTAAATTAGATTTAAAGCGATAATTAGGTAAATGGTTATAAGCGGATGTACATGCTATCACGCCCACATGTGACAAACGATTTCAAATTTTCAATGCACATGTTGAGGGGCATCTATCTTAAACCTTTGATTTTAAGCGTGATCATTCATCCTAATGTGCGGGTTCCTCTAGTATGTGCAAAACTCTTTTCAAACCTCGAGGCGCATATTGGGGAGCGAATTATGGAAACCTCATCCTTCCGGAATGCTATACCCACTTGATGCATTGAGGAAGTGATGTTGATATCTTTAGAAAATGGTAATCAAAAGAAGTTAATTCTTTCTCTTGCCTCCGTGTGCAAAACACTTTCAAATACTTGATGCACATGTTGAGGGGAGTTCTCGTTCTAAAATATCAAAAACAATTCGGTACAAAATGCTTTGATAATACATCACAAGTATCCGAATTGATTTTCAAATGGTTTCTATTGGATCCTATGGCGAGACGAACAATACCAAATTGACCGACCAACTTTACTTTATGTACGGTGATATAAGGATGATAAGGTTAGGTATTGGTTCCCATGATCCGCCTGAGCCGGAGGGATCTACCGAGGACAATCCACTAGTTAGTGTAGAAGTCCTTAGGTATGATGATAAAAGGAGAAAA
The DNA here is from genome assembly GCA_022545495.1 of Chrysanthemum lavandulifolium. Taxonomy (NCBI): domain Eukaryota; kingdom Viridiplantae; phylum Streptophyta; class Magnoliopsida; order Asterales; family Asteraceae; genus Chrysanthemum; species Chrysanthemum lavandulifolium. The sequence goes on from CM040239.1 coordinate 141,576,402, forward strand.
GTGAGATATGGGAAGAGTGCGGACTAAGGTGAGCTAATCTTGGAATAAACCCAACAAGGTAATAGCTATGAAGTCTCGGTAAGCCTTGAAGGGTTGAAGAATTAAAAGAATTGAATGAAAATAGGGTGAAAACAAATAGCCCTCATTAATTCAACCTTAGAGGCGGCGGGTTCAATTCATATCTACTTGATGGTAACATCGGTATTGAAGACAAGACGTCATGGACCCGGTGACGCCTTGCACTTCAACTTTCAAACCACTCAAGTTCCTCTTAAAAGGACTTGTTTCATTCTCACGGGGAACCGACATTATCTATCGACTTTCTCTTGAGATTGTTGATATTGAAGAAGGAGACCCTCTCCCTAGTCTCCGGCACGGGATCCAAATATGCACAAATTGAGTCTAGAGCCACGAGATCATCAATAAATCTCATTAGGACACTTTCAATGAAGACTCTGTTTCACACAATGTGGAAAGAGATTATATCTTGAGTCCTCGCATTATCCTTGTGGTATTGCGAACATCGAGTGATGTGTTTACACATTCACAATGAAGATGGAAAGCCTTACGGAGCCAACATCAAACAAGCTCTGGTAGGTGGCATGTGAGATCTATCATATAGATCAACCATGTGACAAGCGAGCGAGAAACAATGGGGCGATTCAATTTCTTGAATCAATCACGGTTCGAGTTAAGGATTGACGGATACCTTTGAAAACCGGTCTTTGTGCTTAAAAACTCTTTTCTTTAGCACATCGATTGTGTACTCATTTTCAAACCAAAAGGTATTTTATGATTGATAATTGATTTTCAATAAAACCTTCGTTGTATTGAAAAACAATTTCTATTGAGCAATACACGATTGTTTTTCAAATCTCTTTTCTTCAATCGGTGGACTTAAAATTATTGGTTCACTCACTCCGTGTTGTCTTCTTTGAGATGTTCGGTTTGAGAACGACTAGAACAGTTCGAAACCCTGTCAAGAGATTCTTAGGAATCCTACGATCACGAGCGATACTTGTCTTGATCAACGGGGAAAGTGGGCGTGTACCTCAATTCATCGAAAGTGATCAAAGACACTTTCGTGCGATTCATTGCTAAGCTTGTTGTATGCGGTCGCCCGACGTTTGCGGTGATCGAATGAAGCGGTCAATTCATAGCCGCATGCTCACTTAACACATTCATCTCAAAAGAAATCATGATTAGTGCATCAATGACTCGATATTTTCACACAAAAGCTTCTGCTGCTGCCAATATCGTGATTCAACAAATGCTTCCGCTACTCGATGAGAAGATATCATGATCCGAATGTGAGCATGTCGGTCCCAAAGTCACAACACCACAATGGATGTCTCGAGATTTTTGATGGTGATGATCTCCAAAGATGGCTCAAACGTATCATCACGTGGATCGATAAAGACCTCCACTTGGAATAACCAAACATGCATTGTGAAGAATCAATGACTACGAGCCTAGGAGCAAAGGACTACATCAAGAATGCAAGATCAATTGTTAAATGTTATATTTATTTGTATTCTATGTAATTTTGGTACATTATTGAGGTGACCTCCGCAGGGAGATTGTTAGGAATTAGAAATTCCCGGTATTAAAGAGTCGGTCACCTCAAGTATATGTAACCGTTAAAGCTCGTAGTCGTAGTTCTTTTAAGTTAAGTAGTTATTTAGTTAAGTAACACCGTGGAGGACGGACGGGTCTTTACCAGCTGTATGCACGATCCACACCCAAAGTGTGGCGATTTGTGTAAGACTATAAATACTCTCTACCTTCCAAGGTAGAGTTGGAGCTCATAATAATATCTTTCACTTTCTCTCACTAAGTTCCCTAAACCTCTAACTTCTCTCTCTAGAATTCCATCTATATGCTACTTTGTGTTATGGTTTGATGTGTATGTGAAAAGTTAATATCTAACACCATAATACAAGCAGATAAAGCAGTATGTTGATATTGTACAAGCATTTAATGCATTATTTGGAGTGTCTCAATCATTTGTGAATGTGTGCAAATCAATTCCCAACAAGAAAATGTATAAGAAATTACCTAGGCACAAGATATGAAAGGGCTGAAAAATAGGGGGAGATTTTTAGTAAGATCAAAGATGTATGTTGTAAATTAGGGATAAAAGAAATAATGAGCAAATATCTTATAGTGCAGTGGAGATGGCAGACATTGTGAATCTGTTATAAACAAGGGGATTTAGCTGAGAAAGAAGGAAGGTTGATAAACACTAAGATTTTTACAAAGAGGTTTTCATAAATCTTACGTCTGGCAGAATAGGAGTTTTTCCAGAGGTTTTGAGAAAAAAAAAGAAAAAAAAGGCCCACAGAAAAAATGACTTGAAACAACTAAATGGCCAAATATCATACCAATTCATGCAATTTGCATCCATTAAGATATCTTTTTGTGAAATAAAGTTATGAATTATGGCTCGTGAATGGTTGAGAAGTGTTGCAAAAAAAGCCTACAAAGCCGATTAATCACAGTCTACGAGCTACTGGGCCACAAACGTTTCCAATTTGTGTAAATCGGTCAAACAAATTGGTCAACCGTGGTCATCAGCAGTCAATGATGGTCAAACTTGTCCAAAACTTGCAAATCTTGCCAGAAATACCCAAAATTTGTTGTAAACTAGTCTTAATCACTTATATTCGCTATTTATATCTATTACAAGATGTATTGTAAAGAAAATCATGTCGAGAATACCCAAATCTTGTCGGAATACCCAAAACTTGCTGAAATGCCAATTCGATTAATCATCGATTAATCACGCATAGACTAATTACAAGCTACAAGGCAGTCGACCGCCAGACTAACATTTCGCGATTTTTGAAACCTTGGTTGAGAGTATTTGGTTTGGGATATTATAAAGTCTAAAACATAATTAAAAATATCTTAACAAAGTGTTGTGGTGTTCGCCATAAGATGCAACACATAAGATAGTATAGTGACACTATAGACATCATATCATTACCTCACCTCATGTTCATAGACTGCCTAAACTTAATGAGTTATGAGGTATTTCTTGACATTAATGTCATTTTCAATTAATAATAAAAATAAAAGTCCCTTAACAATCTAGTGCAAGAGAAATATATTTTTAGTGTGTGTTTTTGTAGTAGAATAAACACAAGTGTAAGGTTGTACAAAGGACAATTGAAAAAGGCTGAAAAATTTAGCCAACACATGAACATACAAAATGGTTCAAGAAGTTGCTAAGTGTAGGTATTTTGGTTGCTGTAGTTTTCTTACCAAACCAAACCATTTGAGAAGTTGCAGTTTCTAGAACCATAGTCAATAACATGGGTTGTTATTGCCAATAAGCACAAGCTGAATCGATGTGGTTGCTCGAAAATCGAAACTTTTTTCTAGCATAGTGAACGAATTGTAAATACCTTCTATGAATCAACAGATGGGAGGCGATCTCTTTTGAAAGTGTCACCCTTTGAAATACAGGATGAGCCAACAACAATACAAAGTTCACGTCCTCTGAAAACTTACGGCACATCTAACAATTTAGGGACAATATCATGTGTTTTTTGTAATCATTCTTTAACTCCCACCATGGGGTGTGTATAAAATTTTTAATTACTTAATTAACTAAAGCATCACCCAAAGCCTAATCTTACTACACATAAGTAGACGATATTGTTCTAAATAATTACATATCTTCCATTTCTCTTTTTCTACGTGTATCTACCTATAACTTAATTATTAAGTTTTAATTATGCTACATGATATTACGGGCTAAAATAGAAATTAAGGAACTCGACATTAAGTTTAGATAACCCATATTTGGAACTATCTTCTTTGTCTTTATACATCTCTTGATTTAATTCATATCAAGTAAAATCAGCAACGAAATACAACTTCAAATATAGATTAAAAGCAATTAAAAGTTTCCATCTCTTGTGGACATTATTATGATAAAGACAAAATGCTAGTTCAAGTAGGATTCACTCCCAACTGGCTTATTTGAAAACAGCGCAAAAAGGAAAATTGTTCATCACATATATAACAACATTTTCACTTCAAGCTAGTTAACCAACAAGATTAGTCATTTCTTGGCCATAGTCCTGAGAAACTTGTTCCAATTTGTAGGTGTCTTTTATCTCTATTGGATAGAGTTGAATGCCGTAAAATGTTTCACCTCCATCCATGCCATTCATAAAATCAAACAAATCATCATATGCTTGTTTTGGCGAGAAGTTATGATGAATAAACCATGTTGAGCACTAGGTAGAGAATTTATTTGTTCAAAGTTTTCTAATTCAAAGTCGTTCATCAATGAAGATTCACCAAAATATTGATTATTCTTGAGATTCACATCCATATTTCCTCTGCTCTTTGAAAGGGTGGCATGACGAGTCAAGTGATTGAGTCTTACGGATTTCGACATGCGTTGCAACAATACGCATACGACCAAACTTAACTATATCTTTATAGTCATTACTTGAGATTTTATCCTTTGTTAGATGAACTTGGCATTCCTCTCTTTTGGGAAAGCTGCCATCCATGGCGACATTTCTACCACCACAATAAAAATAACAACTATAAATAACAATTGTGTTGGAAGGTACTAATGTTTTCTGCAACAACTTAATGTTTTGAGTTTTTAATGAGGTTTTTTCATATCTTCTTATATTTACTCCATTTGTATGTCTATATTTTTTCCCTCTATTTCATCATTATTGGTACCTAATAACTGTTACTATTATTAGAGAGTGGAGCCAAAGTGGGGATCATTTACAGTTCTTTTTAAATGCGTAACATTATAGAATGTTCATTCTAGTTTAAAAAGTTAACTTATTTTTGTTAATGGATTGGGTTCGACTCATGTCAAAACCAAGAGGGTTTATCTAGGGATTGTAGTCCGAATTAAAGAAGTTTTGTAATAATAAATTGCACAATCACGTACCGGTGTTGAAAACATGTTACATGTCATTTTTTATTACCCTTGGTAACATAACTCATAATATAATATATGAAAAATAATCATGTTTATAAGAAAATAACTTCTTAATTATTGGACTTTCTTATATGTTAATTAGCAAGAAGGTTTTCATAATATAACCTAACCTAGAGATGACTTACAACTTGCATTCTCGTAAGTCCCGGTACTCCCATACCATCAAGTATAGTTTTAGGAAAACACTCTAATTAAAAAAAAAAAAAAGGCACTTTATTTAGTGCTCTACTAGTTACATTGTTGTAGAAATTGATCAAAATAAATCAAAGGTAAAAAAGAAAAATGAATTAGTACTTCCTTCTCCAAGCTCTTGGATAACACTAAGGAATTTGTAATGAAGCTTTTTTGTCCATTTGACACAAATCGTTTTTTGGAAGAAGCGCTTCTTTTGGTATAAACACTTCTCTTAACAGAAACTCTTTCGTTTTCAAGAAATTCAAAGTCCGGACTTTCCTTACCATAGCATTTTCTCACTTTCTTCCTTTCTGCAGTAACAAGTGTTTTTCTGTAGCTTGGACTTGCACTTTCCACTTTTTTTGTTTCGTTTTTAGAAGATACTTAAAATTTTATAAACTTATGAATCCGTTCTCTAATCACATGTTGTCTTGCATTGATTACGAAGTCATTCATAAGTTTCCCTTTGATTACAAGAAAGGCTCCATTGTCAAGTGCATGTAATATGATATCATCATCTGCCTCTTCTTCCTCCATTACTTAAGTTAGTAACAAAAATTATTTTTGTACAAACATAAAAGAAAAAAAGAATACATATGTATATAAGAAGTGTCTAAACATTACCCATTTTAAGTATGTCCATGTCTTTTGTTAATCGTAGGAATATGATCATATCCACTTCTCTCAAGCCACTGTCAAGCAATATGATATCAAAATCTGCCTTCTTATCAGTTAGCATTGTTAAGGCAGTTTCGGCTTTATTAACACATGTAACTGATTCAGCCACAACATAAATGCAAGATAAATAAAAAGGAATGTGAAGACTTGATGAACTAAAATATCTATGATGTATAGAAATAATTACCACGTATTGTGTAAGGCGCAAGAAATTATTGGTATCATGCCACGATTCATATGTAAACTAATTTCATATTATCTTGAAATTTACTCAAGATCTAAGCTAAAAATCTAAAACATCATTTTCTTTCCTAATATATCCTACTTTTCTACATTAGAAAGTAAACATTCGACTACAAATGGAACAATGATAGATCATACAAAGATACATGATCATTTTTTGGGATGGGATGCATATATTTTAGATAGATACATAATTTTATAGAACAATTCAAATAAAAAATAGAATAATAAACAACTATTTTTTTTATAATTCACAACATAATTCGTTCTTTGTATTCACACAGTGTAAACCACTGTTCCATTTTGATGACGAACAATTTTAGCAAGCTACTTATATGTTGAGAAATTATAAAGATTATCTAGGTCCATGCATTTATATCGCTTCGTCGATCATATTTGAATTGCCCACATTACTATTTTATTTGTTGAAATAATTAGGGTTAAAAGCATATATTACGAACAAACTTTTCAAAATTTTCAAAAAAAAAAGTAATATGATTTTTCTAAATTTAGCCATTATAACTTTCAAATTGGTTTCATTATAACTAATTTGGTAAACAGTTACCAGTAAAACCTACAAATTATACTTATTTGCCATTTTTATTATATTTGTATGATTTGGTGAAATTTGATACCTCAACTTTAAACAACACACTCTCTAAAACCCAAAACCAAACACTTTCTTTCTCTCAAACAACCTCCACTCCTAGATCTTTTTCTTCACTAGTATTCATCATTCTTACACCATTTGTTTCCAATAACCTCTTATAAAATCTGGTCACCTACCACCAACTCCATAAACATAAACAAACACAAACACACACACACACACACACACACACACACACACACATACACAAATCAAAACCCCTAAAAACCATTGGTAGGAATCTCGCTAGACCAAAGTAAGCAATTTTGGGGCCACCCAAACCGTCTATCAAAAACTTACTGGACTTTAGAAGGTAATGAATGACGTTAAGGTGGTGCAACTGAGCCAAAGTTTTAGCTACAAGATGGAGACCAATAATACCCTTCAAGAGCTTCAAGATCTGGGTGATGTATTTTTCCCAATTTCTTAACCTCCCATTGAAAATCTTCTTCAGACTTAACTAGGCTCAAGACTATTAGATTTTCGATAGACATTGATCGACCATCACCAATAATAGTTCGGTATACTATCCCAAACCCACCACGACCCAAATAAAAACCTTAAACCCATCTTTAATATCATTAAACCCAATTCAATACCCTATATTCAAGGTGTTTGTCAAATTAATTAAGTCAAATACCATTTCTTCATTCAATTTGAATCCCACCCATTTGTTAATCCAATTGCTGGTCGAGGACCTTTTGTAAAAAGATCTTAACCAAGAAAACAAGATTCGAAGGAAGTTTTTGTTTGTAGAATAACGGAAAGGGTTAAAGATTTCTACAAATCAAAAGCTTAACAAGATCTATGATAGGGTTCAAGTCACTAAAATGTTAAAGAAATTGTTAAAAGCTTACCAAATATTTGATTTGTGTTTGTGGTCACACAATTCAAGCTTTTGATAAACAATTTTTTTGTTCTTTTTATTTACCCATCATTGATAGAAATTGTGCCTTAACAGTCACAAGAAAGGGTCAAAAAAAATTATTACCTAATATTTAACATAGTGAGTTTCATGTCAATTGCAATCCGGGTTGAAAACATGTAAAATGAGTCTATATGAAAAATGAAAAAATGACATGGAAATATTTTTTTTAATGATATGGATATTCACCCGGTCATATATCTCATAATCACAAAACAACAAGTTCCATTGGTTAAAATGTTAATAACAAGAACACTATATTCGTAAAATTTGAAAAGTTTGTTCCTAATATATGGCATTAACCCAAATATATGAAAAGTTTAAAAAGTTACATTGGTAAAATTTGAAAAGTTTGTTCCTAATATATGAATTGGGCTAGTGCTTATGTTATATAAGCAACTTATGGCTTATATATCATGAGCAAATAAACCCTTGCTAAGCGGTTGATTTAACTTATCACAAGTAATTAGGTAAATTGACAAAAAAAGTACATAAACATTATCAGGTTTTAATTATTGATTGAGGATTAAAAAGTTATCTATACTCCTTTATAAAGGGTTTGGGACATTCTAAATATAGTAGTCTTAAAATTTTTAAGACCAAAAATATTTCCATCAAAAGAAAGTTACTTTGCTAAGCATAATAATTAAGCATACATATAAATGTAAAAAATAATTAATGTCTTAAATTCTCATACTTGTAACATCCTCCAATATTGATGCATCTCATTTAAACCATATGAAGACATGTAAAAAAATGCAATAAATTAAAATACGTAGTTCACCGGAAATTAAAATACGTTAAGTTATTGCTAGAAAAAACATATATATAAAAAACATTTGCTCGTCACAAAAATAGTTATTGGGTACCCGCCGCCGCATTGCGCGGGTACCCTTCTAGTTTTATATAATGTACTTATATAAGTTCATCCCTCGTCAAATAAGCCATAAAGTTTGGGCTTATCAAAACCCTTTCATATAAGCCCAAAAGCCTAAACATATAAGCTTAGCCAAACAATAAATTAGACTTATTTTGGTTATATAAACCAATAATCTTATATTATAATATATACTTCTAGGCAAAAAATAACGGAGTTCATAGTGGTTTTTTACATGGCCCGTTATACACTAATAAGCTTTCCTATTGGTCTATTTTTAATTAGTTACAAACTACATGGCCCAACAGTAAATTCCCACATATGTTGGCAAATTTTGATTGGGCTAGGTGTGGTGAAGGATCAACTGTTCATACACCGTTTAGCGTAATGACACCTTAACACACCTAAACCTCTGTACGATACCATGAGAATGATAACAAGTGTATACCAATTAACCTAATAAGAATGTAATCAACGCTTTTTTTGTGGTTGAGATTTTTTTTGTTGTTCTTGAAGCTTCTTCCACCAATATATCCATTCATTCATATTTACAACAATCAAAAGTCATTAACGAGGTTCTTGAAGCTTCTTCCAACAATATATTCATTCATCCATTATTTATAGCAAATATACAAACCAAAACCAAGACTCCAGATTCATGGAACAATACCCCCATCAGAACCACAAATGAAGATGAAGAAGACGAATCATGCTAACACTCATAGTTGTAAGTAACTTATTTTGCCTTAATCAATTAACGAAACTAATTTTGCACCATTTTTTTTGTCAAACACAGATTTCTTTTGAAGGTTTCAATTTTACCTTTAGTTATGGTTTTCAATAATCTATCATGATTGTCTTATGCTCTTTTGTAATAGGGAAAGTGAAAGATGAAGAGTTCGGATGTGACCACCACTTGGTAAGTCGTTTACCTGATGAATGTGTAAAAGAAAATAACTTTTTGATGTATTTGCATCAAAATTTTTTTGGGTGTGTGCTATTAGTACTGTTTTATACCTGAATTTTATGTTTTTTAATGCAAAATATTTATTTTTAGGAATTACTTAATGGTATTGTATCATTAATTCAATTGGTGAATCACAGTTTGTTTAAACTTGGATCTTTTTGTGTTTTGCGTATGTTTATGTGATAAAGATGGTGTCTTTAGACATAGGTTTAGTAAATGTGTTTAGTTATGCGCCAAAACCAAAAAAAGAATGTAGGCTTTGTTGAGTGAAAATTGCAACCCGCCTAACTTTAACCGATTGTCAATCCAAACACCCCTTAAGTAATCATCATTGTTGATTGAAAATTGCAGCCCGCCTAACGAGAACAAAGGGACACAACTAAAAGGTAACTACCCTTTTCAAGTGAAGATGTAAAACCTGAAGATGGTGTTGCAAAAAGTGATAACATCAAGTCTTAAATAAACCATGTATTTTCATTATTTAAGATTGATGGCATACACATAGTCATGTGTGTTGTTAAAGTTATTGTGGTTTCGTTGTGAGACTAACCATATGGTAATATTCTCCTTTCTCCAGTTGCCGTGTCAGGGGCCCCACCATATGGTGATCTTCTGCTTGCTCCTTGGTGGAGGAAAAACCCATCCTCGGTTGAATGTCAACACTGTTAAGGTAAAATTTGCATTTGGCCCTTTAAGGACAAAAAAGTGGAAAGTTAAATAAGTGATAGGTTTATATAATGATGAATATTTTGACACAAATGTGTTGTTAAAAAGACATTCCTTGGTCATTGCAATGATTAACGGAAAAAACAGTTTCAGAAACTGATAGATGCCCATTAATTCGATTTGTTGCAAATGATGTAAAAAAGTTTTGTTGCTGATAATATGATATACATTGATGCCATATCTAATATATAGTTAGACTTTACACATATGTAACACCCCCAATTTCGTGATACGCAGCGGAATTCAAAGCGGGTGTTACTTCATGGCACAACAATCATAACAATAGAAAACGAACTCTAATGGAGTCGTTTTAAAAGATTTATCATTCAATTTATATAAATATCGAGTTTACAAAATGAGGTCCCAAATGGTTCCAAGTTTACAAAATACATTAAATTGATTTTGAATGATAATAAAATTTATAGCCTTCTTGATCTAGTCCTTGCTCTTCCGTGCGACTTCCGACATTATGGACTTGAAATACATGCTTAAAACTATCAACACAAAGGTTGAGTGAAATTCATAGAGTTTAGGAAATCGGTTGAACACATAATGTTTGTAGTGTGAGTTATAAATTCACACCAATGGTTTGAAAACCAAAGCAGTTATTATTAGACTAAGCATCATGCAATCAAGGCGTTAACGTGTTCCAAAATTAATTGGAGAAAATGTCGGTGCGTGCCTATCGGGTAAAATTGCCGTTTTACCAATGTTACTCAAATATAGTGCGTTTGTTTACGGACTGGTCAACACAAACGGATTCGTCAATCCCAATAGATCTATTCACAATATTCGCCCACTCTCACATAGTGATTAATGATTCATGATTAAGGGACTTAAGTTTGGCAAATGCGGTAACTTAGTGCTAATAACAATCGATAAGTATATAGTTTGAAAGCAATGTGTTCGGTTTAAAATAAAGCATGTATCTCCCCCAAGGGTTTGTAAAACAATTAAGTAATAGAAAGTGGGGCTATGAACTCACCTCGAGTAAATGATATCAAATGTATAATGACAATGATGGATATGCCGTGAGAACTTCTACGAGCAACCTAGAATAGGATGTTGCGACTTAGGTTTGAAATAATGATGTGAAAGAAATAACAAAACTATATCGTCTCTATGTTGATCATGATGTAGTACATGGTTTTGTGTATGTCGTTTATAGAAATGGTCTAGTTGTGAAAACGTGTTTAGTTTATATATATCGTACTACCGTTCGGGCCATCACAATTCGAGAGGTCATGCGATAAACGTTCGAGAGCTAGGACACTTTAAATCGTAAATCCAAAGACTCGTCGATCGTTTACTCAAATGAAACCCTCACATGAAGCTCCCTAGTATTGTAGCACTTAGTAGATAAAACATATGTTTCGTTTATATATCATAAGCGTCATATGGTTTGTAAGCATAAGTTACAAGATTGTTTGGTTATGATTAAGAAATCATAATGGTTATCACAAGTATCGTCATAATTTATGTCACAAGTGTTTAAAGAAAAGTTTACAAGTTTCTAAATTGTAAAGTTGGTTATTACAAGTATAGTTTCATGGTTTATCGAGGGAGTAGATCCAAATTGTATTGTATACGTTTAGGTTTGTCAAGGCTAAGGCCTTTGGTTTACGGTCTCGGCTTAGGAAGCCTTGAGGCTTTAGCCATGGCCTTGGTCTTGACCATCATGGTCTTGAGACTCAGCCTTGACCTTAGCCGTAGCCGTGGTCTTGGCTTATGGCCATTAGGCCTCTTGGTTTGCTTTTAGTTGTGACAAAAGTATAGTTGTAAGACTATATAAAGGCGGTTCTTTTTGAAAGATAATGGCCTATTTATCGTTTTCAAGGTCCGAGCTTCTTTACCATTGAAGGAAAAGCGGCGTTTCGGACAACTTTCGTGTTTTAACTTTTGATGATTCGGACCGAAGTACCACTTTTAAAGCGGCGAGAACCATAAGCGACTTCTACTTGGCGTTTTGGCGTTTAGGTTTCGCTTAACTTCTTTTGCCTATAACTTTTGACTCGTTTGTCCGTTTGGGTGATTCAAATTGCTACGTTTTGTTTTAATATTATCTACAAGAATATGAAAAGTATCGATCTATATGTGGTCGATTTTGTGGAAACTTTGTATAAAAGTTTATCATTTATAGACTTACTAACCCAAGTTTAACATATAGGTTCTTATAACTTGTTTTAAAGATTTTTGTACATCATGATCCAACATAGTAACTATATATATAGCATGAAATAGTTAAGATTATGAATAATAAAGATGAGATGATGGTGGTGATAAGTTGCTTACAACTTTTGGCTTTCAATAAAGAAAGGAGTAACAAGTAAGGATAGGACTTTGATTGATCACTTAAGACTTCGGATTGAGCTAGCTTTCTACACCTTGGCACCCTTGCAATCTTGAAGAGTTGGTGATGAAGTACTAAGTGACTTGAGTGGATCTAAACTCAAGAAGATCACTTAAACTTGCTAGAGATTTGATGTAGTAACTTACTACTTGAAACTTCTTTGCATAAACTTGGAGTTTATAGATCAAATGATGGAAGATGTGTATGATTTGTGATATGAACGAACAAGAACAGAATATGAGGGTTCTTAGGATGCATTTTACTTGCTATTTATAGGAGGGTAAGTTTGGTTAACCATATATTGGGTTAATTATTAACCATGGTTAAGTTAGGACACTTGTAATGATCTAAATGAACCATGGTTAGGATGATGCCACCAAAATGATGAATCCCCCCTAGGTCGGCCATGAAGTGATGATAAGGCTTAGATGATAAGTCTTGGTCTTATCTTGAGTTTAGAGTAAGTTTTGGTTCCGTTAAATGCCAACCGTAAGTTGTTAAGCCATAAAATGTAAAATCGGGTATCGTAAAAATACGAAACTTGTAGGAATGATGAAACTCATCATTATACTCCATCTAAAAATATAAAATGGGTGATAAGTCTCATTGGGTGCAAAAGCGCTTAAAGTCGGAAATACGAGTCAAAAAGCGTAATTAGTAGTTTATCGAAAAGAACGAAATTTCGTGGAAAGCGACCGTGAATTTATTTAGAGTAGACTAAAATTAGTCTAAAAGTGATATGAGATGTCAAAATGTGGTTTTCAGTCATCGCGGGATAACTACGATTATACGTGAAGTTTAAAGTTACGATTTAAGCAAAATGTTGAACGTACAAGCTTAATTTCTTTATGGTCAAAGGAGGAGGAAATATGTTTGACTTTTCCAAAAATGTAAAAGTGTCAAAAACATATTAGAAACACGATGCAGGAATCGTTAATCACGGATGTAAGTAGAATTGTTTAAAACGTAAGTTTAGTTTTGTCTTCTTGTTGGGCTTATTTGGTAACATAAAATAAATCTTAAAATTCTCAAATTAATCATGAGTGATCTAAAATTTATCGATGCGGGAAAATTGTCGAGACGGTTTTAGATTATATGTGGATGTTAAAATGGTGTTCCGACCAAAATGAAGCTTTAAAACGATGTTTTCTTAATAACTTTTGCGAAAATGATCTAACGATGGTCGAACTCTCAGGTTATTACTAAAATAATTTATCTTACGAGAATGTGGATTAAAGATTTTACGGGATGAATAGTGAAAGTAAATAGTAAAAGTGAATAGCAATTTCTCGAAAATGAAAAGCAAAAATTTGAGAATGGATAGAAATCCTGAAAATGTGAATTGTTACAGTCTCACCACCTTAATGGGAATTCCGTCCCGGAATTCAATGTGTGTTATCCGATGTTGAAATGTCTAGGAAAATGAGGGTGTATACGCCAAATTCTAATCTTTGTGTTCTCAAGTTTCTAGTCATAGAATGTATTATGTACCATGTGGCTTAAGTTGATAACCTAAAGGGTTTGTTAAAATCTTATTGAGTATAATATACCTCAAGTTTGGCTTTTCCTGATTCTCAAAACGAATCATATCTTATTGTATCGAGGCTATCAATAAAACCTTAATTTCTAACATGGAGTTTTTGGTGATAGTGTGCGGCATGGAGCCTAATTTTTATTTGTATGGTTTCCTTAGTTGTTTCGTGGGTGATCTCTGAACACCTTAGTCTAGCAAATGGTTAACTAACACATTCGTCTATATAGTGCCTCAAAATGGAATAGTTTTGTCGTTGTTAGGGTAACTGTTGTTAATCAAAGGTGTAAGATATTGTTGATGTGAAATGGTTTGTAATGATGTTGTAGGAAAGTCTTGCTAGAGGCAAGTAGTTATCCAAACCATTTCCAAAGTTGATCATGTCTTTGGTGGTTTCGGGATGAAGGTCATATCTTATAGTGTTTATGTCAACTAATGTTTGAAGGAATCGTGATACTGTGAAGTTTTACATACTGATTTATAATGGGGTTCAGATAATGAACTGATATGTTGACGATTACAAGAGTGTAGTTTACGCTTACCATTATTCTTAGGTAGAGATGTCAAGTTTGCTTTAAAATCAAAAATGAATTTTAAAGGATTATGGCGGAATGATATCCTTGAAACCTAATCAGGCTAGTACTTCTAAGAAATGACGAGAAGATTTGATGACTATCCCAAGATAGTAGTTCGGATTATCTCATGTATGAAAATTTCAAGAATGAAATTAGGTAGCATAAATAAGATGTTAAGATTTTCTTTGAGTGGTAAGACACTATCGTGTCTTTAGATCGTTTTAATGAATTCGGTGGTTTATCGAGTTTAAGTAGAAATCAACTTTGAATATAACACTTGTATAACTATTCTCGGTATTTGAAAATTTAAGTCGAACATAGTTAGTGGACTGTTCCACCATCCCTAGGCTACATATAGGTGACTAGACTATATTTAGCCGAGGTTCGATAAATTTTTCAAATACCTAAATTAGGTACACTCGTGATATGTCCATAGCTTTTGAGAAATTGTCCACTAAGCAAAGGCGATATCAAAACATCCAGTTGCAAGTCCTGGCCATAAAAGACTTGTAACATATGTTTTCACATTCCATTGCATAGAAGATAGTATGGGTAGATACGTGTGGAAAGGAAATCTTAAGTAATTCTAAAATAGTCTATACTTGGCTAGCATCACGGACCTTTAACAATGAAGGTTTGAGGAGAGAATTTTGATGAATATAGAAAGTTGTTGAACTTGAGCTTTTGTAGATGATGAGTCAGTTTATCTTTTAGAAATACCATTTCTTGTATTTCCATTAGGTAAATTGATAGACTGTGACGGGTTTCATGCAAAACAATATCATATATTGTTTATAAGATAATCTTTAGAGACTATTGTATAATTTATAATATCTGAGGAGTAGTTGAGACCATTGTGCAACTCACAGTGTCTGAGAATGTAATAGAGACCACTGTATCTCACAGTGTCTTGAAAAATGAATGAGACCATTGTATCTCACAATGTCTGGGAAGTAGGAAATACTATTGTAGTCAGTTACAATGTCTTGGAGGAAGTTTCGTAATCCTAAAATGCATGAGTAGAAGCATGATTGGGAGATTGGGAAAATATGATTGTGCCGTAATGCCTTAGAATAGGCATCTGTGAGATATGTTTAGTCTATCGTTTAGCTAAAATGATTGAAAATAAGTCAAGTGTATATATCAATATACTAGTATGTTTGTATAGCTTAAAATGCCAAAAAGTCACATAATCGTCGGAGGATGGAAGGCACGGAGAACGAAGGCTATAAAATGTTTTGTTTGTAAAAGTAGTTATAGTTTAAGTCTCGATTAGACCCGTTTCTCTATAAGCGTGGCTCGCCTGTCTGTAACATCCCCAATTTCGTGATACGCAGCGAATTCAAAGCGGGTGTTACTTCATGGCACAATGATCATAACAATAGAAAACAAACTCTAATGGAGTCGTTTTAAAAGATTTATCATTCAATTTATATAAATATCGAGTTTACAAAAATGAGGTCCCAAATGGTTCCAAGTTTACAAAATACATTAAATTGATTTTCGAATGATAATAAAATTTATAGCCTTCTTGATCTAGTCCTTGCTCTTCCGTTCCGACTTCCGACATTATGGACTGAAATACATGCTTAAAGCATCAACACAAAGATTGAGTGAAATTCATAGAGTTTAGGAAATCGAGTTGAACACATAATATTTGTAGTGTGAGTTATAAATTCACACCAATGGTTTGAAAACCAAAGCAGTTATTATTAGACTAAGCATCATGCAATCAAGGCGTTAACGTGTTCCAAAATTAATTGTAGAAAATGTCGGTGCGTGCCCTATCAGGTAAAATTGCCGTTTTTACCAATGTTACTCAAATATAGTGCGTTTGTTTACCTGACCTGGTCAACACAAACGGGATTCGTCAATCCCAATAGATCTATTCACAATATTCGCGCCCATTCTCACATAGTAATTAATGATTCATGATTAAGGGACTTAAGTTTGCCAAATGCGGTAACTTAGTGCTAATAACAATCAGATAAGTATATAGTTTGAAAGCAATGTGTTCAGTTTAAAATAAAACATGTATCTCCCCCAAGGGTTTGTAAAACAATTAAGTAATAGAAAGTGGGGCTATGAACTCACCTCAGAGTAAATGATATCAAATGTATAATGACAATGATGGATATGCCGTGAGAACTTCTACGAGCAACCTAGAATAGGATGTTGCGACTTAGGTTTGAAATAATGATGCGAAAGAAATAACAAAACTATATACGTCTCTATGTTGATCATGATGTAGTACATGGTTTTTGTGTATGTCGTTTATAGAAATGGTCTAGTTGTGAAAACGTGTTTAGTTTATATATATCGTACTACCGTTCGGGCCATCACAATTCAGAGGCCATGCAGTAAACGTTCGAGGAGCTAGGACACTTTAAATCGTAAATCCAGCAACTCGTCGATACGTTTTACTCAAATGAAACCCCTCACATTAAGCTCCCTAGTATTGTAGCACTTAGTAGATAAAACATATGTTTCGTTTATATATCATAAGCGTCATATGGTTTGTAAGCATAAGTTACAAGGTTGTTTGGTTATGATTAAGAAATCATAATGGTTATCACAAGTATCGTCATAATTTATGTCACAAGTGTTTAAATAAAAGTTTACAAGTTTCTAAATTGTAAAGTTGGTTATTACAAGTATAGTTTCATGGTTTATCGAGGGAGTAGATCCAAATTGTATTGTATACGTTTAGGTTTGTCAAGGCTAAGGCCTTTGGTTTACGGTCTCGGCTTTAGGAAGCCTTGAGGCTTTAGCCATGGCCTTGGTCTTGACCATCATGGTCTTGAGACTCAGCCTTGACCTTAGCCGTAGCCGTGGTCTTGGCTTATGGCCATTAGGCCTCTTGGTTTGCTTTTAGTTGTGACAAAAGTATAGTTGTAAGACTATATAAAGGGGCAGTTTCTGTTTTTGAAAGATAATGGCCTATTTATACGTTTTCAAGGTCCGAGCTTCTTTACTATTGAAGGAAAACGGCGTTCGGACAACTTCGTATTTTAACTTTTGATGATTTGGACCGAAGTACCACTTTTAAAGCGGTAGAACCATAAGCGACTTACCTTGGCGGTTTGGCGTTTAGGTTTCGCTAACTTCTTTGCCTATAACTTTTGACTCGTTTGTCCGTTTGGGTGATTCAAATTGCTACGTTTTTGTTTTAATATTATCTAAAAGAATATGAAAAGTATCAGATCTATATGTGGTCTATTTTGTGGAAACTTTGTACAAAAGTTTATCATTGTGATATGGTAAGTTGTTTGATGTAGTCATGCTGTATGTATGTGATCTGACTTGTTTTGGTATGATACTTGATATCTTTATGTGAATCTGATTTGATTTGGCATTAGTAGATTATTTGTCGCAACTCATAATTGAATATGATGGCAATAAGGACATGTTCGGATGATGCAAGTATTATGGCCTTTGATCAGCGTGATAATCTGAGATCATATGACTTGAACTTATTGGGATCATACGATGTCTTGAGAAGTGCATGAGTTTAATACGTTTGATGAATTAGAATTATATCGTGATTATCGACCTTGATGATATTCTCGACCGTGCGGGTATCCTACCCATTCAATTTCACATTTTGATACGTTTTGATATTCTAATATGTGCTCATTGATCATCAGTACTAATATGTTACCCATCTCTTTATGAAATCTTGACATGTTTGATAATTGGTATGTGATTCTCGATGATTAGCAAGTTCCTTGATCCGATTCGAATCGGGTTTGATTTGATAAAATTTCCCTACATTAACGCTACCTCAGTATTTGTCTCGTGTGTATACGAGCTTCATGTATCCCTTTGAGGAATTTCAACTATCATCTGTCACCTATTTGTTTTATATTCGTTGGATCTGATTTATTATGATCTGTATTCTGTGAAAAGCCTGCGGCTATCATAATTGTCGGAATCGAGTCATGAGAGATAAAACTAATTTCGTTGTGAAGATTCTTTTGTAAGAACCTCTCTGAGCGTGAGGCTATTTATTGGCATTTCTTTTCGTGATTCGGTACGTTCTCCTTCTTTACGTCTTTCAAATTTCGAGGACGAAATTTTTCTTTTTAGAGGGGAAGAGTTGTAAAACACTAAAATTTTGGTTTCACATTTTTACATCTAATTTGAATTTAACCTAAGTTATGCTAAGATTAATAAAATATTTAAAACTATAGGTTATATTATTGATACACATTATTAGTAATAATCCCAAATTAACTAGATATATTGCTACATATTATATCCTACATTGTTTTCTAATCATATGTTGCTAAAATAATGACACGTGTATACTATCTCCTAAGTTTTTACACGTATTTTGTTTCTATACATATGAGAAAAACGAATTTCACATATACCCTCCTTGCTATTCGGTTATGATGAAGATAAGTACAAGACCAAACATATATCCTTGTCAAATTAGAAGATACGCTTATTAATCCTACCCTAAAATAATCCCACGCCATTCCTTTTTCATATTACACGTTTTCCTTCTCCAAATCAGCAAAAAAATTTTTGTCTCTCTATACCAAATCAAAACTAAACCTATAAGTTGTCAACATCGTTTCTGTCATTCCAAGATCAAGAAACCAAAGTGCGAAGGTTAGCTAGGTTGATGATCGGTTTGGTGAGGTTAGAAGACTTGGGTGGTCGTGTGTTGTGTTGATCGAAACATTTGATTTCAATTCTCTTTTGGTACATTCTACATCCGGTCTAAGGTATTCGACTCCCTTGCTTTCATGCACTAGTATATGACATATACATTAGCGATTTAAAACTTGTAATATGAAGCGTGGTGACCACGAGTTTATGTTTTGTGTGGGTCTCGTAACCTTAATCGTCCTAATGTTTTCTTGATTCGACCATTTTGACATTCTTATGAATAACATGATCTCACTATTGTATTGCATGATCAAAGACTTAAGTTATATAGTAATATGAAGATGTATAAAATCAGTTTAATAACTTAAGTCTAGTAATATGATATATGGAATGAAGAATTTGTCCGCTTGTGTATAATGAGGTTGAGTTTTGAGTCCATCTAATTTGTATGTGTTGAGGTCGAAAGTAGTCATCTACGAGGTAGAATTTTGGTGTACTTTGATTCAAGTGTGAGTTAAGCTTCGGTGGTATTTAGTTTCGAGGGTCGCGTTTGGTTCGGGTTATATAGAGGTGTGTTCGTATTTAAGTAATTGTCTCGGGTTGTTTAGTATCGAGATGGGAATTTCGGATAATGAAGTAGTATGGGTGCGTGTATGTCGGGTTTAAAAAGCGGTGTGTCGTATACTCGGGTCGAGTCTCGGTATCGTAGTCGTACCGAGGGCGTGTTTCGAATACGTCACGACTTTGCCGTTGGTCCGTGTCGAGTCGATATTGCATGCAAATATGGAAATCATATATATTACGTAGCATGGATTTTTATTAAAACTAAATTTACATTTTACTACCTAAACCATGATAATTATTATTATTATACTTAATTTTATTTAATTAGCATTTGTAACCTAAACTTATTAAAATACGAAGAGTTACTTTTGGAAAGTTACTAAATATGGAAAGTTAGAAAAATTAGAAGAAACCATAATTATGTAAATTCGGATAACGTTACGCGCTAATAAGTAATACGTGATCATTAATCCGTGTAGACTCTCTGAGGAAGGAGTAGTTCCAGATTTCCGTGTGCTGTCACGGTGGTTTTGCTTGCGTTGCATAAGGTACAGATATTCCGTCATTTCAGTAATGACACTCCTTTTCTCTCATGACTCTTGCCTATTTTGATATCCGATTCGTATTCTTCTTACTCTGATTTGATATGATTCGTTATGCTATGATCCTCTGATTTGATATTCGATTATTTATTCGTTTGATATGATTATCCGTTGAGATCCTTTATTGATATGATTCCATTATATGACCGGTTGATATGATATGATTTGTTTGGTTTGGTTTCCCGAGCTAACTAGCCATGGAGGTACCATGGCCATGTCATTGATGCACCAATGGCATGACACTATCTGGGGCGGTGTGATTAGTCCCCGGCGTTCCCTTTTGATATGATTATGATATGTGTACACTTGGCCATTATGAATACGTATGTCTTGTATTGAGCGGCATATGTATATATGATTTGTTTTCGGGGCGTATGGATGCATCCTAGGTACTCGATTCGGTTTGGTGATGTGGTGCGTGTGTGCAATACACCCCTCACATTTTGGTACATTAGACTAGCTACCCATGTACACTTTGATATGATTTGTGGATTGGATATGATATTGGTTATGATTTGTAGATTTGGCTATTGGAGTATCTCCTTTAGTATAGGCGCTCGGGGCAACATTCTGATTCTGGTTATTATATGATTTGGCAGATATGGGTTATGATATGTGATTTGTTAGATTTGGCTATTGGAGTATCTCCTTTAGTATTAGGTGCTCGTGACGACATTCTAATTTTGGTTATTATGTGACTATCTGATATTCTGATTCATTCGTTTGCTATGCCTATTCAGTCATTCAGTTGATTACTTATTCACTCAGCATTCTTATGTGATTCGTTTGACTATCGGACTCATGCTTCAGTTCATTTGGTTATTATACTTAGTCTTCAGTTCATTTGATTTACTATGCTTTCACTCTATTTTGGTTGGCTTCCAAGCTTATACTTCAGATTACCACTTCATCCGTTTACTGAGCTATTATATGATTATGGGATTCAAGTGTGGTCTCTGCTATCATATGATTTTTTTATCCATCTGTTTACCATGTTGGTATATGATTACATGATTTCTCTGTCTACTATGTTAGTATGTAGTTACCTGATTCATCTGTCATCATGCTAATATCCGATTATCCACTTACCATGCTATTATGCGACTATTTGATTCGTCTGGTTGCCATGCTAATATGTAATCCTTTGATTTAGCCGTTTATCATGTTATACTTCGTTCAGTTATTTCGTGGGCTATGATTATCATTTAGTAATCCTATTTGCTATTTGTGACTACCATGTTTACACTTCATTCATGTTACAGTTCATGAAGAAATAAGGTTCCACTTATGTTATCATCTAGTTGACTTGTTTAGTTGCCATGCTATATTCTTGTTCGATTACTTCATTTGATTATGATGTTAGATTGATATTTCCTACCTATACTTGTGGTGACATGCTTATGCATTTATTAGTATCTCGACTTGTTATGATATTTATTATGTTTATTAATTGTTGATTTTCTGACTTGTGTGATTGCCATGCTTACATTCTATGCAATTGCTTCCACTTTGCTAATGGAATTAAACTTAGCTTATGTATATCGATTTTCTGATTTGTTTGTTTTGCCATATTCATCTTTAATTGATCCGTTGGTGATATGCTTGTTCCTTTGTTTGGTTACTTGTTTTGACTATGATCTTGTTCATCAACTCCGATATGATTATGTTTCGATACTTGTATGTTTGGTTATTTATATGTGTTTGGATTTGTTTAATGATTATTTGCTTTCTTTGTACTTTGGTCTTTTGATTTGTTCTTTCTAGGAAATATGTTAATATTGTGTTCTGCAGATTCCTCATCGACTCATAGACTCATTGTCCTCATTCGTTCTGATTTTGTTATCGATCTCCTCGATTCGTTTTGTATTTTGATTATGTTTAGCTTTCGTTTTGTTATATACATTCCTTTGGGCTTTTTAAGCTCGGCCGCATTTCTTTTCTGCGGCGGTTTTAGGTTTGAAGATGGGCTTTGATGGGTGAGAGTTGGATCATCCGAGGTGGGCTAACCATAGTTACCTTACTATTTGGATTTATCTCGTCGGGCTATTGTTTGGAGATTTCATTTTATTTTAGACATTTTGGATTACGAAATTTTCTTTGTAAGTCATTGTTTATATGACTTGATACGTTATTTTTAAGACTTCCGCTTGTAAAACTTTTAATTGTATGTTCTGATATGACACCAGAATGTGACACTTCTACCCTTGTCGGGTTGGGGTGTTACATATTGGGTTAATTATTAACCATGGTTAAGTTAGGACACTTGTAATGATCTAAATGAACCATGGTTAGGATGATGCCACCAAAATGATGAATCCCCCTAGGTCGGCCATGAAGTGATGATAAGGCTTAGATGATAAGTCTTGGTCTTATCTTGAGTTTAGAGTAAGTTTTGGTTCCGTTAAATGCCAACCATAAGTTGTTAAGCCATAAAACGTAAAATCGGGTATCGTAAAAATACGAAACTTGTAGGAATGATGAAACTCATCATTATACTCCATCTAAAAATATAAAATGGGTGATAAGTCTCATTGGGTGTAAAAGCTGCTAAAATTTGAAAATACGGGTAAAAAGCAGCGTAATTCGCAGTTTATCGAGAAAAGAGCGAAATTTCGGAAAACGACTGTGAATTTATTTAGAGTAGACTAAAATTAGTCTAAAAGTGATATGAGATGTCAAAATGTGGTTTTAAGTCATACTGCGGGATAACTACGGTTATACGTGAAGTTTAAAGTTACAGCGATTTAAGGAAAAATATTGAGCGTACAAGCTTAATTTCTTTATGGTCAAAGGGTAGGAAATATGTTTGACTTTTCCAAAAATGTAAAAGTGTCAAAACATATTTGAAACACGATGCAGAATCGTTAAGCACGGATGTAAGTAGAATTGTTTAAAAGCGTAAGTTTAGTTTTGTCTTGCGTTGGGCTTATTTGGTAACATAAAAATAAATCTTAAAATTCTCAAATTAATCATGAGTGATCTAAAAATTTATCGATCGGGGAAAATTGTCAAAACAGTTTTAGTTATATGTGAGGATGTTAAAATGGTGTTGAGACCAAAATGAAGCTTTAAAACCGATATTTTCTTAATAACTTTTGCAAAATGATCTAACGATGGTCGAACTCTCAGGTTATTACTAAAATAATTTATCTTACGAGAATGTGGATTAAAAATTTTACGGGATGAATAGTAAAAGTAAATAGTAAAAGTGAATAGTAATTTCTCGAAAATGAAAAGCAAAAATTTGAGAATGGATAGAAATCCTGAAAATGTGAATTGTTACAAATATATAAGGCTTAAATTAATACTTTGTTCAAAATAACTTACAGGCTCATTTTGGACCAACCACTTTTCTGGAGTAGAGGATTTCCTTGATGGTGTGACAGCAGCCGTCCATATACTTACTAAAATGAAAAGAATTCGAAGAATCCAAACAATCACATATCTTCCAAACAACATACAATAGATAATGGCGACCATATGAGAACATGTCATTTAAGGTTTGTGGATTTCTCCGCATTTTTGTTCAAAGGGTTCTATTGTTCTTTTAAATCCGATCAAGAGCAACAATGTATCGGCCGCAACTTAGCTTATCTTGACATAATAATGGTTTGTTGTTTTAGGTACAAACGAGCGGGTAGCGCCAACCTATAGTGATATATATGATTGATAGATGCAATCGTTTAATGGCCGAGGTAATTCGATTACTTATTTTAATGTTTTTTTAGGAACCGGGTTGCGGTATATATATATACATTACCATTTCGTTTTCCTTTTTTGAGGGACTTATCGGTTTTCGGCTACTCTTGAAAAACACGATCCTGATTAGGTGACACGCATGGGAATCTTGGTCACCCGCATTCTAAGACTAAAGGCGAATTAAATCGCTCTTGGACCCCGTTATTGGGCGTTCCTCACGAGGTGTCGGCTTGATTCTAAAACCAAAAGTTTAGATTTATCTTTACAACTTCCAAGCATGTTAAAGCTTCAATTGTATATTCATAATGCGGATATGTGATATGGTTGCAATTCGAGATACTTGAATGTCACACTCATACTTCTGAGCTGGATTAGACTTTCGTCTGGGTGATCCAAGGTATGCCAAATTATATTAGTTTAGTGCATAGACAATCATGACGGTGACTTATTCTTTGTTATTGTATAATGACAATATGTTTGAAGACATTTTTTTACGTTGAACATTTCATTACGTCCTTGAGAGATGAAGTCCAGATACTGTTAAAAAGAGATTGGAATTAGGAATCAGACATAACATGCCTCCCATTAGTTGGTCTAATATTTCATAGCACCACAACCAGATGAATATTTTTCCATCTATTGTATTCATATTCACAAAATAATAAACTTATCTCAACAACATTGATGAAAAAGTAAGAAGTAATAAACCAGTCAAAGATATATAGTAATGAGAAAATTTCACTACAAAAACTTACATTACATTAGCTTGCTAATGGTGGAGGAGTTGGTGAGATAAGTTTATTATTTTGATGGCCATATCGTTTCAATCGACAATCCCAAACACTCCACAAGAATCTATAAAATGTTTCGTTTGAGAGTTTACAGGTACTAGAGACCTGATGCATATTCATCCATAAATTGTATCTATTGGAGGGTCAAATACGGGTTAGAATTCGAGAACATAAGGGGGACAAAATGGGACACTCAAAATTGTGGGGCAACAGGTTGTCACGGTTTAGTTTTAAAGTATCAAATACTGTGTTCGTATTGTTTGAACTTGCTTTATGTTGTATTACGTAAAACACAATAGCCTTATAAGTTGTTGTAGAGTAAAGCACAATAGGCTTAATGTTTGAGGGGTGTTTGGATAATTAGTTTATGAGCTTATTTGAAATGCTATATGACTAAATGGTATATGGTTCTATGCAGGAGCATATGGAGAAAGCGATGGGCATTAGAAAAATATTTTCGTCATCAAGAAATGAAGAATTGGTATGTAAGTTTTTTGTTTCCTTAATAGTAGCATATCATTACTCGAAATATGCTTAGAGGATTGCTGCACTCTTTAAGAAGCTAATGGAAAAATCTCAGGATAGCGCCTTGCAAGGCCGGATAACAAAATGCACGAAATGTGAGTCATTATATGTTATGATACTCCTACTTGCAAGCAATGCCTCTAATTCCACGCCTTGTGACGGAAGGTCGGTAGCGTAAATTGAAGATTGGGCATGTCTTTTATGTGTGCAACTTTTACCTGTTGGTTTGTTGTTTTAAATTCTTGGATATCTATATTTATATTTTTATTTTGGTTGTTCTTGGGTAGCAAAACAATCACCTATTGACCCCTAATATGTAGCGAAATGAGTACTGATGTCATTTTTTGTTTATGAGCTCAAAAATAAAATATGCATCTACAAGAATCTTGATTGATTTTGTTGGAAAATATGGTAAAAGGAGTAAAGCTAATAAGTGTATGTCACTGTAACGTGGTTGCTTTAGATTAACTTCATGCTTCATGTAAGTTTGTACCAGTCACAAGCAAAACAATGTGTAACATATACACTCTTTCATGTTGTTTACGTGAGGGTTGTGTTTGTTTAAGATATTTTTGGAACATTATGTAACTTATACATGAGAAATGGTTCTCATACCTAACCAACATGCCTTAAAGTATGCCTAATAACAAGATTTAGACACATGTCAAATATGAATGGTAAATGTTTGAAAAGAGAAATTACAAAAAACACATGTCAACTAATAGATGGTTTAGGCATGCATTTTAGGCCTCCATATCATTGCTCTTTATACATATAATGTCCCAATAACTAAAAAAATAAAAATAAAAAATAAATACATACATAAAAATAAAATAATTCCTAACACTAACAAAACACGATGCCCCCGTAGCAACGCGCGGGCTAACCCACTCGTTCCACCTAAACAAGCTTAAACAAACACCCCCTCAATGTTACTATAACTAATGCATTTAATAGTAAGACATAGATATCAATATATATTATTTGTACCTATAATAAAAAAATTGTTGGTGGTCTATCAAAATTGTTAATACAAATATCGTGTAAACACGTTATTTATATTTTACGATCTTTGCTATCTTT
>CM040239.1:141603064-141671819 GCA_022545495.1 Chrysanthemum lavandulifolium
AGGGAGGATTACACACGCTTTTTAAAAGAAATGTAAACATGAGAAGTTCAATTATTTAAAAGATATATATGTGTTTGTTCGAGTCAAATGCTTGTATCGAGTCATAATGGATGTTTTAGGAAATTTTTCCAGATTCTAAAGATGTAAATTTTCCGTATGTTTTTCTAGAAAATATGAGACCGCTTTTTGTCGAGATAACTTTGTGCGTGTCAGAATCATGACTGGCGGCATCGTGAAGGAGCAAAACAAGCTCGATTACTTTTCTCGCTTCGAGCTACTTATAAATTTTTGAATTTTCCACTCTTAATTTTCCGTAAATTTCGTAAACATCCATTCCACAAGCATTATATCCTAGTTTAGTAGAGTCCTATATGTATTATTACTGCAGATTTTACGTGAAGGTTTGTTTGTTTTCTTCAAGTGTGCAGTTTAATTTACCAGAAGAAGATACATAAGATGAGAAGGAGCTTTTTCATAAGCGCTCTTCTTGAAGAAAGATGTAACCACCACTTTACACCTGATCCTACCGAGGCTAATCTGGGAGTATTAGTTTCTTCATTTTAATTACCTTCCATTATCATAACTTTGATACTTTCGGGAATATTGAGGACAATGTTCGGTTTAAGTGTAGGGAGAGAAAATAAGCTGGAACTTTGAAACTATGCTAATCCTTGACTATTTTCTTGGTCCAATTGCATTTGTAATAAACCATGAGAAAATGTCTGTTAGGGTAATTTTGGCACCAAATTTAAAAGTTTTCATGACATATAGGAGTGGGCCATTAGTCTTAATAAAGTGTCTCATGGATAGGAAGTTATATGACTAGCACAAAAACCCTTTACCACTTAAATTAAACCCAAAATGTGAGGATCGCCCTTAGATTAGTAGGAATTGAAGAATTCATCTTTAATGCTTAGAGTGTGAACCGGTAGTATAATAGATTCTAGAACTTGTTTGTGATGCATCCCGAGATCGCTAGTAGGACTACACTTGTGTAGTTAGGAATAACTAAATGATAAGAGGCATTAGGATAACCCTTGTTTGACATTCCCGTAATATAACTACTTTTTCCACATCGGTCGAGTAATTCCCCCCACCTTGCGTTGTACTCATCTTTAGTACACGATACCCCTAGTTAACCCCTCGTGAGCCTATCTTTTTCAAGGTTCTCGTGATGTTTCGGTTTTCCGGAATATCAATGAAAAGCATTATTTACACGCCACCCCCAAATGTACACCCAAATCACCTTAGCCTACCTTGTGCGCGCTCACTTTTAGTGCATTATTGTTATCACCCTAAACCCTTAGTTCAATTATCTAGCCGCTTGCATAAGTTGCTAAGTCGAGTCATATCCTTTGTACACAGCTTGGGACGATTGGGACTCATCGGAAAAGTTAAAGTTTATGAAATGACGGAAGGGAATGTTAAATTGAAATTCCTTTATTTGCATAATAATGTACTCCAAGTGTTTTGATCTTTTCAATTCGGGTCATATTAGTGTTGGAGTAATAAAACTCAAGTGTAGGGATGTGCCTATAAATCCATATCATTTTGATGTTATCACAGTGGATGGTAGAGTAAAAGTGTATGAAAAAAAAATAGAGTGTTAAAAAAATGAAAAACATATCTGACTACCATCCTACATCTATCTTTAAATTTATGTTTGTTTGTTTGAGCTATCTAGAGTCTAGAGTGTTCGTCTTGGCTTAGCAACGCCATTCTTCGCATGCTTGTAACATAAAGATTTTTGACTTGCCACCACTAAATAGCCTATCCCACCAAACCCTTTGCTTCCCTACCGTAAGCCTATCATTACAACCCTTTAAAAGACCTCTTGGATAGTATTTCCTAGGTGCTTACCCAAAGCAATGTAGGTTTGATCTAGTCTCAAGCCTATGGTAATCTATGTACTAGGACCGGTTAATGAGTGTTTATCTTCCATTTCCAACTTGTTATATTTCATATGCACCGAGATGTAAGTATCCAAACACCCTCATGAGGTGCTAGTATGTAATTCGCTTGTTATGACTTTTGTAGGGCTTATATATGTTGTGGTTGTTAAACCAATGCTTCATGACCCTTAACTTATAAATTAATTGGCTAAAAGCACATTTGCTCGAGGACAAGCAAATACCAAGTGTAGGGATATTTGATAAGGTTTTAAAATGTACCTTTTGAAGGGTCGCTTAAGCCCTTATTTGATCACTTTTGTATCCGTTATTACTTAATATCATTCCTTTTCACTTTTAGGTATCTTGAAGGCAAAATCTTCGAATGACACTTATTCGGACGAAAAGCGCGAATATCTGAAGAAAATGGCCAAAGTCAAGAATCTAGACACTCAATTCATTGGGCCGGAAGGGATTCGCCGGGCACAAAATAGTGACGCCATCGGACAACTTTTATAACGGCTCGAAGCCAAATTGCTCATTTACAAGAGGCGGCTTGTGGTTTTAAAATAGTAGGCGTCATAACTCAGACTGGCCTAGATTTGATCAAGACGACGTCGGAGAATGAAAGGACGGTGTCACATACATAAGGTCACGTCGCCCTGAGACTAACGCCACCAAGACGAAACCCTAATGATGATGACACTATGGCGTCACATATCAAAGGTGACGCCGTCGCATTTGTAATCTTATATATAGAATCCGAATTTTTAGTTTTCGTGTGTAGTCTTTTGGAGTAAAAACCTAAACCCAACCAAGGTCGTTTTGCATGTATTTTAGGGTTCCATACCCTATCTTACATCAAGATAAGTGTTTTACTTCATTAATTTGTGGAAAACTAGAAGGGGGTTGAATAGTTTTGCCAATTAAAACTTCCTTTTAAACTATTTAGATCGACTTATGTCAATCTATTTGGATGTGTGTGTTGGATGTTGATAAACAAGCATATAAAGATATGTAATGAAAAGATAAGAGTAAGAAGCACAAAACCACAACGCGAGTATTTATAGTGGTTCGCCACAAGGACACCTTCCTTGCCCTACTCCACTCCCGAGTCACCTACTCGAGAGTTTGTAATCACTACACCAATCTCCTTATGGCGGAGAAGCCTTCACAACGTCGCCTACCCTTTTTCTGGTGCTAGGCTAACCACCGGGTTCTTTCACTCCAAGGTGAACCACACCTACACAACGTCGCCTACCCTTTATAAGGTACTAGGCTAAGTACCTAGTTCTTTCACTCCAAGGTGAACTACACCTTCACAACGTCGCCTACCCTTTATTAGGTACTAGGCTAAGCACCTAGTTCCATTGCAATGGAGGAACTACTACCACACTACACCAATGACTAATCCCAAAGGAGATCTACTCCTTTACAACATCATCAAGGATATCAATATCCTTGGATCTAATGCTAGTCTATCTAGTACATCGAAACACACCATATCGAATGTACATCTAAGGCACCTTTCACTAATGCCTTTGACTAGATCTACAAGACACCTTTCACTAATGTCTTGTGTCTTCACTTCTAAGCACCTTTCACTAATGCTTCTAGTCTTGACTTCTAAGCACCTTTCACTAATGCTTCTTGTCTTGACTTCTAAGCACCTACCACAAGTGCTTATGCTATAGACGATAGATACCCTTCACTAATATCTTCGTCTTGACACTTGAGACATCTTTCACTAATGTCTTCAACACTACACTTCTTTGAAGAAAGAAAGGAATCATCAACAAGAAGACTTGAAGAGCCTTGATGATGAGGAAGCATGGCAACTCATGGACTTGAGCTTGCTTGACTTCAAGGGTGGTGATCTTGCCTTTAAGAGGAACCTAAAAGATCACACAAAAACAAAACTACAAACATAGATCTCTTGGATCCGAGGTTAGTGAGTTTTAACTCGGGGAGAAAGTGTGTTAGAAAGGGTGAGAAACAATGAAGAAATGGCTCACTATTTATAGAGGAAAAATCCTCATCGTTCCCGGATCCCACGGATCCCTTTCACAAGGATCCGTCTAGCGTTAAGCTAGGGATCCGTGGAACGCCCTCTTACCCATGGGTATTTTGGTTATGGGTCATAGGTCATGGGTTGAACCATGGATCTTTTAGCTAGATACAATGTATCTTTGAGTGCAATGCACTTGGTCACTTAGGTATGGGTTGATCCATGGGTTATGGATATTATCCATGTATGATATAAGCATGATGTCATGCAATGGGTTATGGGTCAAGCTCCATGGGTTATGGGCTTTGAGTTGTACCCAACTACATTCAATGTATTTGCCCAATAGGTTGTGATACTTAAGTTTCTACCCATTTATATTACCCAATATACTACATACTAGTTATGTGTATATTTTACCCAAATATGTAAACACTAGTTGTTGTACATATGTATTACTAAATCATAAAATCACTTATACTTGTTTTAGTGTTTTATGTGAAAATGTGAATATGTTAGAAACTATTAGTTCAAACCATTTACGTATTTTATTTGTTTCGTTAACATGATTTTACGTTTGTTATCGACAAAACATTAGAAGATCGTAAAATATAAATAAACGTTTTTACGGCTTATTTGTATTAACAATCTCCCTTTTGTTGATGACAAAACATAAAATTATTTTAAGGAAAAGCTAAAATTGTAAAAGTTTGAATTTGTAGTTTTACTTTTCTCCCTTTTTGTCGAAACAAAAGTGTTTGAAGAAAAGCAACACATCGTTTTAAGAAAACATGTGAAAGAAATAAAATAAGAAGAAATAGAGCAAGTAACGGAAAGGATCTCGTCTTTACTCCCTCGACGAGTCCATCCCTTTGTAAGGCGCCAAGAAAGTGATACTAATCTAGTTTGTTTGCAAGTAAGTTTGCAAAGATTTCGTCTAAGTGACGAATGTGCTCCCCTTGATGATTGCAATATTGCAAGGGATGTCACGAAATGTAAACCTAGTATTGCAAGTAATTTGCAATGTATTGCTTTGACATAAAGCTCCCCTAGCTTTAGGATGTCAAAGTCTTCATGTGTAAATTGAATAACTACAAAACAAAGGTTAGAAAGCAAGTATAATTCACAATTTCCTGCAAATGTGGTCCAAGTTAGTAGAAAATATCTTTCTGTCTCACGGATCCCACGGTTCCCTCCTAGTAGGGATCCGTCTAGGCAATTATGAGGGATCCGTATTAGATGATTAATTTCAGCAAAGGTGATATAACAAGTAATGTTATCACAAAAATGAGATATGAATACAAAGTAATCATATGCTCAGAAAAATAACAAGTAGCATGTAATTCCATTTAATAAAACTAGAGTTATGATATACATGACTCTAAAAACTAAGAAAATAAGAAAATACATGACTAGGAATTTCTAAACCAACTATCGCTTGATGCTAGGACACCACTAAAATCTTCTAGCTCAAGTTTTGTTTAGGTTTAATCTCGTCGAAATGTTCGAGGAGATGATAGAACATGAAACGTTGGTCTTCTCGTACTTCATGTATCAAACTTTCAACATGTTGACAATGATAGCAATCTTTATCATGGCTAGGTAGTGGTGGTGGAAGAAATGAAATGGCTTGATGCGAAGGATCAAGTGAAGCGGCTTGTGGAACTTCAAACGATGGAGGGATTGGTGGAGGCGTGTTTGAGAATGACTCGACCAAGAATGATGGTGGTGGTAGAGAAGTGTCAACTTCCATATGGTCGGGTGGTTGACTTTGATAATTTCTCATAATCCAAATGGGATTATATGATGGAAACGGCGAAAAGAAAGCCGGAGCAAGTGTTGACTCAACACCTTGATTTTGTACCATTATTCCTCCTTATGAGGAAAATGTTGTCGGTGAAGCGGATGAGACGGCCTAGGAGGCAAGTCCTCTAAATTGTAGAGGTGTGGTGATGATAGTGGGATGTAAATGAAATAGCTCTAGGAACCAATGGTGATGGTTTAGTGGAGATGATATTGTTTGGCCTAGGAGGTATGGTGGTGTTTGGCATTGGTAGTTTTGTGGGTACTATCCTTTTAGGAATTGGTTTGATTGGATGATGAAGGATCCTATCATTTGTTGGCTTGACCGAGATGATTCGGTTGAAGAGATTTCGTGTATAACACGAGCCTTTTCATGGGTGGTTCTTTGGTGGATAAGTTACTACTTGGGGTTTTCCTCATGATGAGATGATTTCAAGAGGTTTGCAAAGTTTCTAAAGTCTTTGAAAGTTAGGATGAGAGTGATGACTATGGAGGTCCTAACAAAGTGGTTTATAAACCAAGAGATTTGGCAAGTGCATTTAAGCCTTAAGCCACTAGGATTCATTGGAATGTGATGATTAACATGCACAAGAGTCAACTTCGAGTTTGCACTGATCTAGGAACTCATTTAAGATGAGATGGAGTGTTTGAGTTAGGAAAATGAGTTGAAATGATTGTTTTAGCAAGATTTGACATAAACCGTCATCCGGATCCCACGGTTCCTCCTCGAGAGGGATCCGTCTAGGCTAATCCTAGGATCCGCTCTCAACTGATGAAAGAGTGGAAATGATGTTTCTAAGATCTAAGACCTATAACATCTTGAGTGTTTCACCTCCTAAGTGTCTTAAATGAAGGGTGCTTAAGTACTTGAAGGTAATGAGTGATGTAGCTAATGATTATCTTTTATGGAAGGATTTGGAACTTTCAAATAGTACCAATGGATGAGCAAGGATGACACTAAAGATGAGAGTGTCAATTGAAGCTAAATGATCCTAGAGATCGGGGTTGTGACTTAGGATAGTGTTTTGTAAAATATCCTAGAGGCTTTGAGATGATAAAAGCTATAGTTTGATCGCTTTTATCAATTTTGAGGTAAGGATGATTTATGATCAATCTTGCCATAATCGAAATATAATGCTTGCAATTGCATTTTATGTTTGCGGATCCCACTTGATAAGGATTTAACCCTAAGTGTAGGGATCCGAGCACAATCTTTGGGATCCGCCCATCTACTCAAGCAGACCTTTACTAAAGGTATGCAATGATCTTGACAATGCATTATATCTCAAGGATAGTTAAAAGGAGTTCTAATACTAAGATATCAAATGTAAGATGTTTTATTTCATGAAATAAATTATATTACATTGATAAAGCACGAGTACAAGAGAGTTGATCCTATTTTGGAATACTTCTAGGTTCCTGGAGTGTTTTCGCTAGGAGGATCATTATGATTGATGAGTGTTGGTGGAATCAAGAATGAAGAAAGTCTTCATGAGAGATATGTTTAGCGGTTCCATCATCTTGTTCACAAGCACGCATAACGGACTTTGAAATTGAGGATGGAAGTGCATAACATACCTATCTTCCATAAGGATGAGTTTATTCTGCCTTGAAGATTTGCACTATGTTGTAAGGTTGTGATAACGCCACACACGTCATTCGGGGTCAAAGGAACTTTCTTTTCTTGAGCAAGTTTTATAACACCTAGGCGGAACCTAATCGTTGTAGTGTAGTATTAGGGTAAGCCACGGTATTGATATCGTTCTCTGGGGAATAGGAATGCTAGTGAGAAGTTACTACGCTAAGGTTGGGGTTGAGGAAGATTATTTTTATCTTTTTTATTTTTAAGAAAAGGAAAGGTACGAATCTCGGGGTTTGGATTTGGGGTTGGTATTTCACCGATTACTCTACTTATCTAATTATCTAATCTAAGGTGTATGTAGTCTATGTCTAATTATTGTGTGCTCGTATGATAGTTTAAAGATGTGTTTACTTAGGTTTTATTACTCCTTAATTATCTCCTATTGATGGTTGAATTGTCACGTCCTTATTCTTAATCATGTTGTGTGTCTAAAGTCGTAGGGTATGCGTTTATCCCTAACTCTTTGAAACTACCAAAGGGTCTCGTCTACAAAATCTCTAGGAATTATAAACTCTAACTCTAAGGTACTCTTTGGATGGTTTAGCCTACAACTACTTTAGGTGTTATAGCCTAAGGTTCACAAAGATTAATCAAGCATTAACTATACAACGAATGACCTATCGCATTACTAGATCATTAACAATTAAGATAAGAGACAACCAATCAATATTCAATAATCAAGTTTCATATTCCCTAAGCAAACACACAAATAAATTAGCCAGACATGGAGAACATGCAAGCATACACACAAATAATTGAATACATAATTGAATTAATGAAGTAAAGCACTTATCTTGTGGTAAGATTGGGTTTGGAACCCTAAAATACTGTACAAGACAGCCTTGGTTCGGTTTAGGTTTTACTCCAAAAGACTACACACTAAAAACGAAAAATTCGGATTCTATATATAAGATTACAATCGCGACGGCGTCACCTTATGATTTGTGGCGCCGTGGTCACCGCCATTAGGTTTCGTCTTGGCTACGTTAGTCTTGCGACGGCCACCTTATGCTTGTGGCCGCCTTCATCTCTCGGCCGTGCGATCAAATCTAGGCCGTGCGAGTTGCGACGACTTACTCTTTTAAACTCGACACCGTCACTTGAAAATAAGCAATTTGGCTCTTGTCCGTCACAAAGTGCTCCGACGGCGTCGCATTAACACCGACGCCGCCCCTTGTATTTCAAAGACTTGAGTGTCTCGATTCTTGACTTTGGCCATTTTCTTCAGATATCCGCCTTTTCGTCCAAATAAGTGTTATTCCAAAGAATTTGCCTTCAAGAGACCTAAAAGTGAAAAGGAACGATATTAAGTAATAACGGATACAAAAGTGATCAAATAAGGGCTTAAACGACCCTCAAAAGGTACATTTTAAAACCTTATCAAATATCCCTACACTTGGTATTTGCTTGTCCTCAAGCAAATGTTCTTGTCCTCAAGCAAATGTGCTTTTAGCCAATTAATTTATAAGTTAGGGGTCATGAAGCATTGGTTTAAAACAATCCAGAACACATATAAGCCCCGCAAAAGTCATAACAAGCACGGAAATTACATACTAGTACCTCACATGGGGTGCTTGGATACTCACATCTCTCGGGTGTATATGAAATATAACAAGTTGGAAATGGAAGATAAACACTCATTAACATGTCCTAGCACATAGATTACCATAGGCTTGAGAATAGATCAAACCTCCATCGCTTTGGCATAAGCACCTAGGAAAGACTATCAAAAAGGTCTTTAAAGGGTTGTAATGTTAGGCTTACGGTAGGGAAACAAAGAGTTTGGTGGGATAGGCTATTTGCTGGTGGCAAGTCAAAAATCTCTATGTTACAAGCATACGAAGAATAGCGTTGCTAAGCCAAGACTCGACACTCTAAACTCTAGATAACTGAAACAAACAAACATAAATTGAAAGATAGATGTAGGATGGTAGCCGTTTTTTTGAACACTCCCTTTTTTTTTTTTTTTTTCATACACTTTACTCTACCATCCTCTACATCCTCTACGGTAACATCAAAATGATAGGGATTTATAGGCACATCCCTACACTTGAGTTTTATTACTCTAACACTAATTTGTCCCGAATTGAAAAGATCAAAACACTTGGAGTACATTATTACGCAAATAAGGGAATTTAACATTCCTTCCGTTATTTCATAAACTTTAACTTTTCCCATTAGTCCCAATCGTCCCAAAGACTGTACAAAGGATATGACTCGACTTAGCAACTCATGCAAGCAACTAGATAATTGAACTAAGGGTTTAGGGTGATAACAATAATGCACTAAAAGTGAGTGCATATAGGGTAGGCTAAGGCGATTTGGGTGTACATTTGGGGTGGGGTGTAAACAATGCTCTTCATTGATATTCGGAAAACCGAAACATCACGAGAACCGCGAAAAGATAGGCTCGAGGGTTAACTAGGGTATCGTGTACTAAAAATGAGTACAACGCAAAGGTGTGGGGAATTACTCAACCGATGTGGAAGAAGTAATTATATTACGGTATCAAACAAGGGTTATCCTAATGCCTCTTATCATTTAGTTATTCCTAACTACACAAGTGTAGTCTTACTAGCGATCTCGGGATGCATCACAAAACAAGTTCTAGAATCTAATATACTACCGGTTCACACTCTAAGCATTAAAGATGAATGCTTTAATTCCTACTAATCTAAGGGTGATCCTCATATTTTGGGTGGAATTTAGGTGGTAAAGGGTTTTTGTGCTAGTCATATAACTTCCTATCCGTGAGACGCTTTTGTTAAGAGTAATGGCCCACTCCTATATGTCATGAAAAATTTAAAATTTGGTGCCAAAATTACCCTAACCGACATTTTCTCATGGTTTATCAAACAAACACAATTGGACAAAGCAAATAATCAAGGATAAGCATAGTTTCAAAGTTCCCGTTTTATTTTCCCTCCTACACTTAAACCGAACATTGTCCCCAATGTTCCCAAAAGTATCAAAGTTATGATAATAGAAGGTAATGAAAACGAAAGAAACTAATACTCCCCGATTAGCTCGGTAGGATCCGTATAAAGTGGTGGTTAAATCCTTTCCAAGAAGAATGTATGCGTGAAAAGCTCCTTCCAATCTTTTGTATCTTCTTCTTAATAAATTAAACCCGCACACTTAAAGAAAACAAACGAAACCTTCGTAAAATCGGTGGTAATAATATATATAAGACTCTAATAAACTAGGATATAATGCTTGTGGAATGGATGTTTACTGCAATTTACGGAAAATTAAGACCGGAAAATTCCAAAATTTTATAAGTAGCTCGTAAAACGAGAAAAAGTAATCTGTTGTTTTACTCCTTCCCGGCGCCGTCAGTTGCGATCTGACGCCGTCAAAGTTATCCCGATAAAACTGTATGCGATTTTCGGAAAATTTACATCTTTAGAATCTGGAAAATTTTCTACAAAACATCCATTATGACTCGATACAAGCATTTGACTCGAACAAACACGCATATATATCTTTTAATTAATTGCAATTCTCATGTTTACGTTTCTTTTGAAAAATTGTGTAATCCTCCCTACACTTATCCTTTATGTAAAATACCTTTATATGCAATTAAGACGAGGTTAAAACAAAATAAAGCATTTTTACAAATTTAAACATGAGAATAAGCAATCACTAAAAGATATATGACACTAACAAGCAAACAATTAAGCATGGGTTGCCTCCCATGACGCTTTTCTTTATTTATGAGTCTTGTAGCTAGACTCATAGTCGTGCTCCCACGTTGTCCTAATCTTAGAGGCCCATTCGATCTCCTTAACCCTTCTCTCATCACGAATATATTCGTGGCCTAGTTCAAGACAAGCGTGTAGTAAACCTTGTTCTTCCAGTCTACTTCAAATGCCTAATGTTATCCACATCTAAATTATCCATACCCTCAAACCTCTTGTTTTTGTGGGGCATTATATATTTAACACTCTCGGCTCCATTTGAGAACTCGACTATTCCTTCCTCTCGATCATAAACCATCTTAGACTCCTCTATAAATGGTTTCCCAATTATCACATCTCCTAAAAACCCATCAATGATGCCCTTAACATTTTCCAAGATCATGAAATCACACCTATATGTGAAGTTACCTACGAAGACATGCAATCCTTTAACCATCCCCACATAGTTACTTGCTTTCCTAGGGCGATAGGGGTCCCTCATAGGTTCTAGCTTTTTGCTCATGATCCAATTGTAATAGAGTCTCGACATTATATTCATGGGTGCCTTATAGTCAATGTAAGTGTGATCCCTATATAAGTATCCAATCATACACGGTATCTTGATGTTTTTAGGGTTTCTCTTTCTTATTCGAGGCTCGAAGGTGGTCTTGGGAAGTTAACCACGTTATAGTGATAGGCGGTTTCCTTCCTTCGTGGTATGAATCGAAATACTCCCTAAGTTCTTCCTCCTCCTTACTACCTCCATAATTTCTAACACCTTATAATCTCCATCTTCTAGGTCATCATCCGAATCACTTGAGGTTGAATCACTATCTAAAGGGTGAGTAGATTCCTTAAGGGCTTCCTCAAGCGTATTTTCAATCATCCTATCTAGTTTCCTAAGCTCTCCAATTTCACTAATAATTCGAGCTCGAAGTTAGTTGGCAGAGGCTGGGTCAAGCGGTGGGTAATTGTTTGCTGGTGAAGTATTGTTTGGCGAATTATCACTTTCCATGATGAAAAGTGATGGGATTATGAACAAAGGTCACGAAGAAGGGGGATAGACTACGAGAAAGCTAAAAATGAGAAAAAAATTACTTGATAGGAATCACAAACAAACCTAAACGAGGTGGACTACTAACTAGCTATTCTATTCCCAGCAATGCGCCAAAAACTTGATAACGCTTCACGCGTCGTTCGGGGTCAAAGGAACTTCCTTTTCTTGAGCAAGTTTTATAACACCCTAGGCGGTGAACCTAATCGTTGTAGTGTAGTATTAGGGTAAGCCACGGTATTGATATCGTTCTCTGGGAATAGGAATGCTAGTAAGAAGTTACTACGCTAAGGTTGGGGTTGAGGAAGATTATTTTTTATCTTTTTATATTTTTAGAAAATGGAAGGTACGAATCTCTGGGGTTTGGATATGGGGTTGGTATTTCACCGATTACTCTACTTAACTAATTATCTAATCTAAGGTGTATGTAGTCTATGTCTAATTATTGTGTGCTCGTATGATAGTTTAAAGATGTGTTTACTTAGGTTTTATTACTCCTTAATTATCTCCTATTGATGGTTGAATTGTCACGTCCTTATTCTTAATCGCATTGTGTGTCTAAAGTCATAGGGTATGCGTTTATCCCTAACTCTTTGAAACTACCAAAGGGTCTCGTCTACAAAATCTCTAGGAATTATAAACTCTAACTCTAAGGTACTCTTTGGATGGTTTAGCCTACAACTACTCTAGGTGTTATAGCCTAAGGTTCACAAAGATTAATCAAGCATTAACTACACAACGAATGACCTATCGCATTACTAGATCATTAACAATTAAGATAAGAGACAACCAATCAATATTCAATAATCAAGTTTCATATTCCCTAAGCAAACACACAAATAAATTAGCCGGACATGGAGAACATGCAAGCATACACACAAATAATTGAAGACATAATTGAATTAATGAAGTAAAGCACTTATCTTGTGGTGAGATAGGGTTTGGAACCTAAAATACTTGTACAAGACAGCCTTGGTTCGGTTTAGGTTTTTACTCCAAAAGACTACACACTAAACCGAAAAATTGGATTCTATATATAAGATTACAATCGCGACGTCCACCTTATGATTTGTGACGCCGTCGGTCGCCGCATCATTAGGGTTTTGTCTTGGCCACGTTAGTCTTGCGGCGGCGCCACCTTATGCTTGTGACGCCGCCCCTTCGCCTTTTTGACGCCGCCTCGATCAAATCTAAGCCGTCCGAGTTGCGACGGCCTACTCTTTAAATCGACACCGCTACTTGAAAATAAGCATTGTGCCCTCTTCGTCCCGTCACAGAAGTGCTCCGACGGCGCAATTAACACCGACGCCGTCCCCTTATATTTCAAAGACTTTTAGTGTCTCGATTCTTGACTTTGGCCATTTTCTTCAGATATCCGCCTTTTCGTCCAAATAAGTGCTATTCCAAAGAATTTGCCTTCAAGAGACCTAAAAGTGAAAAGGAACGATATTAAGTAATAACGGATACAAAAGTGATCAAATAAGGGCTTAAAAGACCCTAAAAGGTACATTTAAAACCTTATCGAGTTGTTGTGTTAGCAAACAATACAACATGTGAGCACAACAAGCGGGAAGGATTTCTCGATTTCCTAAGGCTCCAAACATTTTCACGTGGGATGAGTGCAAGAGGCTTGTACTCTTCTCGGATATCCCTTGTAAAGATAATGTTTGGATAGGAGTAATATGGTCGAGGTTTGCATATTATGCGATTTAAATCTTCCGGAGGGTATGTGTGAACAATATGGACTATTTTCTTCACGAAAGTTGAAGAGAATCAAGTGACCAATCTTCGTGAAGGCACATTGTCCATGATTTGGAATCCGGAGGATGTGAGCAAAATGCCCAAGGTTAGAGTAAACTTTGGTTTTGATATAAAACCAAAAGATAGAGAGCGATCCTCGTTAAGAACGAGTTCGACTTGATGGAAGAATTCCATTATGAACCTTGGACATATCTTCTCGTTGATTTCAAGAAGACATTCTAGTCCTACTGACTCCAAGGAGGTATTTATACCTTCTTCGAATTGTAGAGGTGTGTCAACACGTCATTCGTGGAAGTGACGGTTTCGAGATTATTGAACCCCGAACATGATTGCCACGTGTGTTGGGTTCAAGAGAGATGTTCGGAGTGTAGACGCTAGTGAGTGAAAAATCAAACTCATATTCATGCGTCATAGTTGAACCTATAGAAATGATAAGTTAATAAAAAGAGATGTTTGTGGTCAACCTATGATTATCTAATGTTTTTTTTACTAGATTTTTATTAACAATGGTGTTTTTTTTTTTTAATCTTGCATGAAAACGTTTTTCCATTAGGACGGATCCCACGGTTCTTTTACAAACGGGATCCGGCTAGTATATCATCCGGGATCCGTGGATCTGTAGTAACAGAAACAGATTTGATAAAAACATAGGTTATGCAGTTTTATACCACAAAATATGTTTTATCCTATATTTTCTTTTAGCATGCACACATGACTTCTAATGTGTCACGAAAAAGTATAAACATATAAATCAAAAGAAATGACAAACACATTATGATAACAATAACCTAGATAAACTAGATTATTAATAATATTGCATTTCAATACTAAGGATGATACAAAGGATTGGGTATATAACCCCAATATAGATTAACAACACAAAGTAAATGTCTCCGTATTTGAACTTCATCATAGGGACCACAAGTGCGATGAGTGTTAAGGCGATGAGCGCGAGTGCTATGTAAACCATGTTGATGACGGATCTTCTTGGTTTCGGTTGAGATGGAATGAGGAGGAAGATGAAGATTTTGAATGAGAGGAAATTTTTGAAATTGGAAGATTTGAAAAAGTGGGGATTTGATAGAGTGGTCGACGGTGGGAGTATTTATGGGGAAGGAGGAATTTTTGAAATTCGTGTTTTGTTTTATTATTGGATTAA
Source organism: Chrysanthemum lavandulifolium (assembly GCA_022545495.1). Taxonomy (NCBI): domain Eukaryota; kingdom Viridiplantae; phylum Streptophyta; class Magnoliopsida; order Asterales; family Asteraceae; genus Chrysanthemum; species Chrysanthemum lavandulifolium. The sequence goes on from CM040239.1 coordinate 141,618,058, forward strand.
AAGAAACAAACCATAAGTTTTATATACCACGACTTTAGACGAGGAATAAAAACACGTATGTGAGAAAAAGACTTCCTAATGAAGCTTCATGTAAAACATGTATGAGCACAAAAGATAATCATATAAATACCTAAATAGGCATACTTAATTATCAAGCAAAAATAAAAAGAAAATCATACCTCTAGCACACCTAGGAATGTCTTTACAAATGACACAACAAATGTCACTTAGACGATTCCCGCTCCTTTGCGTTTAAGATACCTTCTTAAGGAAGGTATTCTTGTTACCAAGCGATTCCTATAGCTTGGTGGGTATGAGCTTTGACTAATCAACATGACAAAGAAGATTAGTGCATTTAAATGAAACAAGTAAAAAAAATGTTGTTATTAAATCAACATCCAAACATATAGTTTTAAAAGACATGGTGTTTGTTTTTATGAAAAACCTTCTTTGTAGTTTTCAATTAACCATAGATCGTATCAAGTTTTCAAAGTACAATATACTTCAAAAAACTTGGTAACGAAGCTCTGATGCCAATTGTGGAAAACTAGAAGGGGGGGTTGAATAGTTTTGCCAATTAAAACTTCCTTTTAAACTATTTAGATCGACTTATGTCAATCTATTTGGATGTGTGTGTTGGATGTTGATAAACAAGCATATAAAGGTAAGTAATGAAAAGATAAGAGTAAGAAGCACAAAACCACAACGCGAGTATTTATAGTGGTTTGGCTACAAGGACACCTTCCTTGCCCTACTCCACTCCCCGAGTCACCTACTCAAGAGTTCGTAATCACTACACCAATCTTAGCATTCTATTCTTGACTTCGTTCTTGAGCTCGTAGACATTAATTCTTCAACTTCCGCATCATTGTGCTTTAGCAATGACTCTTCATATTCCGCATTGATTTGTACTATTAGTGGAGGCCTTTAATCGATCCACATCTTTGATGATCTTCGAGCTTTTGAGATCATCGACCAAAGAAATCTCTCCGGATTATCCATAGTTATGTTGCCTTCATGTGATGTTGTGACTTTTGACCGACATGCTCACACTTTCGTGATCATGAAATCTTTCCATCGAGTAGCGGAAGCTTTATGGTTCATGATATTTGCAAAACAGAAAGAAGCATAGTATAAAAATATCGTAACCGTGTTATGTAGATATGCACCAGTCATGATTTCTTCAATTAAGTGTGGATGCTTGTGAGCATGCGGCTTTGGATTGACTCCTCAATTACGATCACCGCAACCGCCAAATGTACCGCAAACAACAGCTAGCAATAAAGCGCACGAAAGTGTCTTTGATCACTTTTGTTGAATTGAGGTACACGGCCCACGGTTCCTCGTTGATCGATACAAGCTCCGCTGTGATCGGTATAATTCAAGAATCTCCTTGACAGGGTTTCGCAATGTTTCTAGCCGTTCTCAAACCGAACGCCTCAAAGAAGACAACACGGAGAGAGTGAACCAAAGAAATTGAGATTTATGATTGATAGAAAATGATTTGAAAACAATCGCGTATTGTTTAAGATAAAGATTTTTTCAATACGACGAAGGTTTAGAAGAAGAAATCAATTTTCAATCGTGAATACCCTTTTATTTTGAAAACATAATACACAGTCGAAGTGCTAGAGAAAAGAGTTTTTGAGCACAACGACCGGTTTTTCAAAGGTATCCGTCAATCCTTTTCCTAGACCAAGGTTGATTCAAGATTGAATCGCCCCATTGTTTCTATCTAATTGTCACAAGTTTGATCTTTTGCAAGATTTCACATGTCACCCACCAAGAGCTTGTTTGATGTTGGCTCTAGAAGGATTTCCATCTTCATTGTGAATATTTTTACATATCACTCGGATGTTCTGGCAATACCACAAGGATAATGGGTAGGACTCTCAATATATATATACTTACTTTCCACATTGTGTGAAACAACAAGTCTTCATTAATTTAGTGTCCTAATGAGATATTGTGAATGATCTCTTGGCTCTAGACTCAATAGTGCACATTTGGTTCCTATGCCCGAGACTGGGGAGAGAGTCTCCTTCTTCAATATCAACGATCTCTAAGAGAAAGTCGATAGATTATGTAGGTTCCCCGTGAGAATGAAACAAGCCCTTTTAAGAGGAACTTGAGTAGCTTGGGAAGTTTAGTGCAAGTCGTCCTTTGGGTACATGACGTCTTGTCTTCAATACTAGTGTTACCTTAGTAACCACCAAGAAGATATGTATTGAACCCTAATCGCCTCTAAGGTTGAATTGTTGGAGGGCTATTTCTTTTCACCCTTTTCTCATTTCATTTCTTTTCATTCTTCAACCCCTTCAAGCTTACGAGACTTCATTACTAGAACCTTGTTGGGTTTATTCCAGTTCTAGCTCTATCTCGCCGGCACTCTTCTCATATTCTCATTTTCTCATTTTTCAACATACCTAAGGACTCTACACTATCTAGTGGATCGTCCCTGGGTAGATCCCTCCGGTTCTGGCGGATCTTGGGAACTAATACCTAACCTCACCATCCTTATAACTCCATACATAAAGTAAAATGGTCGGTCTTTTGGTACAGTTCATTCTTCGTTGAAACCAATTGAAAAATCATTTGGAAAAACAATAAAGGTACTTGTGATACGGGATCAAAGCATTTTGTACCTTAACAGTTTTGATCATTTAGAAAACCTCCCCCTCAACATGTGCATATGATTTAGAAATTGTTTAGCACGTGGAGGCAAGAGGACTATGAAATATTTTCTTTGATCACAATTTTCATAGAAAAAGCCATTTGATTTTCTTGGTAAATTCTCCCCCTCAATATGTGCATAGGATATTTAAAATCATTTTATCACATAGAGGAAGGAGTTCTTTTGAAGTACATCCACAATCACAAAAGCCATCAAGAAACCATTTGAAAACTCAATAAAGGTACTTTATGTTAAAACATAAAAGCTTTTGTACCTCGATAGTTTATTTTCTTTTGAAATGCTCCCCCTCAATATGTGCTTCGAGATTCGAAAGCGTTTAGCACATATGAGAGAGCAGCCTCCACAATTGAATCAAAATGATCACTTGTTATCAGATTTCATTATTAAATCACAAATTCTCCCCCGATCAAAAATATCAAACCCTTTGAGATTTTGGATCTCAAGTGATTTAATCAGGTTTGGAAAACATGGGAGAATATGTGGCCAGGTTTAAATACTCATCTTGTTTTTGGATAAATCCTCCTCCTCAACATGTGCATTGTATATTTGAAATCGTTTGGCACATGGAGGCAGGAGTGCCTATAAAGGACTAAAACCAATTCCATTAAAACAGATTTGAGATTTAAATCACTATCTCTCCCCCGATCAAAAATTTCAAACCTTTTGAGATTTGTGATCCCAATTGATTTAAATCATTTAAAAGATTTTGGGGAAAGACGTGGCAAGATTTAATTTTGAAAAATGACAGATAAGGACCAATTTAAGACGTTAAAGATTGTTAGTGTCAGGTATGATTGTTTTAAGAGATCTTTTAGTAAAATAAAACAATTTCACAATCAAACAAGAACAGAAAAAATTTCATTTTGACAGATCTTTGAGTTCTAAAGAAAATCATACCATGATATAACATTAAATCTTTAGATCACCACATTTTAATGTACAAACCGGAACTTTTATGAAGAAATATCGTTTGAAAATATTTTATTTAAAATCACTCTCCCCCTCAAACCATGAAAAAATTCGATGATTGAGTGACTTAAGTTTTGATAAAATGAAGTCCGGTGATTTTCAAAGATTAGCTCAATAAATTTTCAAAACAATATTTTCCATTTTCAAAACAATTTATTCAAATTTTTCAAAAATTGTTTAAAAATGGTATCCTGCACAAAGATACGTTAGGTGGTTGAGAAGCTTCCGTTGTTGTTGTTGTAAGGTTTGGAAGAAAACCGTCTGCTGATGTAGTGAGACTTCTTACGTTGCATTTTAATGCCAACTGAGGTCAAATTAAGCTCTGTTTCTTCATTTGCTGATGAAGAAAACCATCTGCTGATGCAGTGAGACCTCTTACGTTGCATTTATGCCAACTCTCCATTGAAGTCAAGTTAAGCTCCGTTTCTTCATTTGTCGACCCAAGAAATCGTTACCCTTTCCTTTCGGCATCCAATCATCTTAAACTGTGAGATCCGGATCGGGAACATTCTTATATACCAATATACTTGCATACGTTAGTGAACACACATACAAATATATGGTGGTCGACAACACCCAAATAGCAATCGACTAATAAAAGTCAATCGAACATATCAATCAGATCATAAAAGGCATGGGAATAATGTGCTTATCAAACTATAGTCATCTAATCCTAACAACCTTATCCTAGGCACCTAGTCCTTCAACATAGGTTAACATCATTTTTAATTAAGCATATTAGGATAATTAAGAAAGCCCGTTAGATGATATAGATTTGAAAACATTATCCCCCTCAATCAATGACTCGTTTTCTAAAAGGTTTAAAAGTGCTGAAGTCATTGATTGAGTTTTCAATTTTTTACGAAAACTCTGAATCTGATTAATTTTCAAGCAACTCATTTACCACCATTTTGAAAACACAACAAATATTTTTCTGAAGAATTTTAGACGGAAAAATATTTGTGTAGGAACAGCAGTCCTTCGACATACTTTCCTTAAATAGTTTTAGGATAAATGCACGAAATATTAGAAAATTGGTTTAAGCGTAGCACTTTCATTTCTTGAAGAACGGGTTGCTATATGAAATAACAGCAAACCATGGTTTAGCGTGGGTTACTGATCGAAATAATCGCAAGCCATTGTTTAAGCGCGGTCACGATCGAATTAACTGCAAGCCATTTTTTTGAGCGCGGTTACAATGCAAATAATCGTAAGCCATAGTTTGAGACATGTTTAGAAAGAAATATTTACACCTCCTGCTCGAACTTCATCTATGGTCCCGTGCCATTATTTAATGACATTTCTAAGACCGAGATGTTATCGATACGAAGACATGTCTTTGAAAACATATTTTGGTCTTTTCAAATTTTCGATTTTATGGATTTTGAAGGTTTTATATTTTTCTATTTTGTTTTTCTGTTTTTATATTTTTGTATTTTGCTTTTTGATAAATATACACACAGATAGAGTAGATGATATAATTTAAGAGGATGATGATACGAGTACCGAGATAAAGATATCAAGCAGCACGTCGTAGAAGATAGAATACGTCATCTCTTAAACTTCCACCACCAAAGCTTCCGAGGCTCCAGAATAGAATGTAGAACATGAGCCTTTGAGAAAAAGAGACTTTGGCAGCTTCCCCCCAAACCGAAAATCCATAAGATGAGCAGATTCAAAGCTTTATTTCAAGCTTCCATTAGCCAGGTGCACAAAGAATCACACCATTATCATAAATCCCGCTGCTCCTTTTAAAAACGATAATCAAGATTCTCCATTCGGGGTTATATCATCCAATAGAAGAACATCAACGTTTCATCCCACACATAAATAATCTTCTCAAATTCCTTTTCCACTGAAGTCTGAAGCGATCCATTCCAAAAGGTGTCAAGAGAACAATTCCCCCAAGTAGTTGAATTGATGCAATCAGTCTCTTTGTATAATGCTCAAGAACTCTCCCGAATACACATCATGAGGGTAATGAAGAACACCTCCCTATGTTCACATCTTTCGTCCCGATGAATGTGTATGAAGCTCAAGAACCAAGTACACCAATATCCAAGAACTCTCCGAATACACATCATGAGGGTAATGAAGAACACCTCCCTATGTTCACATCTTTCGTCCTCGATGAATGTGTATGAAGCTCAAGAATCCAAGTACACACATTCCCAATGAGAGAATAATCGATAACACCTCCCTCATGTTACACATTTATCTCCCCTGACTATGTCGTACTTGTGTACCTCTTTTATCTTCAGAAACTTTCTCTAACATCACTTCCCCCACGTAGTTGGAATGATAACACTAAAATCCTTGATGAGTAAAACCTTGAGTTTCTCTGCGGTCATGACATTTGTTTTCCCGGGATATCTTCAATCACTTAGAAGAGTTAAGTTCATCAAGTTTACTCGCCATGAGTCAAACCTTGAATTTCTCTGCGGTAATAACATTTGTCTTCCCGAGATATCTTCAATCACTTAGAAGAATTAAGTTCATCAAGTTTACTTGCTTTGTGTTTAAATGTGTGTCTCCTTCCCCCTTGCTGGTTTTGATACTTCAGAATCAGCAACATATTGTAAGCCCGTATACTAGAAATCTTGTTGAGAAGATCATAATAAGCTCATATGCATCTGTGAGAGTCAACTTGTTGATGTAGAATGTGAGCAAGTCTAATTGGGGATTAAATTCGACATTTCACTCTCCCCCAATTAGTGCTCTCCCCTAAACCTGAAAATCTGTTTGATAAATGCCCAGATTAAGAAGAAGTCTTTGGATAATCAAATGCAACTCGTCTTTAGTCTTCTAACATGCAACAGAAAATGTAGAACCGATTGTAGACTCGACCTTCTTCAAGATTGTCCGAATGGGGAATAGAGTGTTAACATCTTCAACTCACACCAAAAGCATCCCACCAAAAGCATCCCAATTAACTTACATCTTGCAAATCCCTTAACTAAAATACCTCCCAATCAAACAAGAATGAAAGATGTTCATCAAGGAAATCAAGAATCGGCCAAGAACGAACACACAAGATGGTAACACCAAACTACCAATCACATCAAACAAGAACAGAGAGATTGTTCGAATCATCATGTTGATGTATACGTGAAGCATTAACCGTAGCACTTTGTCGATAAACTCATCAATCCGAGTGAAAATGTCAACCAACGGCTCTTCGAATAAACTCCATGTAAAGGTGATCCGATAAGAAGAAGCTCGGTTCTTACATGAGTTAGGTGCCGTTTGACCATAAATTCTAATATATCAATCGACCATGCAAAATATTCACACTTCTTCTCCCCCTCAAGAATTGCATACGGAGATGCCATTCTTGATTAAACAAGTGAATATCATCCAAATGTATTCTATTCACACTTCTCCCCCGCAAAATTAGCACATGATGTCGCCATCGTCATTATAGTTGAGCAAGTGGAATCATAAAACAATCAACTGTAGCCCGGTTCACTTGATAATTGAAAGCACATGGAAAAAGCATGAAGCATGTTGATGAGAATGGTCATAATTGAGAAGATTTCTCTTCTTCAAAAAAAAGCGCACTGACACGTACACTTTTCTTTTCTTTAGAGTACGAGGCATGAACTGTTGTGTTCATACGTCATAAATCTCTCTCTTTTCATCTACACTTGGCAAACTTGTAATCAACCCCATTATCATTCAAGAGGCTATTTGTCATGACGGTGATGGAGAAAACCCAATATGATGAATTTGACCTCAAGTAAACTAACCCAACTCGTGACTTATACTTGCACATATGTAACAAAGAGCGGTGCCGATTTCCATTAGCATCTCTAAGTACTCTCTATGTACTCTATACTCTTCAACCAACCAACCATCAAGTATAAGACGTACATTACCTCTTGAAAATCCACAATTGCATGTGACACTGAGCACTACAACGTAACTCCTTAAAGTGATAGTTATTTTGAAGTGGTAAGAGCCCAATTCCCCCAAGTGGTAAAAGAAAAGGTAAAAGACACCCAACAATAACTAGATTTCCAAGTCTTTAAATTTGATAATAAGCTAGAACAAGGATCATGAAGAATCTTCATCCAACCATCCCCGATACCTTCAGATACTCAGTACACTCGCCCGTGATATTTCACTTCAACCTCAAAATAAATAATATTGAATTGACGCCGTTGTCACATCTTCTGGTTTACTGCTCAAATCTAGCCTTCTTTGACATCTGAATGAACTTTGATAATGGTTTCATCCCGACCATGGTTAAAGGCACATAACCCCGTAAAACCAAGTAATTACCAAACTGCCATGAGGACAATCCAAACAAACACCTAATTCATGAAGTACACCCTTTTATCCCTTCTTCAAGCTCAAAACGTAGCACCATCATCGGATAAGATCCAAAATACACTTTTCTTTCTCCGTGATGGTTCCAAATTACGGGATTTTACAATTCTATGGTTTAAACCGAGAAATAGTTTCTTCATGGATTTTACAAAACCAAGAATAAACCGCAAGATAGATCCGTAAATGCACTTAACAATTACCGTGAAGTTTCCATTGTCACGGATTTTACAAGTCTATGATTTAAACCGAGAAATAGATTCTTTCGCGGGATTTTACAAAATCAAGACAAAACCGTAAAAATGTTAGCTTGAATGTGTTATGACAACTTTGGTTTCGGTGAATATCTTGTTTTAGGGGAACATGAAGCGGTTCATCAGCGGTTCATTCTTCATTTTCAACAATATCATCAAAAATTCTTTACCCATATGTAGACACCTTCACAAACCATACTAAGTCAAGTAGTATAAACTACTTCCCCCTGAGGTTGACCGTAACACACCAAAGTACACGTTTCAAGTTCAAAACCATCATAACGTGTACGACCATTAGCACGAAAAGTTCTTGTCATAAGCAAACATCTTGAAAAGTTATGACTGACGCTGAAGATTCGTGAAATATTTTGCTTAGACTGTGAAGTATCATTGTCATTCAGTGGCATCGAATATTCAATGGGCATTGCTGATCACATCTCATCCAACAATGTCACAACCCCAAATTACTTGTTTTTGCAGCGGAATGAAATTCCTGGGGATTGACTGTCATAGCATCACGATTCTGAGATATATTGAACGACCTAAAGTGTCGTTTGAAAAGAACATCGTTTGATATATTAAAACATTCAGAGTTACAAAGATAGGTCCCAAATGAAAATCAACATGTGCGGAAAATAAGTTTGGTACAAGTCAAACGATGTTTTAAAGTGTATAAATCCCATGTGAGACGCGTCGTCACCGCGACTCTATGATATGTCCACATGCATGCCATGAAGTGAATGCCTTAGTTACCGAAAATACATTGCTAAAAGTGTCAACACAAAGGTTGAGTGAGTTCATAGAGTTCATGTAAAATGTTTTATACGACTACCACAAGTATAGGCCATGTATGACAAAATGTCACATAAAATGTTACAATTGCTATAAGCACATGACACCGGCTAGGCCGATCATGATGTTCGCCCCAACAGAGTGTCTTGCCAAACAACTCAAATAATGATATTAAATGAAATGCATCCGTTTCACTAGTTGGAATCCACCAACCCGGATGGAGGAGTCACCCTCGATAGATCTATCCACTCACCCTCGCTTACCCAGTAATTAACGGTTCATGATTTCTGATATGGGGACATTCAATTGGCAATGAGGTAACTTAAGCAATGTAAATGAATTTGATATACTTGGTATCGTAATAAAAATGATGTGCAATGTATTCTCCCCCGTAGGTTTGAAATAATGTATAAACTTGTAAAACGGGGCTATGAAAACTCACCTTAAAGTGTAGTGACATAAGTAATGCAACATTGTCAAGAAGTATAGCGAGCAAGATAAAGAAGTATGGTGCAACGATCGTCTTTAGCACAACCTATTAGTATACGGCTTATCTCAGAATACGTATAGTAAAGTAAATGAGTTTTCAGAAGACAACGTGTCTTAGTTTTCGTGGAATACTTGTATCAATGTTTGTTTAAATGTCTAATATCATATCTTAAAATTTTATTATTAACGTTTCGTGTGGTGGTAAGAATACAAGGACTCGACATGTACTCACTCCAAACACAACTCACACTAAATCATAATGTATATCCCAATACATTATAAGGAATTGTCAAGAAGTATTGACCAAGAGTCAAGTTGAGTAGACAATGACGAAAGAGAAATCGAGACATTAACGACATACAAGGAAAAATAAACAAGGAATTTATAAAAGAAGTCGAGGTATATAATACGTCACCGGTATTGTATAAGAAAGAAATCAAGAAAATAAATTAATGATAAAACAATAGAATCTGACACAATTCCGGAAACCTCAAAATAAAGAAGAGAAAGTCTTTTATAATAGAAAACATACTTCTAAAAATATTCCAAATGAATTATAAGAAATTATAAGATTTTTATAAATTTTAGGATTTTTCATCTTTTTGTTGGAATTTGAGAAAATAGAGTTTTTGTAGAAATGTTCACCAAGTATAGAAATTTTAGACAATTTCGGCATGACCCGTTCGTTGATTGGACGTTCTCAAATTTTACAAAACCTGTATTAAACAATATAATATGATTCGACAAAACTACTATAATCCGATATGACAAAATAAAACAATAATGGACCCGAGACGCCCCCTTTGGATCATTAATCCAAAAGTGCACTATAATCAAATATGGCCAATCCGAAGTCTAGAGATAACGAATAATATGGTTTATAAGACAACGTATAGTAATAACAAAATTTTCCGGAAAAATGACACTTAAGCGATATATACTAATTTCCGGAAAATAAGCAACTTTGACTTTTTCAGAAAAATGGTCCTACTTGACCAAGCTTAAATCCTTCATTTTACACTTTCAAGCTTAAGAAACTCGCCGCCTAAAGTAAAACATCATTTCGGACGACTTTCGTGCTCTACACTTAAGCCGGTTCGGACTAGAAAGGGTCCAAAACCTTGTTTTAAAATCAAATCAGCAAGTAAATATTAAGCAATTGCTGTCAAAATGTCTTATATTTTATCAATCTTAAATCGGCCGTATCTTCTTCGTTATAAGTCCGTTTTCGACGTTCTTTATATCCCCGGAAAGGTAATTAAGGGTACTAACATATTTTTAAGGTTATACATTGTCAAAATTATTTTACGGCTACTGTTTCTTATGAATTAATTCTGGACAGATTCATTTATTAAAAATAAGCATTTCCAAACACCCCCTTAAGTGCAGAAAAATAAGCAACCCAAATGCACCCTTTAGGGGTTGAACAAATCAGATCCAAATGTACCCTTTAGTGCATAAAATAAGCAACAAACGCACGCCAAAGTATAATAATATAGAATAGACAAAACGACTCAAGAAAACGAGTCACAAAAGTATTGACGAGTGAATTCTAGGCGAGAAGGTAACGACAAGAAAATGTCTTAAGAAAGTGGGTCAAAAGGGTTTTAGCCCGATAATAGTCCAGCTTAAATCTAAATTTCAAGTCCAACGTGTCTAATAAGTAGCCAAGTCGAAATCTGTAAAATAAAATCCGTTAAGTATATATATTGTCCAATGTAGTCCGATTCAAGTCCAAAATATAGTCCGATGTCCTTTATGAGTTCGAATCATAGTTCAACATATATATATTTCAAATGTTTTAGTCGAATGTTCAATATTTGTCCGAATGATTCAATTTATAATCCAATGTCTCAAGTTCGAAAATTTTGATATCCGTAAGATAATTAAATATTACTTTTACTCATAACGATTAATTGTATAACATCACAAGTCAAACATGCACTTATCTGTGGGCTATTGACAACACCACCAAGCGCACCTTCGGGGGCTGTGGTGGACCGAAAATAAGTAGAACCAAACGCCCTATATGGGCAGCAAACAACATAACCAAAAGCTCTCTTTGGGTGGTTTCTAGTCTAGAATCAGGAAATAACCAGGAAAAACAAAACAATCAAACACACCCTCGTGGGGTGGCTGTGAACGAGCAGGAAAACAACAAACCTGGCGCACCATTGTTTGAGCTGAGATACGCAAAAGCAAACACCCCTTTGGGGTGGGCTTTTCTTTTGAATCCGAGACAACCAAACGCACCCTGTGGGTGTGGTCAGACCCGGAGCTAAAACCATAACAAATACAACACCTCTAGGTGTTGGTTGTACCAACACGAGAGTCGACTTTTCTCTTTTGACCGAAAGCAAAACAAACACCCTTTTGGGTTGGTGACTGAACCGAGGTCGGGACACAAACAAACACACCCGTAACAGGTTATGGATGTGACCCGCAAGTAAAAGCAAACGTATCCTTGTTGTGCAGGTGGCTGTACCGAGCCAAGACACAAACAAGAAAACCAAAGTCTTAATAAGCTATAAGCTTAATAAATAAACTAAAAAGAAATGAAAACCCAAACCAAATAAACCATAAATGATATAAGCAGTTTCAAAACAAGGTTTCAAAATAAACACATAAGTTTACAAGATAAGCCAGAAAAATAAGCTACAACTTGAATCTATAAACCAAATAAGCTGGAAAAACAAACACCCTCATGGGGCTGTGATACGCAAAAGAAACATACCCTCGTGGGTAGTTCTTAGCCGAGGTCAACCCACACATACCCTCGTTGGGCTGCTGTGGCGGGTCACAAACAAACCAAGCAACACCCTCCTTGGGTGGATTTGAACCAGGAACCACAAAACAACAACGACAACAAGAGACCAAGACCTACAACAAGGTCATTCAACTCGACTGAGTTGACTGATCAGCTGAGTCGGCTCGACTTGCTTGAGTTGAGTCGACTCAGTTTACTAAGCAACCGAACATCCAATTAAATTTATACCACACGAATCTTGATTCAATTAAGTTTTTAACCCACGTTTTATCCACGAAAACTCAAAGAAACGATTTAACAATCGGTTTTAAATAAAAAGGTAATCAGCAAGACCACTGTATGTCGACTTACAACATAACGAGGAGGGATGGAACGAGGTGGAGTTGGAGGTGCGTCTGTGGTGGTTCTATGGTTTCACAACATGAACCAAGCGGGACTTTAATCAATTTGATAACACAACCCGGGTCTTGTCTTGCTCTTGTCTTTCTTCGTTCCTGACCTCAGGTGGTAATGAATAGGCGCTGTGAGACAGTAGCAGAAGTGGAAGGTGAGAGGTGAGAAGAGTGAGAGGGAAGATGGATATGTATGTTTGTTTGTGTCTGAGTTTTGTGTTTTATACCAAAGAGAGTGAGAGTGAGAGTGAGAAGCACAGATATATATGAATAATAGATAAGAATAAGAGTTTTGTTATTATCTTGATGAGATGCGAGGTGTAGTTTGATCCCGGTAATTACAAAGGTTAGTCCTTAAGTTGTAAAACTTAATATTGGGTAAAGTGAAGCTCATAAAAATATTAAAATTTTCAACGTACTCAATCTTAATATTTATCGAAGTGTGTAAAAGTGATAATAAATAAAAGTTTATAGTTAATTTAATAGTCGTAAAAGTACGGGTGGTTATATAATTATTGTATCAAAATTACGTAAACCGTCGTAAATATATATATATATAACCATATATATACAAAATAAATTCAAAACATCGGGTAAACTAATAATATAATTTTTATAGTCTTAAATGAGTATAAAAATATATCAATATAATTGTTGGAAGTGTCGGATCAATTACTCAAAATAAATGATTGTGCGATAGCGTTTATTTAATAAATAAATACGCGTTAATGAAATATGCAAACCAATGCATGAACTAATATGAAAATGATGTTACTGATGACATGTAGACTAACTCTAGTCTATGTGTAATGTTCTCAATGATGTTTCATGAATACGCAGCTTAACCCCCAAGGTTACGCGTATTTGATACTCGTAAACCTAGTTTACGAAAAATGATGAATAGTAATCTGTGAATAGTAAATTCCCGAGATGAATAGTGAAATTTTTAAAATTTGAGAAATGACCTGAAATTACGGGTTGTCACAAACAAACCCTTTGGTATACACATCATCCACATATTCTGTACGTTATTGCTGTGACCACTTGGTGAAGTCAATCCGATATACTAAACTTGATCATGAAGTAGAATTCCTCAGATTTGTTACTTAAACTTGTATTAATCCTCGTGAAAAAGAAACGGTGTACCCAATGTACAAAACCTATTGACGTATCCTCAACTGCGTGAGACACCGAAGTGAAAGTTGCGTTGTACAACATCAACAACAACATCAACAGAGGTTAAGCGAGAGAGAATCACAAACGTAACTAAATAGCCAAGTCTTTATCACACTCTATAAACGCCGAAACAAGTCATCTAACGCGTCCGGAAAAACTTCACTTCAACTCCAAATAAGAAATACCGAACAACAACCTCGTAGTCAACCGAGTTCCAATAACAAGTCAAGCCGTGACATAATATTTTCTGTGAAACTGTGTAAACCAAGTATCAAACCGCACAACACATCAAGTCTCATCATCATACTAAATCTCATTATCCATTCGCATTATCCCACATCACATCATTAAATAATAAACCACAATAAATCACATTAAATCCAATCTCATAATTTCGATCCAATATTGAGAAGCTCAACCGCAACTTTGAACCCGATCCAAAATATTAACGAAACCAGAAGGCCCATGTCCACATATGTTCTTATTTAGGTCCAATAATTAGCTCAAGCTAAAATAATAGATCATGGTCCAAAAATTACTTTTAAACAAACATCAACAATCCAAATTGATCCAAATCTCTCATAAACACTCAATTCACTTTGTCCTTACCAATCATCTCGTTAGCACATGGCTCATTTCAAACTTCGCCTAGTCCATTCCAAATTAAACAACCACTGAGCAGAAAATTGATCCAACAAAATGATCCAAGTGCACTTAATCACAAAATACCACTCTAATCCGATTTAGAAGCCAATTTCCCAAGCATATACATGGTTTAACATTAAGTAACTCAACATTCAGTCCAAATCCAATTCACGTGACTCACTCCCAATCCAAATCACATACTTGACTGGCCCAAAAAATCGTTATGCATCATAGCCCAAAACCATATCAATGTTATGCCATTCATTCCTGGTGACAAAATTGAGTCCTAAATCACACATGAGTACACGGTTTACTTAAGACCCAATCTCAAATATGTTAACACAATCCATCACCACTAATAGCCCTAGGCCTGATCCATGAAAATTAACCTAATTTCTCGTGTATATAACACATGCTTCATACGACCTTGCCCTAAACATTCTCCAACAAACCCTAATAATACTCTCCACACAACAGAACATACGCATCTATCTCCTAATCCAACTCAGATGAATCAAGAAACTATCACCAAAAAATTAATCCGCCCCCCATCTTTCTCTGACAAAATCTCACACAGCAGTCACGAGCATCATTCTTTCATCATATTAATGAATAAGATCTCACCACAGGGATGGTAAGAGATTTGAAGATGGCTTCAAGATCTTGGAACGGTCTCAGGTAGGTACATAGATATGTTAAATTTCTTAGCTTTTGGTCTTTTCAAACGAACTGAAGAGAAAGGATAACATACTTGTTATTTCTTTTAATCTTAATGTTTCGAATAGAACATAGAAGTTAACCTTCTCAAAAGATCAATGATGATGAGGGATCACAAATAAAAATCTTTAAAAGATTAAAAAGATTTGATCCGAATCTGAGATTGTGAACGTTTTCCTTATTTCTTATTGGTGGTTTGAGTGGTATTTAACTTTGGTTAATGCTTTGTTGGGTTGGTTGATGATGGGTAGGGCCTGAAGTCAACTGAGATAGCTTGAATAGCAGTCATTGGTAGAACCTGAGATGGTTTGGTTTTGATACGTATAGGTTGTGAATTGTAATTTTGTTAAGGCTGTAGAGTTGTTGAGGTTGTTGAGTTATTGAGATTGTTATTGTATTATTGAGATGGTTTGTGATTTGTTGAGGCAATTTGGATCTGTGATGGTTTAACAAACTGAGGTCCAAATACGTCTTTGATATTATGGTTCGTAGTGAATGGTCAAACACTTCATCTTCCTTTCTGTCCTAGTTTAGTTAAACCGTAGTCATGAGTCTTCTTAACTCGCATTGTCATATTAAATTTGTCAACTCGCATATTATTTCTTTGACAACTCGCATATGTTATTTTTGACTCAACTCGCATCGGCAGCAACTCGCTCAAAAGCAAGTGCAATTATACCAAATGCGAGTTAAGTAACTCGCATTAACACTGGACCAGAAACCCAACTCGCATCTGATACGTTGAATCTGGACAACACGCTTTTGACTTTAGGCAACTCGCATTAAAGAATGCGAGTCCACAACTCGCATGTTTATCTGTATATCAACACGCATCAGTTGCATAGACTTTCCTAGAAAACAGGAGCTGGTACACCTTTTGACCCAGAAAAATAGCAACTCGCATCAATGAAATAGACCACAACTCGCTTCCAAGAAATACATGTATAAACCTAGAAAAATAAACTGTATAATAATGGCTTACAGAAACAGATACCCACGGACGTATTGACCAAATTCTTGAACATGTATGACCACAACTTTATTAATAGAAACAGTTTACAAACCACATATATTTGACCACCAAAACAAGTTTAGAATCTGGTAAAAACTTGTACCAAGACATGTAAAGATGCAGTTTGGCCCTTTCACTCTAAAATCAGTAAACTTGTATAAAAACAGATAACACGTAACCAGACAACAACAACAGCATCACAACATCAACACATTACCAAACATGTATCGAACCACATCACAAAGTTAAACAAATCGGATGCAAGAATCACTCAATAAACTGCATACCAAACCACATGAAAAACCATGCAAATCATCAAAACAACACAACCTTGGCTCTGGTACCAATTGTAGGATCGTGAATATTATGTTGTTTGATGATTCGGGTGGTCTAGGACAATGATTAAATAAGAAATTAGAGATAGATGAAGAGAGTTGAGAGGAGGTTCTTGAAAGAGAGTTGCTTTAGAAAATGAAAGGTTAGATTCAAAGAAGCCACACCCCTTCCATGGATGGAAGGGGTATTTATACTTACAGACACAACGACCTCCTATCGGCCTGTGGATCAGGGATACAGTGGGTAAAGACCCGTCCTTCCTCCATGGTGAAACACTAAACTAAACTATTCTAATAACTAACTAATTAACTACTGAATAACGTAAATAACAATATGTCTACGAGCTAACTTATGCTAAATTATATTTGGGGTGACCGACACTTCACTTATGGAATTTCCAATTCCTAACAATCTCCCCCTAAGGGAGGTCACCCCATGTTTTACATTTTGAATCTTAGCATTCTATTCTTGACTTCGTTCTTGAGCTCGTAGAAATTAATTCTTCAACTTCCGCATCATTGTGCTTTAGCAGTGACTCTTCATATTCCGCATTGATTTGTACTATTAGTGGAGGCCTTTAACTTATCCACATCTTTGATGATCTTCGAGCTTTCTTTGAGATCATCAGCCACAACAAATCTCTCTGGATTATCCATAGTTGTGTTGCCTTCATGTGATGTTGTGACTTTTGGACCGACATGCTCACACTTTCAGGATCATGACATCTTTCCATCGAGTAGCGGAAGCTTTCTTTGGTTCATGATATTTGCGCAGCAGAAAGCGAAGCATAGTATAAAATATCGTAACCGTGTTATGTAGATATGCACCACCATGATTTCTTCAATTAAGTGTGGATCTTTGTGAGCATGCGGCTTTGGATTGACTCCTCAATTCGATCACCGCAACCGTCAAATGTACCGCAAACAACAGTTAGCAATAAAGCGCACGAAAGTGTCTTTGATCACTTTCGTTGAATTGAGGTACACGGCCCACGGTTCCCGTTGATCGATACAAGTCTGCCGTGATCGGTATAATTCAAGAATCTCCTTGACGGGGTTTCTCAACTGTTCTAGCTGTTCTCAAACCGAAACGTCTCAAAGAAGACAACACGGAGAGAGTGAACCAAAGAATTGAGATTTCTTGATTGATAGAAAATGATTTGAAAACAATCGCGTATTGTTTAAGATAAAGAGTTTTTCAATACGACGAAGGTTTAGAAGAAGAAATCAATTTTCAATCATAAATACCCTTTTATTTTGAAAACATAATACACATTCGAAGTGCTAGAGAAAAGAGTTTTTGAGCACAACGACCGGTTTTTCAAAGGTATCCGTCAATCCTTTTCCTAGACCAAGGTTGATTCAAGATTGAATCGCCCCATTGTTTCTATCCAATTGTCACAAGTTTGATCTTTTGCAAGATTTCACATGTCACCCACCAAGAGCTTGTTTGATGTTGGCTCTAGAAGGATTTCCATCTTCATTGTGAATATTTTTACATATCACTCGGATGTTCTGGCAATACCACAAGGATAATGGGTAGGACTCTCAATATATATATACTTACTTTCCACATTGTGTGAAACAACAAGTCTTCATTAATTTAGTGTCCTAATGAGATATTGTGGATGATCTCTTGGCTCTAGACTCAATAGTGCACATTTGGTTCCTATCTGGGAGGCGGGAGAGAGTCTCCTTCTTCAATATCAACGATCTCTAAGAAAGTCGATAGATTATGTAGGTTCCCGTGAGAATGAAACAAGCCCTTTTAAGAGGAACTTGAGTAGCTTGGGAAGTTTAGTGCGGTCGTCACTGGGTACATGACGTCTTGTCTTCAATACTAGTGTTACCTTAGTAACCACCGGTAGCATATGTATTGAACCCTTCTTGCCCTAAGGTTGAATTGTTGAGGGCTATTTCGCTCACCCTTTCTCATTTCATTTCTTTTCATTCTTCAACCCTTCAAGCTTACCGAGACTTCATTACTAGAACCTTGTTGGGTTTATTCCAGTTCTAGCTCTATCTCAGTCGGCACTCTTCCCATATTCTCATTTTTCTCATTTTTTCAACATACTTAAGGACTCTACACTATCTAGTGGATTGTCCCTGGGTAGATCCCTCCGGTTCTAGCGGATCATGGGAACTAATACCTAACCTCACCATCCTTATAACTCCATACATAAAGTAAAATGGTTGGTCTTTTGGTACAGTTCATTCTTCGTTGAAACCAATTGAAAAATCATTTGGAAAAACAATCAAGGTACTTATGATACGGGATCAAAGCATTTTGTACCTTAACAGTTTTGATCATTTAGAAAACCTCCCCCTCAACATGTGCATATGATTTAGAAATTGTTTAGCACATGGAGGCAAGAGGACTTTGAAATATTTTCTTTGATCATAATTTTCATAGAAAAAGCCATTTGATTTTCTTGGTAAATTCTCCCCCTCAATATGTGCATAGGATATTTGAAATCATTTTATCACATAGAGGAAAGAGTTCTTTTGAAGTACATCCACAATCACAAAAGCCATTAAGAAACCATTTGAAAACTCAATAAAGGTACTTTATGTTAAAACATAAAAGCTTTTGTACCTCGATAGTTTATTTTCTTTTGAAATGCTCCCCCTCAATATGTGCTTCGAGATTCGAAAGCGTTTAGCACATATGAGAGAGCGACCTCACAATTGAATCAAATGATCACTTGTTATCGATTTCATTATTAAATCACAAATTCTCCCCGATCAAAAATATCAAACCCTTTAAGATTTTGGATCTCAAGTGATTTAATCAGTTTGGAAAACATGGGAGAATATGTGGCGAGTTTAAATACTCATCTTGTTTTTGGATAAATCCTCCTCCTCAACATGTGCATTGTATATTTGAAATCGTTTGGCACATGGAGGCAGGAGTGCCTACAAAGGACTAAAACCAATTCCATTAAAACAGATTTGAGATTTAAATCACTATCTCTCCCCCGATCAAAAATTTCAAACCTTTTGAGATTTGTGATCCCAATTGATTTAAATCATTTAAAAGATTTTGGGGAAAGACGTGGCAAGATTTAATTTTGAAAAATGACATATAAGGACCAATTTAAGACGTTAAAGATTGTTAGTGTCAGGTATGATTGTTTTAAGAGATCTTTTAGTAAAATAAAACAATTTCACAATCAAACAAGAACAGAAAAAATTTCATTTTGACAGATCTTTGAGTTCTAAAGAAAATCATACCATGACATAACATTAAATCTTTAGATCACCACATTTTAATATACAGACCGGAACTTTTATGAAGAAATATCGTTTGAAAATATTTTATTTAAAATCACTCTCCCCCTCAAACCATGAAAAAAGTCGATGATTGAGTGACTTAAGTTTTGATAAAATATCTTATTGTTCTATTGATGATGATACATTACAAATAGAATATAACAAATTGTGTGAACTTGGTTGAAAATCATAAACATAAACAAAATTTTAAAAACTAAAAAGGAATTTTTAGAAAATGAAGTTAATCAATTAAAAGAAAAAGATAAACATTTAGAAAAGAGTAAAGCCATCGACAAGGTATGTATATCATGTCAAGAACTTGGGCTTGAAATTGAGAAACTTAAACTCACACAGGATGTGCACATTAAACATAATTCTAAATTTAAAAAGTTTAATAAAAATATTTCTTATGCGGAAGAAATAATGAAAATCCAAAAATTACCATATGATAAAACTGAACTAGGATTTATGAAACTAGGAGATTTAAGTAGTCTAACGAAACAAGACGAAAAAGAGCAAGAAATTGTTCCAACCACTTCAGGAAACCGCAAAACAGGTGAAACCAAAATTTTGGTTTCGTCCGTTGAACCTTTTTGGTTCCGTGGGTTCCTCAAGAGAACAGAAAGATTGCAAATCGGCTCGTACTGAGTTTGTTAAAGTCACAAAGAAATCTAAAGTTGTTACAAATGAAACTAAGCAAAAACCAGCTGTTACAATAGGAGTAGGACTTGCTAAAAATGAGTTTAGATCTAAAACTACTCAACAAAGGCCTCAAACACATGTTCCCAAACGCCCCTTTCCAAAGAGTAACTACAACGAACAACCCAACTACCAACATAACAGTTAGAATCAAAACTTCTCTAGGAATTATCCAACTCTTAACTACATGCCATGGGACTCATATCTACCATTCCCGTACATGAATCAAGTTAATGGGATGTTTAACCAAAATGGGCCCATGAGATATTAGGGACCAAATGCTTGAGTTTTTATATAACTTAGTTATGATTGAAAGCCGGATTGGAACCAGACGAATGGATTAAAGATAGCGGTTGTTCAAGACTTATTACGGGAAACAAGAGCCTCTTTTCAATATACCAAGCATATGACGAAGGTAATGTCACTTTCAGTAGCAAATTGAAAAGCAACATCATCGGAAAATGTACCATCTCTCATGACTCTCTCTCTTTATTGATGATGTTGCTCATGTTCATAATCTAGGATTCAACCTACTTAGCATTAGTCAACTATGCCGTAAAACGTATAATGTCCTATTTAGTGAAAATGAAAGTAAAATACTAAAAGACGGAATAACCATAGCAAAAGGTGTTTTGAAAAACAACATATACGTCATGAAGATTGACAACACATCAAAAGACAAACTTTGCCTCACTTCGTTAGATGATTCCTCAAATCTTTGGCATAGACGCTGATGCGTGATTTCCAACCAGGATTTAAATTTATAAGGTCTCGTCTACCTAAGGTCTACCTATTGCACTAACGAGCGATGAACCGTGTCGTCGCGTAGTATAAAAGGTGGTAAAGCCGAGGTCATTTCCAAGAGCTATGTAGTTTTGGATCCTAATTTGTTAGGAATTAGAAATTCCATTATGAAGTGTCGGTCACCCCAAATATAATCTAGCATAAGTTAGCTCGTAGACATATTGTTATTTACGTTATTTTGTAGTCAATTAGTTAGTTGTTAGCTTAGTTATTAGTTTAGTGTAACTCCGTGGAGGAATGACGAGTCTTTACCCATTGTATGCATGATCCACAGCCCGACAGGAGGGCGTTTAGTTTGTAATATAAATACCCTTCCCACTAAGGGAAGGGTGGTGCTTCTCATTAATCTAACCTTGCATTTGTTTATCATTTCTCTCTCTAAAAATATCACCCTCTCTACTCTTTCTCTCTCTAAAATGGCTCTCTTGTTTAATCATAATCCTAGACCACCCGAATAATCTAAACAACATAAATATACGATCTTACAATTGGTACCAGAGCCTAGGTTTTGTTGTTTTTGATGATTCATTCAGTTTTTGAGTGGTCTTTCATGCGGTGTGTACTCGATATTGATGCGGTTTGTGATGGCTTGATGCGGTTTGTTGTAGTTTGATTCGTATGGTTTTTATTGAATGAGCCTTAATGCGGTTTTAAATTTGTTTAAGGCGGTTTTGATGTTTGAATCTGAGTCTATAAGTGGTTTGAGTGGTCACTTTTTCACGCTTGACATGGTCTAAACCAGTTTTACGTGGTTAGATGGTTCTCTTAAAAAGTCTACACAGTTTTAAACAGTTTTTATAACAGTATTGATGGTTTTAAATCTGGTTTTGATGTTAAGTGTTTGAATGTTCGTGAATGATTTTTTTCAAATGGTCAATCTGTCAGTTTATTGGTCAAACTGGTTAATTCAATGGGTCCAAATATGAGTTCGTTATTTTTGTTTCCGGATGCGGTTTAGTGCCTGCTTGGATGCGGTTTATGGCATTCTTGGATGCGGGTTGGTGCATTCCTGGATGCGGTTTGCTTGAATGCTAAAAGTTAGGTCTTGTGACCACTATGCGGGTTGTCAAATGTCCAGATTCAACATTCATTATTAACTATGCGATTTGGGTAAACAAAATGAGCATTTTTGAATGCGACTTATCTATTTTGTCCAGATTCATTGAATCCGGTGAGATGTGTGCGAGTTGTGTAAACTGATAAAAATGCGAATTGTGTACTGGCAGAAAAGTATGCGAGTTGTCTAAATTGCCTTTTTGAAAGCTATTTGTGTTAAAATGAATGCGACTTGAGAAAAAGAAAGTATGCGATTTGTTAAATGAAAAGGCTTGCGGTTTGATGAAAACTATATGATGCGATTTGATAACTTCTGATAACGATGCTCTTTGTAAGTTAAAATGGTATGCAGTTTGTCATGACAGAACAAGATGAACAATGCAAAATCTTCAAGATTATTTATCAACAATCAAACAACCAACAAACATCAAATGATCAAATTTTGAAGTCTAAAATCATCAAGCATCACGAATCAAGAAGTATATACATCATTCATACCATAAATATCTTACAACAGAAATCTTCTAAATCACAAACAACATGCATCAATGTCCATCTACATCATAGACCTACAAGCTAATCTCAAATCTTTCAACATCCTACTATATCTACAGTAACCAACAATCTTCACATCTAAGACTCAACCAAGTTTTCAAAGATCTCAGTTCTCGTCGTGTATACTCATGTCACATCAAGACACATAAAGGTTCTACACACGGCTCATAAACCATCATTGATCAAAAGGGTTGTGATACTTTTCGACCTTTAAAGAAATGATCTCAACAACTTTGATTGAATCAAATCTTTGTGTCATGGTATGAAAATGATGAAAAATAAAATCGAATAATCAGACAACATATGCCTAACCATGAACCTTTGTCTGTTAAAGATTCTTGATGTCGAATCAAATATGTTGAAGCCATCTCTGTGGCTTAATTGATTATACTCAAACCATCCATGTGGCTTAACCGATTCAATACCCTCATGCCATCCCTGTGGCTAGATAAGATTAAGTGTTTTTGAGATTATACGTAAAGGTGAAAGGGGGGCGGAGGAGTTATGTGAGACATGTTAGGTTTTGGTTGGAGTGAAATCAGGATTAGGGATTTTGTTGGAGATAGAGGCGGAGTGATATGTGGGTAGGGTTAGGGTTAATAAGTGATTATGTTGCTTGTTTTTATAACCCGAATATTAGGGAGATTTATTAATGGATCAGATAAATCCTCCTTTGGGCCCGGACAGTTAACTTTCGATGTTTTGTATATGGGATGAATCATTGGATCGAAGGTGTGTTTTGACTAATGAACAATATATATTACTTGGGCCTCATTTAATTGGATCATGAATTTGAGTCTTTGATTTGGATAGGGTATAAACTAAATTGTGAGTTATGTGGATTTGAATTGGACCATGTTTGTGTTGGTTGATGGAATGATGGGCTTCTCATGACTGGATCGTTTATGAGAAATTCGAAAATATGAGATTTGGATTGTTTGAAACTTGGTGATGAGACTTCTTGTGATATGAGTTTTTGTTGATAAGATTTGTTGTGTTATGAGGTTTGACTCTTTTAGTTATACATTTTCACGAAAGATACTATTCACGGCTTGAATTGATATTGGAACTAAGGTGACTATGGGGTTGTTTGGATGGTATTTCTTATTTGGATGTGAAGCAAGGTTTTTCCGGGCACGTTTACTTATTTCGTCTTCTTTCTTTCTACCCTTCCGCAAAGATGACTTGTTTGGGCATTTTTTGAGTGTGATAAAGACTTGGCTATTTAGTTACTTTTGTGATTCCTTCTCGCTTAACCCACAACGTAACTATCACTTCGGTGTCTCACGCAGTTGAGGATACGTCAAGAGGTTTTGTACATTGGGTACACCGCTTCTTTTTCACGAGGATCAGTACAAGTTTAAGTAACAACTCTGGGGAATTCTACTTCATGATAAAGTTTGGTATATCAGGCTTGCTTCACCATGTGGTCACAGCAATTGCCGACAGAATACGTGAATGATGTGTTTACCAAAGGGTTGATTGGATGAGATGTGATCAGCAATTCTCATGGAATACCCTTTGCTACTAAATGTCAATGATACTTCATAGTCTGAGCAAAATCTTTCGAGAATCTTCAATGTCACTCATGATTTTTTTTTTCAAGATGTTTGTTTATGACAAGAACTTTTCGTGCAGATGGTCGTACACGTTAATGATGCTTCCGAAAGTTCGAAACCATCATAGGGGAGAAACGTGTACTTTGATGGTTTACGGTTAACCTCTAGGGAAAAGGAGTTTATACTACTTGACTTAGTATGGTTTGTGAAGTTGTCTTCATATGGGTAAAGAATTGTTGATGATATTGTTGATGTTGGAGAAAGAATCGTTGATGAACCGCTGCATGTCTCCCTAAAATAGATATTCACCAAAACCGAATTTGTCATAACACATTCAAGCTGACATTTTTTACGGTTTTGTCTTGATTTTGTAAAATCCCGCGAAATAATCTATTTCTCGGTTTAAATCATAGACCTGTAAAATCTCGTGACAATGGAAATATCCTGGTAATAGTAAAGTGCATTTCCGGATCTATCTTACGGTTTATTCTTGGTTTTGTAAAATCCCGTGAAAAGAAACTATTTCTTGGTTTAAACCATAGAATTGTAACATCCTGTAATAGTGGAACCATCCTGGAGAAAGGAAAGTGTATTTTGGGATCTTATTTGATGCTGGTGCCTCGGTTTCTGTTTCGAATAAGGGATAAAAGGGGGTACTTCATGAATTAGGTGTTTGTTTGGATTGTCCTCATGGCAGGTTGGTTATTACATGGTTTTACGAGGTGATGTGCTTTTAACCATGGTCGGGATGAAAGGGACTTTGTACATCTCAAGTGGGGGGACGGGAGTAGAATTATTACTTGAAGTTATTTGCCCTCGTTTTTCTAGTTTATTTTAAAAAATGGTGCCATTTTTTAAATTTTTACATGTTTTTCTTAACTTAACTAGATAAAACCTTAGCCGAGCACATTATAACCTTTGATATTTAATGTGAAAAGGACCTAAAATATGAAAAGGAACGATTTTAAGTAGTAACGGATATAAAATGTGTCGATTTAGGGCATAAATGACCCCCTGAAAACGTATGTTTTAAATCCTTATCAAATATCCCTACACTTGGAATTTTCTTGTCCTCAAGCAAATGTGCTTTTGGCCAATCAATTTATATGCTAGGGGTCATTTAGCATTGGTTTAAAATAGTTTACAACAAGTACAAGTGCCACAATAGTCATAAAAAGCACGGAACACCTCAGAATTGGTGTTTGGATTCTCTCATCTCTCGGGTTTATATGAAATATAACATGTAAGGAAATGGAAGATAAACACTCACTACCTATCATAGTACATAGATTGTCATAGGCTTGAGAATAGCTCAAACCTCCATCGCTTTGGCGTAAGCACCTAGGAATAAATATCTAAGAGGTCTTTACAAAGGGTTATATTGTTAGGCTTCAGGTAGGGAAATAAAGGATTTTGTTGGATAAGGGGATATTTAGTGGTGGCAAGACAAAAATCTTATGTTACAAGCATGTAACAAGTGTCGTTGCTAAGCAGAGACTCGACTCATTAACACTAAATAACGACTTGAAACAAAACATAAACATAAACTTAAAAACATAAAACATAAAGATAGATGTAGGATGGTAGCCCGTATATTTTTCTCATTTTTTTTCACTTCACTTTTTTTTTCTTTTTTTTCGATTTTTTTCATACCTTTTTACTCTATCATCCTCTACGATAACATCAAAATAAAGGGATTATGAGCATCCCTACACTTGAGTTATTATTTTACTAACACTAATTGACCCGATTTGAAAAGATCAAAACACCTTGAGTACTTAATTACGTAGACAATGGGAAATTAATTTAACGTTCATTCCCGTTACTCCATAAAATACTAATTTAACCCATGAGTCCCAATCGTCCCAAAATTGTTTACAAAGGATATGACTTGACTTAACAACCATGCAAGTAACTAGATACTTGAACTAAGGGTTTACACAATGACTAAAATAATGCACTAAGGATGAGTGCATACAAGGTAGGCAAAGGCGATTTGGGTGTAACATTTGGGGGTGGATTGCAAACAATGTTCTTCATTGATATTCCGGAAACCGAAACATCACGAGAACCGCGAAAAGGATAGGCTCTGAGGGGTTAACTAGGGGTATTGTGTACTAAAGATGAGTACATCGCAAGGGTGTGTGGAAAATTACTCAACCGATGTGGATGACGTAATTAAATTACAAGTTTAAAACAAGGGTTATCCTAATGCCTCTTATCAATTAGTTAATCCTAACTACATGGATGTAGTCTCACTAGCGACCTCGGAATGCATCACAAAACAAGTGCTAGAATCTATTATACTACTGGTATACTAACTAAGCAAAGATGAATGCTTTTATTCCTAAAGATCTAGGGCGAACCTCACATTTTTGGGGTGGAATTTGAGTGGTATACGGTTTTTTGTGCTAGTCATATAATTCCTATCCATTAGACGCTTTATTAAGACTAAAGTTTAACTCGTAAATGTCATAAAAAAATTTAAATTTGGTGCTAAAATAACCCTAACAAATTTTTCCCATAGTTTATTACACAATTTACCAAAGACATGACAAAAATCAAGTGAGTGAATAGTTTCTAAGGTCCCGTTTTATTCTTCCTCCCTAAACTTAAACTGAACATTGTCCCCAATGTTCCTCGAAAGTATTAAAGTTATGATAAAGGAAGGTAAATAAAATAGAAAGAAACAAGTACTCCCCTAATTAGCTCGGTAGGATATGTATGAAGTTGCGGTTAAATCCTCCTCCAAGAAGAATGAGTAAGTAATAAGTGCTTCCATCCTGTACTTCTTCTTCTTGTCTAATATAACCTGCACACTTATAAGAAAACGAAATGAAACCTCACGTAAAATTGGCGGTGTAAACTATATATATTAAAACAAAACTATACTAGAAAGCAAAACTTGATGCATGGGTTCGGGGTTGAAAGACTTCCTTTTCAACGAGCAAGCTTTACAACCCACTAGGCAGTGTACCTAATCGTTGCAGTGTAGTATGGGTAAGCCCAGGGGGCTGATCATTCTCTAGGGGATTAGAGATGCTTGTAGCGATGTATGACGAGAAGGTGAGGTTGATGGTGATTCTTTTTAGCTTTTTATATTTTTTTGGAAAACAAGTAAAATCTCGGGATATAGGAGTGGGGGTGGTACTTCTACCAATTTTAACTACTAATAATTTAAACTAAAAACTTATGAAACTAATGAAAAGGATAAAAGCTATGGATTGATTGGTGTGTTCTTATGATAATTAAAAGCGTGTTTACTTAGATATTATTACTCCCTAGTTATCTCTTATTGGTCGGTTGAATTGTCACATCCTCATTCTAATTGGTGCGTTGTATTCCGTGTTGGTCATAGGGGGTGCCTAATTCCCTAGTTCTATGAATCGTAACTCTCCTCTAGACTATCCGGGATTGCCAAGTACCGTAGTATCTCCCCCGAATACTCTATTATCCTAAAGCTACAACTAACACAATAAACACAACGACGGCTCAAGTGCACTCTTAAGCTTTGTGCTATTAGGACGTTCAAGCTCGCAACAATTAAAGAAGAAGCCTGTTTTCCTTACTCTAGCGTCTACCAATTAAAACAAGAGACAACCTAACAATAATTAACAACTATGTTTCATAAATCTAAGCAAACACAATAATAATTTAGCTACTCATGATAGATAAGCATGCACACACAAAAATAATTGAACACAGGATAAACATGGTGATATAATGGATTAACAAACTTATCTTTGAGTGTAAAGAAGGCTTTAGAACCCTAAAATACTGCCCAAGTCGGACTATGAACGAACTAGGGTTTGCTCTTCAAAATATTACTCTTTAAATGCAGAAAAATCGAAGTCTATATATAGATTTACAAATGCGACGGCGTCGCCTTTTGATGGTGACGCCGTCTGATCGTCATTAGGGTTTTGATTGGGCCAAGTCATCGTTAGGATGGTGTCAGTTGAGGAAGTGTTACACCATCTTGCTTCAATAGGGACGTCGTCTTGGAATAGGTCTTGGACATCTGGTGTAAAATAAAGGGAGACGCCCTAAAAAATAAGGCGTGACGCCGTCATGTTGTAAAACCAAAATCAGGTCTGAGCTGTCGCTTGAAATGTTATTAGAAAACCTTCAAAGCGACGGCGTCGCCCTTTGGGTTGGGACGCCGTCAGGTTCAGAAATCAGCCTTGTTTCTTGACTTTGTCGTTTTCTTCATGTTTTCGCTCCTTTTCGTCCAACTATGCTTGATTCCAGCAGTTTGCTTCCAAAAGACCTAAAATGTGAAAAGAAACGATTTTAAGTAGTAACGGATATAAAATATATTGATTTAGGGCTTAAATGACCCCCTAAAAATGTATGTTTTATATCCTTATCAACCAACAATACTAACTTTTGGGTTAGCAGTACTAACTCCTGAAGCAGTATAAACCTCATCTGGACTGCTATTGCTGGGAGAGGACATAAACGCCATGTTCCCAAAGCTAGAACTTAAGCTTCCAGTCTTCTTTAACTCCTGTTCAATGATTCTGAAGTTGTTATACAAATCATCAAGATGCATGGTATCAATATCTGGCTTGTTTCTCCAGACTACTACATGAGTGTTCCATTCTGCACGTAAACTCCTTAAGAATTTGGAATTCAGATCTTCCTGATCAATATTGACATCCAAAATAGCCAATCTGCTGATGATTTTCTAGAGCCTGTTGTAGATAGAATCTAAAGACTCTGAACTTTGAGCACTAAAGTTCTCATAACTCTACTTCAGCAACGTCTTCTGAGTCTTTTAGGTGGCTTCATTACTACAAAACCTTGCAGTTATGGCTTCAAACAAGGATTTTTCATCCTTGCACTTGCTGAAAGTCAACAGATGCTCATTAGGAATAGCCATCAACAACATACTCCTAACCTTTAGATCATTATTCCTTTGAAGCTTCTCTTCCACAGTAATAGGAATATTGTTGATAGTCTGAGTTTTGACACCATCAATAGTTGATTAAGTGGTTTTGGGTGTGAAAGAGTTGTCATTTCAAAGATTTCCCAAAGTGCATAATCCTGCACTTGAAAGTACTGCTCAATTTTGAGCCTCCACATCTCATATTCATTCTGCTTCAACATAGGCAACTTGGTTGTGGTAGAAGTTTGAGTTGTCTCCATGTCCATCTTCTTTATAGGAAAATAAAGAATTCTTCTAGTTTGAATCTTCTAAATCAAAGTATCAGACTTTGGCTTTGATACCACTTGTGAGGATCTAAAACACACTTGAGCCTTGTGCAAAGATACTTTGAGTGTATACCAAATAATATGCGAAAAAAGTCTACTACTTGATACTTAGAATAATATAAAAATGTATGAACAATGTAACTGTAATACTTAGAATAAACTGTTTCACCAAACGCTTCAATATTATTAAGCAAATAATACGAGTGATTTGACTATCACTAGGGTTTACAACCTTGAAGCAAAATGTATGAAAAGATATATATAACCTTAACCTAGGATCTCCTTTTATAGTCACAAGGAGTCCTTTACAAGATAACTATGAATATTCTAAACATGCAGAATATTCATATAAGTCTAACTATATAAGATATCTTCTGAATATATTCTATACATATCACATTACACGTTTTCTATCACAGCAATACAAATACTTAACCTTCAGACTTAGCAGTACAAAGTTCATACCAACAGTACTAACTCAGTTAGTACTGTTAGTTATAACTTTAGCAGTATAAACTTTATCTTGACAGTACTAAGTGTTTGAACATTTAATTCCCAACAAGTAGTTATACAGATATATGGGTATGATTAGTAATAATAGGAATAGAAATAGTTAGTCTTATATGTCTTAGTATTTAATTTTCAGAGCAATATAATAGTATAATCAGGCAAGACTTCAGGAACGAATACATAAAAGCGCTGACTCGTGAGTGTTGAACCAGGATAACCTAGTACATAGAAAGAGATAGATTCAGATCATGTGCATATAGCAGAGCCAAGACATAAATCAGATCAGATTATTGTTGCAAACCAGGATCTATTTAGAATGTTAGTATTGGTTGAAATTGATCGGGCACTAGAGGTATTAGTTCTGTCAGCTCTTCATATGGTCTCAGATATGGTGACTCAGGTTATGAGCGACGAGAATGAAAAGAGTAGAAGAAATGTGCCACTAGAAATCAGAGGAAGAGATACGGTTGGGAATAATCAGAACGTAGGTAACAGTGTTAGTTACAAGGTGTGTGAGACATGCAAATATCCAGAACTCCAAGGTGAATATGATCTGAAGATCAGTTACAGATGGGCTCCACAAAAAGAAGTGAGAAAGCTTAGGAGCGACTTCCTGAAGATGCATCAGACGACGAGACTTTTAATGAGTTTACTAAATCGTTCATGGATCTAGCACAATATTTTCCTGAATATATTAAGGACGACAAGAAGTTAATGGAAAAATATAAATAGATTTCGCGGGAAAATATTTGAGAGTTTTTTACTACACCAAGTTATCAAGATCTTAAAGAGTTTATGAATGCAACACTTAAGCGGGAATAGAAAATTATGAGAGAGTGTTGCAAAGGTAAACATGATTGTTATCATCATGGAAAAATAGATCACTTTAGTAGAGATTTCCTTGCTCCAATACAAGTTTGTCACGAGTGTTATCAGTTTGGTCATGGTAGTGCAAGTTGCCCAAAAACAGAACCCAAAACAGATTAGAACGAACAAGTCAGAAACATAGACATAAAGGATTAGAATGATGCAAGAACGCGGGCTCATGCGTAAATGATTTTAGAAGAAGTAGCTAAGACTGACATGGGAGAATGCTCATGTATTAAATTAGTTTATAAGTTAAATTACATAGAATCCGGAAATGTTAGAATTTAGTTGAGAATTTTGTTAACTAGAACATATCTTAAGTGGGGGAGACTTAGTTAGACAAATAGAACCCCAATTAGTGTAACTATCCTAATATAGTTCAGAGGACACGAACACGCCAAGTGAGGGAGATTTGTAACACCCCAAAATTTATAGATTAGTAAGAATAGTATTTTATTGACATTGGAATATTATGAATGCCTTGCCGTTAGTTTATTTAGAAAAAAAGACTATTAGTGCAAAATAGTTAACGCAAACAGACTAATGGTGCAAAGGATTTAATGACAAGGAATAACAACCGTTAAGTACATAAAAATACTATTATAACATTTGGTTATTATCTTAAAGAGATTAGGATTTTATCCTAAAACACACGTGTTTGTATGTTTGGGACGTGGCAGGACACAAAAAAAGAGGGAATACTTTACACCATTTTTGCTTAGAATCAAATTCACATGTGGATTCAAGGATGTTTGATGATGTCTTGAGGTGTATTTGCAAGTCTTTTATAAGTTTTAATCTCTCCCCACCAAGGTATGTGAAGTTTTATTTAAGCTTATGATTATGTTGAATTGAGGTTTTGTTAGATTAAAGCTTATGAACCCTAGAATTGATGTTATGATTAAATATTATATTACTAATCTAATTAAGAAAGAATTATGGTAAAATCATGTGTTAAGATCTTGGTTACACGATTATTAGAATTTATGTTAAGCTTATGTTGAAACAAGTTCATGGGTTATATGCTTAGTATAAAGTGCTCATTTAGTTAACATGTTATGATTATATGTTTAGGTGCTCGGGATGCAAGTGAAGGGCATAGACCACGAATAAGATGAGTAACGGATTTAGTTTCATGTTTTGTAGTTAAACATGATTTTAGTACGTTTAGTTCATTATTCGGATATAGTTGAATACAATCCATATTAAGGGTGCTCACAAGAAGCGCCATTAGTCATGTTATAGGTGCCCAAGTAACATACCACATGTCATGTAGTGTGTCTAAAAAGTGCACGACGTGCCTAAGAAGCGCACGATGTAGAACTCCTTTAGTAGCATTCTTTGTTGATGACCCATGCTTAACATAGTATTTACATCCTTTGTGGATGACCTTTGTTTAGAATTAGTATATCAAGTTACGTGTTTAAGCTTCCTTTGTGGATGAACCAAGTATAGATAAGCACGATGACAAGTTGGAACCTAAATAAGAGTACTCGTTGGTTAGGGATAAGCACGTGCTCAGAAATTATGCCATGAATTATGCCATGAATTAGAATTTATGTCATGAATAAGAAATCATGCTATGAAATTATGCCATGAATTAGAATTTATGTCATGAATAAGAAATCATGCTATGAATATGAAATTAGAATTAGAATTGTGTACAAGTAATAAGACGACTACATATCATACCATACACGCCATGTTGAAGATTATTATGTTTATATTAGAATTTGCAAGTATTACCATGAAAATAGCTCAATTAGACCCATTTAGACAATAGACGGGATGCGAGTTAACATGATATGATTATACATTTAGGTTCTCGCGGGATGAAAGTGAAGGGCCTAGACCACGAATAAGGCGAGTAACAGATTTAGTTTCATGTTTTGTATTTAGACATGATTTTAGTACATTTAGCTACATAGCTGAATACAAGCCATGCTAAGGGTGCTCACAAATAGCGTTATTAATCATGTCATGGGTGCCCCCAAGTAACGTACCACATGTCATGTAGCGTGCCTAAGAAGTGCATGACGTGCCTAAGAAGTGCACGATGTAGAACTCTCTTAGTAGCATTTTTTGTAGATAACCCATGCTTAACATAGTATTTACATCCTTTGTTGATGACATGTGTCTAGAATTAGTATATCAAGTTACGTGTTTAAGCATCCTTTGTGGATGAACCGACAAGTTGGAACCCCAAGAAGAGTATTCATTGGTTAGGGATGTTCTCGATCTTAGTAGGACGAATAAGCAGTCTTCTAGTTCAAGAAGTACGTGCTCAGGAATCATTCCATGAAGAATTTATGTCATGAACCATAAATTAGAAATCATGCTATGAATATGAAATTAGAATTAGAATCATGTACAAGTAACAAGACAACTACATGTCGTACCATACACGTCATGTTGTAGATTATTATGTTTATATTATAATTTGAAAGTATTATCATGAAAATAACTCAATTCGACCCATTTAAACAATGGACGGGTTAACATGTAGATGATGCACACTTTGGCTAATAGTAGCCTGCCTTTGGATCAAATGACAAATATAATCAAGATGAGAAGAATGAGAAGGAACCACAACCACAAATCTTAGATGCATCCATACAAATATATGCATCTCCTAATTATTTCTCTTTTCTTATTTGAATTTTGTGGCTAGAATGTTTTCTCATTCTTCTCATTTCAACAACTCTTCTCACTAGATCCATTCCCATAGTAGCCTAGTTTAGTTCCATTTATTCACTAAGTCTCTTTGACTGATCATTTTCAGTTTCCATGTCTCATGTAGGTACTTAATGTAAGGATAGAGTTAGAAGCCTAGAAGATTGCAGTTTGTGGGAACGGGCACACTCGTGCTATAGGTGACGAGTATCTCTTACTTTCACTTTGATATTTAGATTGTAAACGCCCTATGTATGTGTATATTCCATTTAGAAACAAGTCATGTTGGTCTATGAAACCTTATGCCTTAGTCTTATTTTGTAGTTTTAAAAGGGCCTTTGGCAAAGCCTCGAAAACACGAGCCGCTCAAGTTCAAAGTTTGTGAAACTCTAGATTTATTTAGTTATGTTTATTTATAGTTATGTGCAATACATGTCATAATAATAAGTGTAAGTGCGTTTCCGGAAGTAAATGGTCAAAAAATAAAAAGAGATGCAGAAAATGGCCATCAAACCCATTTGGCCGCGTGCCATATGGTTTGGCCGCATGCCAAATGCCTCAGAAGGTTTTTGTCGGTTTTGTCGTCTTGATTATTTTCTATAAAATCAACCGTAACTCATTAGAAGTCGTAGCACATATCGTCGGAAAGCTCTTAGAGTCTACTTTAATTTAAATTAGTTCCAGAATATAAATCCTAGTAGAATTTTAAAAGTGTATTGAGAAGTAATGCAAGGTTACTTCGGATCATGTCATGTTTAAAAAAAAACAAATTTCTAGTCGACTACGGGTGTTTCATCATGTAACCACTATTGCAATCATGGATGTGTATCATGAGGAGATTAATTGGCCGATTAATTCTCATAATTCCATTGACTAAAAGTTTACTTCCATATAAATTGAAACATACACATGCATGGAAAGCAGACAAAAAACCAAAATACTAATAAGCGAAAAGGTTCTTGATTTGTGTCAAAACCAAGAATATACACTTAGTCCTATCACAAGAAGATATTTGTGTAACCCAAGCACATGGTCGAATAGTTTTCTTTGGAAAGTTATAACACGATTCTAAGTGATATTCGATACTCATTGATTGTCTTCACCCAATTGAGAACAAGAATACCAACCAACATCCACTAAATCTTTTGTCACACTTCTTCTTCCTTTCTTCTTCATCACAATTACGTATTAACCCTAAAAGTATCACCATGGCAGCCAAAATCACGAAACACCACTAATCAATGTTGAAAAACATCCCAACATAAAAATCATGAATGTCAATGCAACTAAGCTTAAAAAACATCGATTTAGATTTTTGGTTGCAAGTGTAGCATGCGTATAGTTAAACAATACTTATTATTAGTCTTCTTTTGCCCCTAAAGCAGTGAAAGAGAAGTAAATAATTTTTTTTCATTAGGTCAAATTTGTATGTTTACCCTTAAAATCTACAACATACAACTATCCTATGCAACCACTTTTATGTATCAACAAGCATATCAGATATCTCATCAACATTGTAAATGTTTAAAATTTGTGAAAATACTTCTCTTTTAAAACAAGCGCTCCAAGTCTCTCAACAAGCATCACCAAAGATCTTCCACCTTCAATTTCATATCAACTTTAACATCCAGAAGCCTCTCATACAAACATAGGAGTCTTCTCGCTGATATCTTTAGAATATCTTAGGCCAAATATATTTCATTCCATTATCTTATGTAACAACTTAATTCATTAGCTAGAATAACACAAATCGTGACCAGAAAGTCTTTCCAAATTTCAAACACGAGAATAACAGAACCCGTATCTTTAATTGTATAAAAAGATTGTGCATATAAAGTAGCTAAACTAAAACAAAAAGGACCAAGAAAGTAAAAATAAGAAGATGCTGTTATCCTATATATATTTGTTTTCTCTCGTGCACCGTCACTCTCCATTATTATTAGTATTTGTTTCAACAATCGGAAACTTTAACTCCCAAAACGGTGTCGTTTAGTTAATAACTTTTAGTATTTGATAATCAAAATTAGCCTTTGATAATAATTATATACTAACTTTATTATGATTATTAATTATTATAATTATTATGCAGAATCTGTAATCACTGAAGAGTAACAACAACGTTCGAGAAGAAGACGAGGATTGTTAATCAACTGTATAATTAGGGTTTCTGTTACTGTAGTTGTTAAGAAAGAAATAATTATATAAAAAAAATTATAATTTTTTGTTTTGTTTTTTTGTGTTTTTCAGTTTGTAGTGTGTTTGAGACATATATGTATTTGTAAGATTAAAGGATAAGGATCATTTATTGTCACAGTTTTTGTTTGATTGATTTTTCGTTATCGTTTCGAAGTATTATATGTTGCTAATAACAATCTAGGCCAAAAAGAAAAAGGAATAGATATTTTTCGATATGGCTAGTCAAAGATTGGGCATTACTGATCCTATATCGTTAGGTGGACCGAGCGAGTTTGATGTGATTAAGACCAACGAGCTTGAAAAGGTTTATGTTTTTTTCGTGTTTAAGGATTTTTTTTGGTTTGGTTTTAAGAAGTGTTTGGAATGTTTACTTTTGTTGTTTTTGGTTTGTTTAGTTTTTGGCGGACGCTGGGTTGTATGAGAGTCATGAAGAGGCGATTAGTAGGGAAGAGGTTTTAGGACGGTTGGATCAGGTTGAATTTTACGGTTTTTGGATTATGTTTTGTGGTTTTTAATGGTTTTCGGTGGTTGTTTTAATTGTTGGTTTGATGTATTTGGTGAATTTAACAGATTGTGAAAACATGGGTGAAAAGAGTGAGTCGGGCGAGAGGGTTAAATGAGCAGCTTGTACAGGAAGCTAATGCCAAAATATTTACCTTTGGATCTTATCGTCTTGGGGTATGTGTTTTTTACATGTAGATAGTTATATTGCTTTCTTGATGACACACGTGTT
The DNA here is from genome assembly GCA_022545495.1 of Chrysanthemum lavandulifolium. Taxonomy (NCBI): domain Eukaryota; kingdom Viridiplantae; phylum Streptophyta; class Magnoliopsida; order Asterales; family Asteraceae; genus Chrysanthemum; species Chrysanthemum lavandulifolium. Next base: position 141,654,772 of record CM040239.1, read on the forward strand.
AGTTATGAAGTTTATAATTAGTAGTTTTAAGTTTTGACTGCTTTGCCGTGACAGTTGGTTTATGTTGTTGCGACATATGTTTTTATGTTACTGCATCAACTTCAGTCGAAATTGTAGCCCATGTATGTTGCTGACACCATTAGTTAGAAGGGAGAATAATGATTGTTATCGCATTTTGTTTTCTTATATTTTTCGAATCAAGAAGTTATGACTAGTAATAAAGCCAAGTAATTTTGTTTGCAAGATCAATAAGTGAGCTGCTTAATTATTGTCATTTCCGATTGTAGCTAAACCTCTTACTGTATTTTTTAGAGTTGTTTGGTATAAAAGAGCATGACATCTAACTTTCTGTAAACCGTGTAACTGAAGTAGGAAAGTGTGCAGAATAGAAAATATGAGAAAAATGACAGTTAAATAAAAAATGTGACCCTAGACAAGTTGATGTCTCTTATCAACAAAAATTAGGATTCTGTAGGTTTCTTTGAACTCTGATGGTCGGAGAATGGAATGCCTGGATGTGAAGTAGTTGAAGAACTGTAATTATTGTTGGTAGAAACTGGTGGAGGAAAATATTTAGCATATAAAGAATATTCGTGTAGAAATTAATAAAAGGATTATTATTGATAAGGTTGATACTTGTATGATGCGTAAGGAATATTTTTGGGTAAAGATGCGTAAGGAATATTTCAATTTGGTTGAATGTCGATTTGATGTTGTGATATTCTAATTGTTTTGCAAAAGTATTTTGGAGTTAAAATACCGTGTCAATCGTTGTTCAGACATGTGGAAGTTATTTCTGGTCTTGCCTTATCTGATATTTGTCTGTTGATATTTGTCTGATATTTATCTGATATTTGTCGGTTGATAGGTGCATGGACCTGGTGCAGATATTGATACACTCTGTGTTGGACCCAGACATGCAGATCGAGATGTAAGATAGGCTCCGCTTGTTTGCCAATCTTGTAACTTTATATTCCATGTTGGCCGGTCATCTTCAACGGTTTTTATGATTTTTCACAGGAAGATTTCTTTGGTGAGCTTAAAAGAATGCTCATAGCGATGCCTGATGTAACAGATATGCATCCTGTACCTGACGCGCATGTTCCTGTAATGAAGTTCAAGTTAAATGGGGTTTCAGTTGATCTTCTTTATGCAAAACTTTCACTTTTGGTTATACCTGAGGTATGTATCAAATTTTATTGTATTCTATCCTTTAAATTTTCAAGTATATGTTAAGCATTTATGGTGTTTAAGCACATTAGATTATGTGCGTTGCTAATGAGGGTTATATTACAGGATTTGGATATTTCTCAAGATTCAATTCTGCAAAATGCAGATGAGAAAACTGTCCGGAGTCTTAATGGATGTAGAGTTACTGACCAGATCCTGCGTTTAGTACCTAATATTCAGGTTTTGGCAATTGTTTCCATGTTTCTTTGTGCTTCTGTATAGTGATATGAATTCGTTAGATACTGTAATTAGCTTGACAGATAAATAGGCTGGTGTCTAGCGTTTTGTGATTTTAATTCCGTTTCATTTATGTGTTGTCTGTTACATATATATAGAGGTGACAAATTGGGTGGCTTGGGAAACCGGCAATAATTTGTTGTTCATGACTAAAAATAATTTTGTTATGATTACCAAAAAATTAATCTTATAATTGTTACTAGATCTTTGATAAAAATAATTTAGTAGCTTCTCCTTCAAAAGCAGACTCTGGTTGACTATCAATTATTCAATAATGTTTATCCTTTTTCTCATATTAGTTAAAAGAATATGACCTGCTGTAGATCAGACACATTCCAAATGGACTGGTTCATATGCAAACGTGTTGAATCACAAAATCTACTTCGTTCTGTGCTTTTTCTGGTTAATTAATTCGCCTTATTTTATTTTTTTGGATTTTCAGAGTTTTCGCACAACATTAAGATGCATGAGGTTTTGGGCTAAGCGGCGCGGTGTATATTCAAATGTATATCATTTATCTTCCAAAATTCAAAATTGCAGATTTGATTAAAAGTGTTTCTTAGTCCAACACATCTTACGTCTCATTATTGTCATTCAGGTGGCAGGTTTTTAGGTGGAATAAACTGGGCTTTGCTTGTTGCGCGGATCTGCCAGTTGTATCCTAATGCTCTGCCCAATATGTTAGTTTCCAGATTCTTCAGGGTTTACACTCAGTGGCGATGGCCGAATCCAGTAATGCTTTGTGCTATTGAGGAAGGGTCACTTGGGTTGCAAATTTGGGATCCTAGAAAGTACCCTAGGGATAGGTTTCATTTAATGCCTATTATTACTCCTGCTTATCCTAGCATGAACTCTAGCTACAATGTGTCATCAAGTACTTTAAAGATTATGACCGAAGAGTTTAAAAGAGGTCATGATATTTGTGAGGTATGACTTGATTTAACTTGCGTTTGTTTTGTGATGCGATAATGTGTACACCTGCAACCCAAGCTTTTAAAAGCTTTCACTAAGGCTATCCAAATAACTTGAATGTCACTGTCAAATTGTTTTGATTTGAAAAAGCTGTTACTAAAAGAGGCTTTTTAGTAACTTCCAAGTAAACACGTGCAGTGATTACATCATCGGTTGTCATACTTTTTCTAAAAACGCATGCAAATTTTTTCAAATTGGGGCGTTTTCGTCTTTTAAAGTCTGACTGGAGAGCTTTTAGCCAGCTTAAATGAAACATACTTAGTGGTCTGAAATGCTATTTGGTACTTGGGTCTTAACTCTTAATGTAACATATTGAATACTGGTGTGGCCTATGTCTACCTTTATCCCGTCTCCTAGTCTTATAGAACACCGGACCCGTCATTCATTAGCTGTTCTGTTTTATTATGAGCTTGCGGTAGCTTTCATATAGGTTTTTTTATTTGGTGTAGGCTATGGTGTTAAATAATGGTAGCTGGCTTGAACTATTTGAGCCCTATCGTTTCTTTGAAGCATACAAGAATTATCTGCAGATAGATATAGCTGCTGAGAATGATGATGATATGATGAACTGGAAAGGCTGGGTCGAATCTCGCATACGCTACCTTATATTAAAGGTGATTGGTTATATCTCGTGCTTTGTTTTTATCTGAAATGGGTTATTAAGAAAAATAGCTAAAAAAGGGAACATGTCAAACCATGTGAATCCTCCCGAAACCTACTAATCACTTTGTGCCTACTGACTTACCTGATTAGACCCGTAACACTTTATTTAGTTTAAAAAAGAGGCTAACATGCTAATTGTAATTGATCTATAAAAATTCTAATTTTATTAGGATAATATTACTTTTTCAACAAAAATGGAAAAATTGCTCCTTTCAATTGACGACTATCAAAAAAATCAGGAAGTGTTACAAAATTTTAATATAAGTTAGTGCCAAGGTGTCAAACTGTCAACTGACTAGACCAGACCCGTAAGTCGTAACACATTAATCATCCACAGAACACTAATAAAACAAAAATAATAATTAATTTAGGCCCATGCACAAAGTGACCCACTGCAACCTAAGATCAATTTGACCCTTTTACCTAATGTTCGACCCACCCATCATGCCATCTCTACTTTTTTCTTCCGTTTATAATACTTGTGTTTATAAATTTAGATTGAGAAAGCCACCAGCCAAATGCTGCAATGTCACCCACATCCATGCGACTTTGCAGACAAGTCAAAGCCTTTTCACTGCAGTTACTTTATAGGTCTTCAGCGAAAAGAAGGTGTTCCCGTGAATGGAGCCAATAAGTTCGATATAAGAGCAACAGTTGATGAGTTTAAAGCCAATGTTGGTTCATATTTATCATGGAAGCCTGGAATGGAGATATATGTTACTCATATAAGGCGTCGAGACATTCCTGCTTTTGTTTTTCCTGGCGGTATTCGGCCTACTCGAGCAGCTAGAGTGAGTGTAGAGTTAAGACGGGCCGCAGAACATAGTGCTGCTAGCAGTATCACTGTGGATGAAGGAAGTTCAGTTGATGTTAACGTTGTTGATAGACCAGATGATGATGCAAGGAAACGGAAGCGGGAGGATGATGATGTGTTTACTAAGTTGACCGCTCCTAAACTCGTTAAAGTTGAAAACAAGGGATTTAGTGTGGGTGGTCCTCAAACTGCTCCTTCCATGGACATTAACGTAATTGATCAAGTAGGGACATCTGGAGTTAAAACTGAGATTTCGGACCAACACAATGAAGATATGAATGGTTCATTAACTTCTAAAGAAGCAGAGAAGCTTGCGATTGAGAAGCTAATGTCTGGTCCATACGAGTCCTTTCAGAGTTCCCCACCAGAACCTGAGGAGCTAGAAGAACTTGATAATAGTACTAGTCCAGATAAATCTTTTAAAGGAAACAACATGGAATTTTTAACTAATAAAGAAGTAGCTAATTCTGTGACAGCTAGCAATAATATAGGTACCTCTTCCAATGTGCAGTTGAATGGGAGTTTAGAAGAGCTTGAGGTTAGTTATTAATTTCTTTTGCTTATAAGTACTAAATATCATTGAAGACTGTGTTTTTTTTTTTTTTTTACTACGTATATTCTTGTGGATCATTGGGTGTTCCTGTTGTAATTTCTGAAAGTTGAGAGTCAATCAAACAGCATGTTTGTGCACGCATTTGACAAAGTAGATTTGTTTCTAGGTTATGTCTTCTCGAGGACCCAATAAGGGGAGGTGACTTCCACCAGTTCGTTGTCCATTCACCATATTTTAATTTTACTATAATGCCCTCAAACTACCTCTTGATAGTGGTGAGTTGCTTTTAGTGTGCGAGTATTATGGTAAAACATAAAATTTGGTGTTTATATGGATAACTAAATGGTGTGGAAATCACTTCCCCTAATGGTAATATTCTCTAGAATCTGCAACTGCGATTATAAACATGTTCTACCTATTGTAACTGGTAGGGTTGAGTATTTTATGTTTTCACAGAACTTGCTCTGGGAACTGTAGTAATCTGTTAAGCATTCTCTAGACTCTGTAGGCTGCAATTAATTATAATATGTTTAAAGCTAAAAAATGCCCTACAAATGCTCTGTCAACATCATTAAAAGAACAGTTTATGTATGCTTTCTTGTACTATGTCAGGAAGTTTGCGTGGCGCTTACATGAAGTTTGTTGGTCATATTTTCTTTTTGATTTATACTTTTTCATCATGCAAGTCTTTTTTAGTTTTGTAACCAATTTACAATACCTCACTTGTTTTATTTTTTAAATTTCGTACTTTGTTTATAGGCCCCCGAATTGGATGTGCCCTTGCCGAGAGCGATTCAAGCACAGAAAAAGCCAATAATCAGGTTTTTTTTATCTCTAAAATCGCATTTTTCTCATGTAATTTCTCTCCCAGTATATGTATGGGATGTTTGACTTGAATGCTCAGCTTTATGGTAAGCATATGACTGTTAAAATGTACCTAAAATACAGTTTAGTATTAAAATATGAACTGTTGGATAAATGCCTCTGTTTCATTGATTAAATAATTTTTGTTTGGTAAAATGAATTAGGTTGTTGTTTTTTTTTTTTTTTTTTTTTTTTTTTTTTTTTTAATGCTTAAATAGTACTCTCAGGTAGGATCTTGACCTGTTTGACTGATTCCACACATTCCCTTGCAATGAATTTATATGTTAAACGTATTTGACATGTTACAAATACAACATTATCCGAATTGACCCAGATGTAACTGAATGTGGCAATTTGGGCAAATTTTATGAAAGTAAACCAACCGTTAATCTGAAAATTACCCCCTAATGCATCCTTTATGATGCAGTTCGCATTTTTATAGATGCGTGTAACATTAGCAACTCCTTGCTTGAAATGTTTTGACGAGTCATCATCTTGTTTGCAGGTTCAGTTTTACCTCCTTAGCTAAGGCTTCTGGAAATAGCACCTGAAAGTAGTATGCAGAGTTTTACCAGTTTTTTTCTGCATGCTTGTAATCCATGCATAAAAGGTGCCCTGACACCTTCAAGAAACAAACAAAATCAAAGTTGTAGTCTATTGTATAGTAGTGAAATATTGATGATGTAACTCGAATAATTTACTTCGGATTCTTTTTTTAAATAAAATATGGTATTTGAGATTACTATAAGGGTAACAATTAATTGTTATATCGTTTGCACTATGATAAATTTCTCGTTAATGTCACCTGTGGCTTATTTAATGGATGTTGTTACGTATTAAACAGTTCTTTTATCCGTTAGTATTTTTTTTTATCAGTTTCAGACACTTGTCAAACGAGTGTTGGAAACCCGTAGCGATGCGGATTGATTAAGCGACTTACTTTCTGAACGACATTTAAACTTGGGGTTGTTTTTGCCAAGTTGCGAAAGATTATTAATGTTAAAGGACTTACTTTGCAACGATACTTGAACCTCGGGGTTGTTTTCGCAAGTTACGAAAGATTATTAATGTTAAAAACTTACTGCGAACGACACTTAAACCTCGGTAAATTGTTTAACCTAAGAAAGTTTGCATTTAATGCAAACACTTTGCACAAAAGGGTCCGACATTTAGTATATATACTAATATATATTTTTGTTGCGCTTTCATAGTTTTATAATAAAAAAAAAAAATATTACGCGTTTGGTCCTACAGATATCCTAAATAACAACTTTAGTCTGTCGCTTTTTATTACACCACGCGTACCTATTTTGAAACCTTGCGCGATTTAGTCCCTATTTTGGATGGGCTTTGTTAAGTCCGTTAAGTATTTTGCGTGTTAGTCCTTCGTTAATAATTTTGCACCGTTAGTCCTTATTTTTAAAATATAGTTTTTAAGTTAGTCACTCCGTTAATAATAGTTATCGCCGTTTTTTGTCCGTTTTATCCGCTTTCGTTCGCTTTTATCCGCTTTTCCCACGTTTTTTTTTGTTTTCCGCTTTTTACGCTTTTATCCCTTTCGCCCTGCTTTTATATGTTTTCGTCCGTTGTTTTATGTTTTTGTCGGTTTTTATCCGTTTCATTTGTTTTTACGTTTTAACCGTTTCGTCTACTTTTTTACGTTTCGCCCTTTTTACGTTTTTGCTTTTTATCCGTTTCGCCAGGTTTTACGCGTTTTCGCTTTCTCCCGTTGTTTACGTTTTGTATGTTTTTTCCTTTTGCGTTCGTTTTATCCGTTTCGCCGTTTTTACGTTTTTGTCATTTTTATCCGCTTTCTTCGCTTTTAATCTTTTTCGCCATTCTTTTACGTTTTGTCAGTTTTCTTTCGTTTTGTCATTTTTTAATCTTTTCGCCATTCTTTACGTTTTGTCCGCTTTTGTTCATTTTTCCGTTTTCTCCGTTGTTTCGTTTTCCGTCTGTTTTATATGTTTCGTTCTTTTTACTTTTTGACCGTTTTAAATGCGCTTTTATCGGTTTTCATCCGTTTTCTTACATTTTGTCCGTTTTTTTCGTTTTTGTACGATTTCAACATATTGAAAATTTTTTCCAAAAGAAAAAAATTGGAAAAAATTTCAAAAAAAACATTTGAAAAAAAAAATTCAAATTTCAAAAAAAAATTTGAATAAAAAGTTTCAAACAAAAATTCTGAATAAAAAAATTCAAATATTTAAAAAAATATATATGTCCGTTTTTTTCAATATTTTTTATTCAAAATTTTTATTTAAATTTTTTAAAGACGGACAAATTTGTTTTTGAATAAAAAAATATTTGAAAATTTTTTTATTCAAAATCTTTTTGAAACTTTTATTTAATTTTTTTTGAAATTTGATTTTTTTTTCAAATTTTTTGGAATTTTTTTTCTTTTGGAAAATTTTTCAATATGTTGAAATAGTACAAAACGAACAAAACGAAAGAAAAACGGATAAAATGTAAGAAAACGGACAAAACGGATGAAAACCGATAAAAGTGTACGAAAAACGGACAAAACGTAAAACGGACGAAACATATAAAAACAGGCGAAAACGTAAACAACGGGAAAACGAACAAAAGGGACAAAAAGTAAAAGAATCGGCGAAAAGATTAAAAACGGCGAAACGGATAAAAACGTATACAAAAGGAAAAACATACAAAACGTGAAACAACGAAAACGGACAAAAACGGACAAAAACATAAAAACTGGCGAAACGAATAAACAACGAACGAAACGGATAAAACAGATAAAACGTAAAAATGGGCGAAACGAAAACGAACGAAAGCGGATTAAAACGTAAAACAATGAAACGGATAAAACCGACAAAACGGATAAAAAGGACAAAACATAAAAACGGACAAAACATATAAAAAATGCGAGCGAAAGGGATAAAAACCTAAAAACGGATTTAAAACGAAAAAAACCCAGAGAAACGGATAAAAGCGAATCAAAACGGATAAAAACAAAAAACGTAAAAATGGGCGATAACTATTATTAACGAGGACTAATGGCGAAACTATATTTTAAAAAATAAGGACTAACGGTGCAAAATTATTAACGAATGACTAATAAATAGAAAATAATTAACGGACTTAACTAACGCCCATCCAAAATAGGGACTAAATGCGTGCAAGGTTTCAAAATAGGTATCCGTGGTGTAATAAAACGACTTAGGGACTAAAATTGTTATTTAAGCGTATACCATAAGACTAAACGTGTAATTTTTTCTAAAAAATTATAAATAAAATAATAACAAAAAAATAAAAAAGAGTAAAGTACACCGTTCGTCTCTTGTGGTTTGCGTTGATTGCGTGGTTTCGTCTCTTCGACCAAAAAATTGCACCGTTCATCCTGTGTGAAACGTTATGCCGTTGCTCGTCCTTTGACCAAACGACGTTAAGTTTGACGTTAAAAAAACCCATCATGTGACTTGCACATGAGGGTAAATTTGTCATTCGTCACGACCAAGGATGAACGGTGCAAGGACGAACGGTGTAGTTTATGTGGATAAAGAAATGGTATATATATAATCATTTGAACACACGTCACTACCTTTTTCATGTAATTTCTTCTTTTAAATCATTTTACGAGGAGCTTTGATGTGCGATCGAGTTATTGAAAAGCAAGTTTCTCTTCTATATACAATGACAAGATGTATTTGACTTGGGGATAACTTACTAACCACAAGATCGTTGTATCCATTTGATCGTATATATCTTTGCATCCAAAAAGTTCTCATTTTAAGTGTAGTACCAATTACACGTAAACTAGTTATTGTCAAAATAAGTTCACATCTATAACCAAAGTTTTAAACCGACCCAACCAATCCATATTAAGACACATAAATAACATCAACACCGCAACAAAAATCCTTTCATATACCTAACTTTAACTTAACACATTCATTTTGTAATTTCAGTCGATGCCATGTTTCCTCTAGATATAAAAATTAACCCACCTTCACCATCATCATTCCACCACTAAACCTCCACCCTCGCCACCAGCAGTCCGCCACCAAACCTCCAACCCTGCCACCATCAGTCATCGCCACCATCACCATCATGAGTCCCCCACTAAACCCCCACCTCTGCTACCATTAGTCTGCCACCTGATCAAGGAAAGATTTCGATTAAAGGCGTGTGTTTCGATTGTAACAAGAGAGATCAAGGAAAGGTTTGTGGTATATGATTGAGAAAAATATAAGAGAAAGGGAAAGTGTTTTTGTGGTATTTTATGTTTTCTTTTATGCTCGAAACATCACAATCTTGCTCGCCGGCCGCCGTTGTTTCACGCTGACGATCACCTTTAGTGTGTGTCTTTTGTTTCTTTGGTGCAACCACTGCCGCCGGAGATCCTTCCCGACGCCACCTACTGTCGGACACATACACCATCAATATACACCCACCAAAGTAACCAAACACAAACACAATATCTTATATCTAAGCCACAACAAAAACCACAGATCGGTTGATGGGTGGTGGTCGTATGACCGTTGTGGAGGTAGTAGTGACATGTTGTGGAGGTGGTTACCAGATGGGTCTGTCAGAAAAGCTTTATCTCCAAAACCCATCTCCTCTGCTGCCCCTCCTCCGCCGCCGGTTATTGATTTTTCCTCCGCCAAAAGAGGCAAAATCCGGCCAACTTCTGCGTCTCATAATGGTGTTTGGTGGGTCGGTGGCGCGCGGGGTAAAAGAAACGAAGGTGGGGGTGGTTTTGGGGCGCGTGATGTAGTAGATCAAAAAGAGGGAGTGGTGGGGAGTCTTTTGGAGTAGGCGGTGAGAGGTGGGTGCGCGGTGGAGCGGCGGTGGTGTTTTTCCAATCGGCTAGGGTTTCAAGAGATGGAGAGAGAAAAAGTGGTGAGGATGAGGAATGGTTGCGTTTGTATGTGTGTTTGTGTGGTCTTATCCACATAAACTACACCGTCGTCCTTTCATCGTTCATCCTTATGGTCATGAAATGACGAATTTACCCTAATGTCAAGTCACATGATGGGTTTTAACGGTCAACTTAACGCCGCGTTTGGTCAAAGGACGAGCGCATAACGTTTCGTTCACTTAAAGCATTTAACGGTCTGTTTTTTGGTCGAAGGACGAACCCTGCGGTCAACGCGAAACCACAAGGACGAACGGTGTAATTTACTCTAAAAAAAAAAAGGGTATTGGAATCACTTAGGTACGGATATCCTAACCCTTATTTAATTTCTTGTCTATTCAGAAATAAATAATAATTGTGTGCTGTCCTTTTTTATATTCCATGATAAGGGTGTGCATGATTGAGATAAACCAATAAATAAACCCATCTAATACAAATTAGATCACATAATGTGAATCCAGGTTCAAGTGGAACCAAGCTATTATTTGAGTTACCGATTTGATTTATGTTACAATGTATTTTAACCCCTAACTGAATATAACAGGAAAGCCAACCAAACCATAGTTGTTAACTTACGACTTGATTCATGGCACAAAATCATAAATTTTGACTCGTGAGTCGACTTGTTAATACTAACATATCTTATATATACAGATCCTAGTTCTTCAAAGTATATGGTAAAAGTTCTAAGTATTCAGAAATATTAATTAAATGAAGGTTAAAAATAGCATTTTTAGTCAATAACAGTAATAAGCTAGCAAGTAAATATTGTGTTTGTAGGAGGGTCACAATTTTTGTAGCAACTAAACTTCAAGTCAGCCATTAACAGTTTAGCACCTTCCATCATGTCCAAATAAGGTTCTTTTAAGACCGGGTGCTATGGTGATTAAACTCACCATTTTTGCGTTATTGTCACAACATTTCACAAAAGGTGTAGATTGACGGAAACACTCTGACCCCGAATGTTTTTTGTCATCAGCCATTGTTCACATCACAAAAAATAGCTCCGGCACCAACCATTGTCACATCATTATTCAACACATTATTAAACTCACCATCTAATAACTGTTATGGTCACCACCAAACAAAAAATATAAAAATACCCCACCCGACACACAATCGCAAACAAAAATAATAATAATGAAAACACCTATTTTCCTTGTTTTTCGTTAGGTGATGCAGACCCTTAAACAAGTGAAAAATACACCATTGACGCGCTGGTGGACGTAATCTCAATGGGATTCGCGTGTGGTGGAAGCCACCACCTAATGGCGCTTCATCTCCATAGTGACAAGCTCGATAAAGTATGTATGTATGATTTTTTCAAGATATTACATAGAGAGCTAGGTGTAGGTAGCACCCAATAAACGTTATTTGTGTCACTCAACACCACCTCATCATCCTACCAATAACACTCAAGGTTATAAATAGCGCGAGGTGTGACGTGGCGGCATGATAAAGCCCACGCTTTTGCGGCTAAAGCGAAGCTTTTACGTTTATAAGGCGACACAAAATATGAAAATATTTACATATTTATATCATATTTCATATGAATAAAAGATGTGGCATAAGGCGGCGTGGCGGTATGACCAAGCCTCACGCTTTGACCAAGCCTCACGCTTTTGTGAGGCCTTTGCGAATCTTTTAGAACCATGATAACACCCCAATAATTAAAACATCATCCCTAGCAATAATACACAATAACTTTTATTAGTGCATTTGAGTCTCATAACACATCACAAAATATACCCCACTCACTCAAAAAATAAAATAAAAATACAAACGACGTCCGCTGGTAGAGCAAGGAAAAAACAGACAACGCATGTTTGTGGTGGAGTATGGCGCGAATGGCTGCGTCATTAGTAAAAAAGAATACCTCAATGGCTAGCCAATTATTCCCTTCACCGTACACTTTTAAAGGGAATATCTATGAAACACAAGAGGATCCTTATCCTTTTGGGGTGGGAATCCTTTCAAGTTACTTGACTCAAGTTGGAGAAATATGAGCCATTGGATTTGATCTAGTGGCTCAAATCAAAAGAACTTCTTTTGATTTGAGTCATTAGATCAAATTCAATGGCTCATAATGCACCAACTTGAGAGGATCTTTGTTCATCCTTTTGAGGGAAAGAAGAAGTTTTTGTTACCTTTTGCTTAAATAAAAAAGAAAAAGGAAGAAGAAATAGTTTTTTTTTTTTTTTAGGTGAAACAAAGCTCAAAACTATAATACTATAGTACTATACTATGCTACAAATACTTACCAAAAAAATTTGAAAGTTAAAAGTAAAATTCTACTTAGCTGGTCGACAAGGGTGTTGAATGCTTAAAGTGAGAGCAAAACTCATGCTCGATCCCCTTACCTATATACTAAAGTCACGCGTGAGGTTGAAATATTAAGAGAGAATTCGGTGACTAAGTCATCTATGTGTATTGGAAAAAACGTGGACCCCTTAGATTTGTATCCGTTATATTTATATGTAAAAAAAAAAAAAAAAAAAAGTTACACTATTTTTATATAAATACTCATTTACTTCCCCATTTTTTAAACACGACTTCACTATTCTACACTCTTACTCTCAACTCTTTTTACCATTTTTTAAATCAAACTCTCTCAAAATATCTCAAGAAAACACGGTTAACATTCCACCAACAGACATCTTCCCGTTATTCCCAACGGACGAGGAACCGGTTGATGTAGCAATTGAGGAACCGGTTGTGGAACAAGAAGAAAATCCGTATCTCGAAGATGAAGAAGCTTTGAGAGAAATGGAAGAACAAAAAGTACGAGAGGAAGTTGCTCGTGGGGAGGCGAGCGAAGCGAAGAAAAAAAGCGTGGGGATGACTTGTTTAACACTTTGGAGCGAGAGTACGAAGAGAGCAGGTTTGCGAACTGGTCTCCTTACAAAGATGGTTATCACTCGGACAACTCTGAAACTTAAGATCACGTGGATTAACTTAACTTTATGTGTTTTAATCTATGTGTTTTATTTTCTGTATCGCGGTACGGTGAAATGTTTTAATTTTCTAGATTGTGAGTGAGTGGAAGTGAGAAAAGAGAAAAAACTGATGTGACGCTAAAGTGTAAAGTAAAGTTAACCTTGACTTACCTTCTAGCCTTAATGTAAAATGCAATGATTATTTTTCTTGTACCATGATACGCGATATTTGTCCACCGACAAAAGTATACAATTAAAAAAAAACACAATCAAAACTGTTCTTTTTCTTTACTTTTTCATCTATAGTTTTATTAGTTAACTAAATATTTTAAAATCTTTTGTAATAATAATTTCAATTAAGGTAGTTAATACTTATTTTAAATTAACAATGTGAACATTTTATTTTGGGTCACAACTCATCACAAAGAGTAACGAGTTGCAAATTGTGACACGTAAAAAAGATATTAATAGACACATTCACACTTTATTAAATGATTGAGACAGTTTAATTTATTACCTTCACAGACACAGACACAGTTACATTTACATTTTCACTCATATGAGGTAATAAATGTTTAAACAAAATAAATTGAAGTGTCAAAATTATTTGATGAAGTACGCAAATCATCATTATATTAGAAATGAGGCGGAAGGTTGCCAAAACCGAACCGACCAACAAAACCGAAACCGAAAAAGAACCGACCCGACAACCTTCGGTTCGGTTTGGTTTCGCTTTTCGATTTTCGGTTTCGGTTCGGTTCGGTCCGACCCAAACCGACAAAACATGCACAAACACACGTAACCGGACCGAACCGACGGACTCGACACGAATCGAACCGAACCGACCATATTCGGTTCGGTTTGATTAGTTTTTTATGATTTTCGGTTTATCGGTTCGGCTTGGTTACGTTGGTTTTGAATGACGCTACCAGCCTACATTATATTAATACATAGATTCCAAAAATCCAAAGTTGTCAAAAAGCTGATGACACTCACTTGTATTACCTAAAAAAGATGAAAAAAGTAAATGCCAAGGCATCCTAAAATTCATCAAATGGTCTTTCTTATTTCACTTTCTTTTCAATAAATTTGTTGAGGTTGGAGAGTGAGAAAATACTGTAGTTAATGGAAGAGAAAGATATTGATTATGTTTTGGTCCCTTTGGGTCTAGGAATAATGATCATGTACCATATATGGCTTGTTTACACAGTTATAAATTACCCAAGGAGAACTGTTATGGGCCTTAATGCTGAGAGTAGATATCAATGGGTCTTTTCCATGATGGCTGTTAGTCTTCTTTTTTACCCTTTTTAACTTTTTTCACTTATTTTATATTTTAGCTGCATGTGCTCTTAGCTCAGTTTTTTAGTTTAAGTGTTATCTTGTTTTAAATGAACATAAGTCAAACATACTACTTTTGAATGGGCATATGATAGTAGTTTTTTGGCTTTTTTGGGAGGACCATTGGAAGGAGGTTAAGTTTTGTGAGAAATGGTAAATATGGGAAGAAAGATGTGCTAAACTTGGAACATGGTTTTTGGGTAATTTGAGTTTATATAAGATGGGTTTGACCTTGCAAGTCAAAGTGCATTTTTATTTTAAAATTGAAGAGTACATAGAAAGGTTATAGGAGTGGCTGGTTATCTGCATAAAAGTAGGCAGATAAGCACTTCAATAAGCAGACTAAACGTATTCTGAATTTGCTAATGATGCAGAATGTAGGAAGCATAAAACTTGGCTATGTGACATAAGTTAACTTATGATTCTATAGTAATAGATTATTTTATATAGTAAAGACCTAGTCAGAAATTGGTTATGACTAAAAATGACTGTTTGATAAGTGCTTTGAATTTACAGTGTCCAATTTAACTCGGTATGAGATCTTTGAGGACTAATCCTCGACGAAAATGCATTTGTATCCTCTTGCCTATCTTAAAATAGTCGTGAATCTTTTTTTTTGTTTGTTTTCTTCACAACTCATAAATAAGATCCAACATCAAATTTCCAATCATGGTTTAACATTTTATTGAAGTGAATAACTTCCGATTAATCAAATATATAGTTACTCTCTACAGGATCCGCTGAAGAACGGTGTATTGGCAGTTCAAACTATTCGCAACAATATAATGGCATCGACTCTTCTAGCAACGACTGCTATTACCCTAAGTTCAATAATCAGCGTTTTTGTTAGCAGCACGACAAATTCAAACCAAGCAGCCTCACAAATAGTATACGGAAATAAAACGTAAAACACTTTGCAATTCTGCTATGTTTTCTGGTTGCATTTCTTTGCAATGTGCAGTCAATTCGGTACTACGCTCATGTTAGCTTCTTGGCCACAGTTCCTACGTTTATAGACAGAAGAGAACCTATAAAATATGTTGCTAGAAATTTGAATCGTGGAAGTCTGTTTTGGTCAATTGGATTAAGAGCATTTTACTTCTCGTTTCCACTTTTTCTGTGGATCTTTGGACCTATACCAATGTTTATCTGCTGCATCATCATGTCATTTGTGCTATATTTCTTGGATACTACTACTAGTTTTACCAGAAATCTTCATAGTTATTCAATTCGAGAGAACAGAGAGAAGACAGAATCCGTGAACTTGAGGTAGTTTGATTGAACCAAGCCACGTCTATGAAACGTCGTCTGATATAGTTTACTGATAATATGAGAAGTATGTTAAAAACAATGCTTGTACATTCTGTTATATGTTAATAAAGGTTATATGTTGAGAACTTGTCTCGCTATCTTGTTTGTAGTTGATCATTGTTGTTGTGTGGTATGTCATTTAGGCTGTTTGTTTGGTTGGTTGAATCAGTTATTCATGTAACTATTGTATTTAACACTGCATATCTGAGCAAAGATTGCAACTGATCTAGAAAATAGTGTGTATCCGATGCATAACATGGACATTTGTAACCATTAACGTTGGTTACAAACGTGTTTGAAGAAAGCTCTGAGATGTGTTTTAGACCCGCTGGAATCGCTTCAGTGCGGTTATTTTGGGACAACCTAGGTCAGTCAAAGAAAATAATATAGGTAGTTTTAACGCAAAAACTGCAGACTTATTATGCAAGTTGTGGTGGTTCCTGGAGATGATGGGGGTTTGAGAGCTATTGTTTGCATAGCAGGCCTTAATTTCCAGGGAGGGGCATTTGTAAATTTGGTACAGAGGCGAATAAACTTAGGTTAGCCTCTTCTTCGTCTTTTTGTTGTAACGTTGATAACACGAGTTTTAGATCACTTTGTGGGTGCCTCAAACTTCTAGACCGCTTAAAGCTGTGTTTCCTTGTCTATTTGCCTTAAGAGTTTATAAGGACTGTATTGTTGGGTAGAGGTTCCAGAGGGTTGGAGGGATTGCTTGGGGCTGGTCTTGTGATCCGGGAGGAAGGACCCTTAATGAGTTGGCTTTGTTGTCTTCTCTTCTTGAAAATGTTGCTTTGGTTTCAAATGGCGAAACTGATGGATGAGTGTCTTCTTTTTGTTTCTCCCTGCTTGTCAAATTTCAAATGGTTGTCTATCGCTCCAAACCTCTAAGTAAAATAAACACCTTCGTGTGGCGGCTTGCTCGGTATAGGTTTCCCACAAGGCACAATCTGTGTGATCTTGGGGTAGATTTTGATTCAGTGATATGGCCCGCTTTGTGGTGAAATCCGAAGACCGGTGTACATGTTTTCTTTAATTGTCGCTTGTTGACTCCGTTTTGGAGGAAATCTTAGATTGGTGGCAATCTTCAATTCCGAGTGGTGTTGGGAACACGACTAGCTCAACAATCTGTTTCAAGCATTCTCAGGGAAAATCTGTTCATGGAAATTCAGTCTCTCATGTTTCTTTGGAGTTCTAACAGTTGCTTGATATTTGCTGTTCTTGCAGCTGATGGACAGTTGACCCGAA
>CM040239.1:142271919-142467048 GCA_022545495.1 Chrysanthemum lavandulifolium
TTATTTAAACCCGAGAGATGAGAGAATCCAAACACCAATTGTGAGGTGCTAGTGTATAATTTTCGTACTTGTTATGACTATTGTGGCGCTTGTATTTTTTGTGTTAATACAAATAAACCCTAAAAATGTTTATTAATATTTTGCGATCTCTTTGTGTTTTGTTGATAACAATTATAATGTTATCATAAGTAAAATTATAATGATACATGTTATTTTTTTAAAGCATTTATATATAGTCATTTAATACAAATTGTTATAATAAATCATTTGTTGTAATAGTTTATTAGGATGGGTAAAAATCATAACCCATGGAGCATATCCATAACCCATGGTATTGACCCATAGCCATTTGACTAGATACATTACATCTATTAGATACATTGTATCTAATGAAATACTCATGGACCAACCCATAACCCATGACCCATGACCCATGACCCATAACCAAAAAACCGATGGGCAAAGAGGAGCGTCCCACGGATCCCTAGCTTTACACTAGACGGATCCCTTAAGGGAGGGATCTGTGGAACAGTGGCAAGTTTTGCCTATAAATAGAGAGCCATTTCTTCACTTCTCTTCACCCCTCTTCTTCCTAAATCTCTCATATACTCTTACTCTCTTCTAACAAAAGATCACTTGATCTAGAGAGTTGTTCTTCTTTCTTCTAGTGTGATTCTCATATAGGTCATTCTCTAAGGCGAGATCATGAGCTTACTACAAGTCATCCAAGCAAGGGTCCTTGATTGATTTGTTCCTCCACAAGATTTCTGTAGCAAAGATCTTGTACTTGATATTTCACATAGTTGTTGTGTAATAGTCGTGTTGGTTTGGTCCTCTGTGTTACGGACTCGGTATTTAGCTTTGTACCAGAAACATGTGTAAGCAATGTTGTGTAGGCTTCTCCGCCAAGTTGAAGGAGTTTGTTGACATAGTTCTTGAACTCTCGAGTAGGTGAATCAGGGAGTGGAGTAGGGCAAGGAAGGTGTCCTTGTAGCCGAACCACTATAAATCGGTTGTGTCATTTCTTTCCCTTGTTTTACTTTATTTACTTTCGTTACTCTTAGATCTATACTTTATCTTCATCCATACGATTTCACACAACATCGAATCTAAAGTTTTTGAAACTAACTTAAAATCGGCAAAACTATTCAACCCCCTTCTAGTTTTCCACAATTGGCATCAAGAGCTAAGTTTATAAAAGTTTTAAAGTAAATCGTATTTTAAAAACTTTTCGATCAATATGGGTTCTGAAAACTACAAGGAACGACAATCTACGCAACGATCACCACTACTTGAAACTAATGGTTTTATATATTGGAAAAATAGATTCGAAACATATGTGAAGTCAAAAGATATTGATCTTTGGTACATCATTGTTGAAGGCGATTTTGGAGATACAACAAAAGATGATAAAGGAAATTTAGTTAACATACCTCATGATAAACTCAACGATGACATTAAGAAAAGGCTTTCCAAAAATAGTGAAGCTAAAATGGTTTTATATAATAATGCTTTACCCAAAAAGGAATTTGAAAGAATTTCTATTCTTAAAACCTCTAAAGAAATTTATAATTCTTTAGTTGTAACTCATCAAGGTAATCAACAAGTTAAAAATAATAAAATTGATCTATTTGTTCAACAATATGAATAATTTTCAGTATCGGATGAGGATACTATAAATCATTCTTTTGCTAATTTTAATACTATTATTACATCTTTACAAGCACTTGATGAATCTTTCTCTACCCGTAATCATGTTAGGAGATATCTAAGGGCACTTTCATCCAAGTGGAGATCTAAGGTGACGACAATCGAAGAATCTAAAGACTTGTCAATACTCACCCTTGATGAACTCATAGGAAGTTTAAAAGTCTATTTCGAAGCCTCAAAAGTGAAAGAGAAACACAAATCTCTTGCCCTTAAAGCCAAGAAGGTCTCAAGCGATGAAGAGAACTCCTCTTCGGATAGTGATGATGAGGAGTATTCCATGGCGGTAAGGGACTTTAAAAAGTTCTTTAGAAGGAAGGGAAGATACATCAAACAACCGTATAACGACAAGAAAGGATTCCGAAAAAACAAAGAGGACGAGAAGCCAAGGAATGATCATGCTTGCTTGTTGGGAATTCTACTAAATAAGAATTCTGCTGAAGATACTGCTGATGGATTTTGCTGAAGTGCTGGAATCTGCTGAAGAAATGATTCTGCGGAAGTAGTAAAACCGCGTAGTTTGTTTCTGCGGAGATAGATATTCCACGTATTTTATAGTTAGTTAGGATATGCATGAGCTTTATTAGGAAGTGATAATGTATATCTTCTTTAGTTTTATGATTATACGTTTCTTGGGAAACGGTTTAGGGTTCCTTGTCTATAAAAGGAACACATTAGTATGAATGATGTACGAGTTTGAAAAATAAGTTTTAGTTCTATTCAAAGATCCATAGAGGATCTAAGTATTCTTAGTTATTATTGTTCTTACTTGTGTTTGATTTCCGCTTTAGAAACAAGTAATAGAGACCGCCTATTAGTGTGTTTGTGATTACATAAGCATTACTAACGATCCACGAGCACTCAAAGATCTATCAAGGTCTAAGTTTCAACAAGTGGTTTCAGAGCCTCGGGAGAGTCTCTGTGATACTAAGAACATTCTTTTCTTTACACCCTCACAACCAAAACAACCTTAACCATGCCTGGGTCAGACGATGAAATAGAAGTCACTAACAATCAAAACAACACATCTCTGCAACAACTCAATCTCACAAACAGCAATGCAAATTTTCCATACCTAAAGAAGGAGGAGTATGATTTGTGGGCTATGAAGATGCAGAATTGGATCTCCAACATTGATTGGAATATTTGGGAAGTTGTGAAGAAGGGGAACAATTTGAAGAAGTGTGTGAAAGATGCTGATGGTATTATTACCATCGTTCCTCCCATAACTGTTGAAGAGATATTGGCTGTTCAGAGAGAGAATAAAGTTAGAACTATTCTTCTTCAGGCTATACTAGATGATCACATGGGTGACTTTTACTACATGGAGGATGCTAAGGACATATGGATGGCGATCAAGGCTAGATTTGGTGGGAATGATGAGTCAAAGAGAATGAGAAATCAATCTTTGAACAAATAGCTTCAAGAATTCCAAATCTCCGAGGAAGAAGGTATCCACAAGGGATATGACAGGTTCCATAAGATTTTGAGTCAACTGAATCAGATGAAGGCCAGGCCAGACAATGAGGACTGCAATTCAAAGTTCTCAAAATCTTTACCTCCATCTTGGTTGCAAGTGAGCATTGCACTCAAAGCTAAAGGTGGGCTGGATATGGTCACTTTTGATGATCTCTACAACAGGCTTAAAACTCTTGAGCCTGATGTCAGAAGTCCCTTTCGTTCATCCACTCCCAGTCACTCAGCATTTATTGGGGCCTCCTCAAATAAGATGACCTACGCTCCAAGCCCATCTTCCTTAGCATCATCATCTTACACCACCACTACATCAAATTCTCAACCTAAATCCAGTGGTGTATTGGAAGATGTACTTCACTCTTTTGTTGCTGATTATGACAATCAGCAGCAACTAGCTTTTGAGGATTTTGAACAGGTGGATCCACTTGATATGGAAGAGATAAACTTGAAGTGGCAACTGGCCATGCTCTCCGTGGACATCAAGAGGTTTGAGCGTAAGTCTGGGAGAAAGTTTGGTTTCCAAGGAAGAGATCCGGCAAGATTTGACAAAAGGAAAGTCAAGTGCTATACTTGTGGTCAGATGGGTCACTTCTCAAGAGAATGCAAGGATAGGAAGGCTGGTGATGAGGTTAGGTATTTTCCTAT
This sequence comes from Chrysanthemum lavandulifolium, assembly GCA_022545495.1. Classification (NCBI taxonomy): domain Eukaryota; kingdom Viridiplantae; phylum Streptophyta; class Magnoliopsida; order Asterales; family Asteraceae; genus Chrysanthemum; species Chrysanthemum lavandulifolium. The sequence goes on from CM040239.1 coordinate 142,275,748, forward strand.
CAACATAATCATATGGAAGCTGGAAATTCCAAAGCTGGATCCTCCAATGCTTTGGTCACTCTGGATGACCATGTCAACTGGAAGGTGCATGAGCACGAAAATGATGAAGCTCACAGTTCGAGCATGGTGGATTGTTTGGCAAGTCGTACTACGAGGAGGATAAGCATGATCAAATTTCCTTAATGGGCATCTCTCAGGTACATAATTGTGTTTTTGGTTGTAGTGAAAGATATAATGAACTTAAGGAAGCTTATGATGAATTGAAACCTAAATATAATGAATGTTATGTCGAAGTTGAGGTTTATAAAATGGCTTTAAAAACATTAGAAAGACAAAAAATTTGGTTTCAAAAGAATCAACTAGCTTATGATGAAAAGATAAGGGTGTTAGAAAGTGATTTAGAATGTGCTAAAATTGATTTAAAACGTACTGAGAAAGAAAAAGCTGATGTAGTTTCAGAAAACCAAGTGTTGAAAAAGGAACTAGATGAGGAAGTAGCTAGACATAAAGAATGGTTAGTATCGGTGACAAAGTAGCTCGATTTCTATGGTAGTCAATCAGTAAACTCGGGTTAGGTTTAGGTTTTAAAAATATGTTGGCTTAGAAGCTAGGAATGATATCGTAAATCTACACCAAATAGGTTAGATAATTATGTAAAAGAAGGAGAATTACATGTTGTACCTGGACCTATAAGAGGAGAACATATGCCCACTGACCTTTCCATCATGAGACTTTGATGGATCACACCATCTTTATGGCAAAAGTCAAGAGACTTGCTAGACCTTGATTCTAAATCTCTTGATTTTGTCTCTTGTTCGACGGTGACAAGTCCTCGACCAAGGGTCTACTACGTATACCGCCAGTGATTCAAGTGAAAAGTCGACCTTCCCAAGACCTCACCTAAGCCTACACCCAAGACTCCCTACAAGCTGTTAGAGTTCTTCTTTGAGGAATCAAATTACAAGACAGTTTCCTCTGAAGACTTGTCATTTAATTCTTTGTAAAATAATGTCTTTAATTCTATTAAAAACAATTCTATTAATGTTTGTGGTTTGAATGCTTTTGCATGTAATGAAACATCTTTCAATTTGAATAAATCTTCTAAAAAGAAGACATGTTTTGTTTGTGGAAGTAAATTTCATTTGATTAAGGATTGTAATTTTCATGAGCAAAGAAAGGGTGTATGTGCTAGTCAAAAGAAACGTAGACCAATATGGAAAAATGTTAATGATATACCATCTTTTTGTTCCACAAGTAACTCATAAAACCAGCAAACACAATTCTGGTTGGAGAAGATCAGTTGCTAGACCATATGTGCGACCAACTAGTTCATATTTTCAAAATGGTTATTGGCCTGAATGTTTTGACTCTATGTATGATGGAAGGGGATATAGGGATACTGCTGTGAAGCCCTCAGCAGGTTGTTCTTGGACTCAAAAGGGACCTTATTTTCAATGGAAGCCGAAGAACAATGGTGGATCTTATACATCTACATGGCCTAAATCTTATGATCCACAAGGCAAGCTCAAGTCTAAAGACTTGAGTCTCCATAGTGTACTAATATTTTGTATATATTCTTGTTGTTGTTGTAGGATCATCCTCTGAGGAGTAAAGATGTTGGCATAGTAGATAGTGGTTGTTCCAAAAGCATGTCAGGAAACAAAGAGAAGATGCATGATTTTGTACCCATAGAAGGAGGAGGCAGTGTGACTTTTGGTGGATGAGATGGTAGAATTACTGGGAAAGGCACCATTTGAACACCTCATTTGGATTTTGAGAATGTGTACTATGTAAAGGAACTGCAACATTTCAACTTGTTCTCAGTATCACAAATTTGTGACACCAAGAACAAAGTATTATTCTCTGAGAATGAATGTATTGTGCTCTCTAAAGACTTCACACTTCCAGAAGATACATCAATTCTGCTGAGAGTTCCTAGAAGCCACAATTTATACACATTCAATTTGAATGATGTTCAACCAGAAGGTGACCTAACATGTTTGGTGGCTAAAGCATCTCTGGATGAGTCTACAAAATGGCATAGAAGGATGGCTCATGTGAACTACAAGACCATTAACAAGCTTTCTAAACTGGGTCTAGTTGAAGGACTTCCTTCCAAAGTCTTCACCAATGAACACAATTGTGTTGCCTGCAACAAAGGAAAGCAACACAGAGCCTTATACAAAGCCATTATAGTGTGAGCACTATTTGAACCTCTTCGATTCTTTGCATATGGATCTCTTTGGTCCAACCCAAATCGGGAGTATTGATCACAAGTACTTTTGCACGGTAATCACCGATGACTATAGCGGTTTTGTTGGGTATTCTTTTGAGAACTAAAGATGAAACATCTCAAATTTTAAAAGAGTTCATTACCCTTGTTGAAAACCAACAACAAAAGGTTAAAGGTATTAGGTGTGATAATGGGACAGAGTTCAAAAATGCTATATTAATAGAACTCTGTAAGTCTAAAGGGATAAAAAGGGACTATAGAAATCCAAGAACCCGACAACAAAATGGGGTTGCTAAAAGAAAGAATAGGACCTTAATAGAGGCGACAAGATCCATGCTTGCACTCTAAATTGCCCACTATGTTTTGGATCAAGCAAGAAGTTAATCGCTTGTTATGTTCTAAACAGGGTATCTATTACTAGACCTCATTTCAAGACACCTTATGAACTTCTCACTGGGAAAGTTCCTGATATTCATTACCTCAAACCTTTTGGATGTCAAGTGACCATTTTAAACACTAGTGATCCACTGGGAAAGTTTGATGAGAAAGATGATGAGGGGTATATTGTGGGTTATTCAGCTCATAGTAAAGCTTATAGGGTATACAATTTGAATGCTAAAAAGATTGAGGAGACACTTAACCTGAGATATCTTGAAGATAAGCCTAATGTTTAGGGTCAAGGTCATGTTTGGTCCTTTGACCTGGATTACTTAACTGATTACTTGGATTATACTAGATATGTTGCTAACCAATCTACAGGTGCACAAGAGTCTCCCACTGAAAATGCAGGTACCCTGGATGATGACTCAGATAGTGAGTCTGAACATGCTGAACAACCAATTCTTGTACCTTCCTTCTCCCCTAACCATTTTGCAGGTGATCATTCTAAAGTAACCTCTGATGCGCATGAAGATGAGTCACACTATGCAGAGGACCTTGCTAGACTCAAGAAGCAAGAGTATGCAGCCAATCTATAAGCTGAGAGGCTTGGTGGGGAGATTGCAAGAGAAGCAGTCAGTGAAAACCATGATTCTCCTAACGGTAATCCTGTTTCTCCTAACATCACCAAATCTGCTGACAGCCCTGCTGCATTTACTCCCATTACTACTAGTGTGTCCACAGACTTTGAAGAACCATATACATGATTTCCAAGTCCTTTCGATCTTGGTAATCATCATCCCAAAGATGGAATCTTCAACTCACCTTCCTATGACAGTGATTTTGAACCAACTGTGACCAATCTTGACACCACAATTGATGTCAACCCCACTGCTACAAAAAGGATCAACATTGCTCATCCTCAATCAAATGTTATTGGTGATCCTCAAGCACCTGTTCGAACTAGAAGTGCTGTGAAAATTTCTAAGTATGGTCAAGTTGCTTTTCTTTCCTATGTCTCAAACCAACAAAGGGACAATCACACAGACTTTACGCATTGTCTGTTTGCTTGCTTCCTTTCTCAAGTGGAACTAACCAATGTTACTCAAGCTCTTGAAGAGTCAAGTTGGCTTGAAGCAATGCAAGATGAGATGCAACAATTCAAGAATCAGCAGGTTTGGATATTGGTACCACTACCTCATGGGAAGATTGCAATTGGGACCAAATAGATCTTGAAGAATAAAAGAGATGCAAGGGGTATTGTGGTAAAAAAACAAAGCACGATTAGTGGCTCAGGGGTTTAGGCAAGAGGAAGGAATTGATTATGATGAAGTTTTACACCTGTAGCTAGAGTTGAGGCCATTCGAATCTTCTTGGCTTATGCATCTTATATGGGGCTCATGGTGTATCAAATGGATGTGAAAGGTGCTTTTCTGTATGGTGAAATTGAAGAAGAAGTATATGTCACTCAACCCAAAGGCTTTGAAGACCCAGATCATCCACAACATGTATACAAGGTTGTAAAAGCTCTCTATGGACTACATCAGGCACCAAGAGTATGGTATGCTAGGCTATCTGCATTTCTGCTGAAGCATGGTTATAGAAGAGGTGCCATTGACAAAACACTCTTCCTAAAGAAGAATAACAGAGACATCATTCTTGTGCAAGTTTATGTGGATGACATTATCTTTGGATCCACTAAAGAAGCTTGGTGCATGGAGTTTGAGGAGTTAATGAAGGAGAGTTTCGGATGAGTGCTATGGGGAGCTTACTTTCTTTTGGGTCTACAAGTTCAACAGAAACTCGATGGTATTTTTATCGGTCGTGATAAATATGTGATAGACATTTTGAAGAAATTTGATATGGAAAATGTCAGAACTGCCACTACACCTTATGAAGCTCCAAAACTAAAGAACAATCTTGAACCAGATCCAGCTGTGAATTTTCACTTATACAGATCCATGATTGGTTCATTAATGTATTTAACAGCTTCTAGGCCTGACATTACCTTTGATGTGAGTGCTTCTTCTAGACATCAGGTCACCCCACTTACTTCCAGCTTGAATGCAGTCAAAAAGATCTTCAAGTACCTTAAAGGCCAACCCAAGTTAGGTCTTTGGTACCCAAAATAGTCTCCTTTTGTATTGGAAGCATATAGTGATAGTGATTATGCTGGTGCGAATATGGATAGGAGATCCACAACTGGAGGTTGCCAATTTCTTGGTAGAAGATTGATTTCTTGGCAATGCAAGAAACAAACTATTGTTGCTACCTCATCTCTCAAGCGTAGTATGTTGTTCTTTGCCAATTGTTGTGGTCGTACTATGGATCCAAAATCAATTCTTGGATTATGGGTTTAATTTCATGAACACCACAATCTTTATTGATAATCAAAGTACCATATGCATAGTTAAAAATCCAGTTTTTCATAATAGAACTAAGCATATTGAGATCAGGCACCATTTTATAAGAGATGCATATGAAAAACATTTGATAAAGGTGCTTAAGATTCACACAGATGATAATGTGGCAGACTTATTGACTAAAGCTTTTGATGGACCTAGGTTTCAACACCTAGTTGTCCATATTGGGATGCTTAACCCTTAACTGCAAAGTTTGAGGGGAGGCATATGCCTCAGGGGAGGATTGTAGTTGTATATCTTGTAAACTTTGTCGATTATTGTTTATCTTTTTGTTTGCTAACACTAACCAGCTAATGTTTAGTGTTTTGTATGTCTTGGTTTGGTGTGTGTGTTGCTTTGTTTCTGTTTTGCAGAGTGCATTTTTGAGAGTTGAAGTTCACCAAGTTTGATTAGATGGGAATATGGTCATTAAAGTTTGTTTCTACTGAAGAGAAACTCAAGTGATATTCATTGGTCTCATTGTTTCTACTGAAGAGAAGTACTGAAGTAAAGATCAAGTGATAATCATTGAGATGTTGTTCATTAAGTCAAGAAACAATTTACAGCTTACAATAAACATCAAATGAGATACAAGACCATTCCTATACAAGATCTACCAAACATATACTAGTTCCTATCATCTATTACAAAAGCTGGTGGATACACTTGACAAGTATGATGAAGAAGCTGAAGATGAAAATGGAAAGTATGGATTGATGAAAACGACGATGAAGATGCTCAAGAACCTAGTTTTATATCTTTGGTCCTTGGCATGATAGATGCATTTGTGATATGAGAAATCTTTAGTTGTTCCATCTACTCGTTCCACCATTGAGCATCACTCCATCTTCCCTTTTCCCTTTCCCTTCACCTCTGGCCCCTTGCCCTTTCTCTTACTTCCATGGTATGAAGCACCAAATCTTGGAGCAAGAAGAGCAATCACCACCTCTCTTGTTGTTGGGAGTGGTGGATTTCTGGCACGTGGCCTTGGTTGGGGTTGGGGTTGTGAAGGTTGGGGATTCTCCACACCTGCTGATGTCCTCTCCTCTTCCTCTCTCACCAATCTATTGAAGATTGGCTCTAAACGCTCTGTGGAGTCATCAGAACCCCTAGATGAATCACTTGGATTTACTACACTATCATCTTCAGAAGAAGGAAGAAAGGGGGACTTCAATGGACGAGGTTCATCTTGATGAGGGTATCGAAACAATGGGTGTGAATCATCACTAGATGATGATGATGAGGAGGAGGAAGTTAGATCGATGATTTCTGGTTGGGTAGACATGTTTGTTATTACTGATTGTGGAATTAGTGAGAAATTAGGGTTTTTGGAGTATATTGGGGGTAATTGATATGTGTTTGGTGTGAATTGGGATTATCTTATAGGCGGAGTCAAGGTTTAATGATAATTAATGCGAGTTGGGTGGCACAGTAAAACTCAAGATATTTACTGAAGATATTTTTACACTTGAGTTGATTCTGCTGATTGACTTTCATCAGCAGATTGACCATCCATTCTGCTGAAGCGTTAATTTTGAATTTGGTTGGAGTTACTTTACACGTCAGATATGGTCAACGATTTGTTCCGATATTTTTGACCATAATTGGGTAACTTTTATTTATAACCTACTACGCATAATCTTTGCCCAAAATCAACTGATTCCCTCTTCAATCAATTTAAACTCATTTCCATTGGTGTGATTCATAACCCATTCTCACAATTTCTTACATGGTGGCGCTTCAATTTAAGAAAGATCATTACAAGGTTGCTTTTCTGGGAAAAGCTAAGGGACATGAACTGTATGAACCTATGGTGGATTTCTTGAAGCGGTCCAAGATTCATTATGCTCTAACGCACTCTCCAAATGTGATATATGAGTTGTTGGTTGAACAATTTTGGGCATCTGCTACTAAACGAAGTGACACAGAGATTGTAGCCATGATTGATGGAACAGAGTATGTGGTGAATGAGGATTTGATTAGGACACAACTACGTTTGGATGATGAAGGTGGGGTCTATCACACCAACACTGTAGAGATACTTGCTGGGTTAAGAGCTATTGGATATCAAAGTACTAACACGGATATGTGGCACAAGAATAAGCTTTGCCCTATGTGGAGGTTTTTGGTGCATACATTACTACAGTGCATAAGCAACAAGTCAGGAGGATGGGATCAATTCTCTACCCAATTGGGTTGTGGTATTGTGTGTCTTTCAAAGGGTGTTAGCCTTAATAGTTTTTATTAGAAGTGATGGTCATTCACATTTAGGAACTTTGTAACGTGTGTTAGATATCGTATTAGAATAGTTAACGGGCTCGTGGATTGGACTAAGCTAAATGGCTAGAAGTTATGTTAAGCTAGCCGTGTATAAGTTGTCATCCAATCCATGTCCAACCCATATCCACGAACCCCATGGCCAAGCCCATTAGGGCATTTGTACTTGTAGTATATATACCCCTCAAAGTCTCATTTGAGGGGTGTGCTTGAAAGTGTGTGTGTGTGTGTTTTCCTTAAGCAATATAACAAGTTTTCTTTTCATCTTATACGCATAATATATCAAGTCACCAACATCTTTCCTTTCTTCTTCTTAATCTTTTACGCATAGTGTTTGTGTTTGTTACGTGTTCATCTTGTGTGTTGAAGGTTGTTACGCGTAAGGTTGGTGTAATAAAGTGGTCCTACAATTGGTATCAATCGTCTAACAATGGTTTAGGAGTGTTGTGTTACGTTTTTATTCAAACTTTACAAAGAAAAGTTGCGTTTTTATCTATAAACGTGGGCTTTTTGCATAAAGGCTTGATTTTTACGTGGTTTTAAGGTTAAAGTTGTAGACTTTATTGATCTTTAAGTGTTTTGAAAGAAGTTTGTGCAAAAGAAATCGTTTGGAAACGTGCTTTTAGGTGAAAAAATTCGTGTTTTTGCATTTTTGGACATTTTACGCGTAAGCAGCATTTTGGTCAAAACCCTCTTTTTACGCGTAAGAAAGTCAAAACCCTAATCCTACGCGTAAGTTTTAAGCGTAAGAATTTCTGTTTTCTACGCATAAGCTTTTGGTGCAGATTCTTCGAGCTTCAACGGTTACTCAGTGCTTCCCTCACTTGGATAAGTTTGTGGAACACTTCGACTTGTGGATATCTTTCACGCTTGCACAAGTGTGAAGGATTTTGGTTTGAAACCTAAACTTACGCATAAGCATAAACGCTTACGAGTAATACTCTACGCCTAAGCTACCACTTACGCGTAAGGTTTTTACGACTAAGTATTTTTGTTTACGCATAAGCTTACGCTTAAGCCTAAAGGTTACGCGTAAGATACTGTTTACGCATAAGGAATCCTACGCCTATGCTTTCTACGCATAAGCAATCCTACAATTCATACGCATAAGAACAAGTTTACGAGTAAGATTTTGAGCAAAACTTCAAACGGGCTATAACTTTTGAACCGTAACTCCGTTTTCAGCGTTCTACCCATCAAAACGACCGTGGGAACGAGGAGAATAGACCGCCGAATAAACTAGGTCAACCTTCAAGTCCTAAAAATGCTCCGAACATAAGTTATTGAGGTTTTTAAGTTTTTAGACCAAATTTTCACTACAACAACCGAGCTTAATCTTCATCAAACACAACTCCTTTATCGTTGAATCGATCCTACATCAACTTTATCATAACATACCTTCATCAATGGCAACTCAACAAGACATTCATGTAGCCGGTGCCGAAAACCGTCCTCCTATCTTGGAAAAAGGTGGTTATCTTCAATGGACAAGTCGTATGCTTTGTTACATTAAGACCAAACCTAATGGAAAATTGATGATTCAATCTATTACGAATGGACCCTTCATACCTCGACAAGTCCAAGACCCTGGAAATGCTGATGCAACACCTCCTATACCACCATCTTTTCGTGTTCAAAAGGAATCATAATACATTGAAGAGGACCAGAAACAAGTTGAAGTAGATGACATGGCAATTCATATTGTCCAACTGGGTTTACCAAGAGACATCTTTGCTGTTGTAGACAGTTGTGGGAACGTGTTAGACGGCTTTGTCATGGAACATAAATTGGTCAACAAGATACGGAGAACAAGCTGCTAACTGCATGGGAGAAGTTTACATCTACTCCAGGAGAATCCATTGAATCCTACTATGGAAGGTTCGCACTTTAATGAATGAGTCGATCGAAACAAGTTGACACCCGAACTATCGTGAGCAACATCAAGTTCCCGAACAATCTACCGTAAGAATGGGGACGATATGTCACTATTGTCAACCAAACAAAAGACTTACATCAAGTGAACTTTGATCAACTCAACAATTTTCTAAAACAAAACCAAAATGAAGTGAATGAAGTCGGGAAAGAAAGATTAGCAAAGAATCATGATCCATTGGCACTCATGGCAAAGACTCAAACTCCGGTGAATAACACAACAAGCTTCATCATCTTCCACTAACAACAACTTGCAAAGAATACATTCCACAACAACAAGTCGATATCACTCAACAACAAATCTATCCACCGAACAACAACATTACGGGAACAAGGAATCACCGATCTTGAAATTGAACAAGAACAAGCTTTGCTTTATGCATTTGCATTTTTGGGTAAAGCATTCAGAAGTCGCTATTCCACACCAACTAACAACAACCAAAGGATTTCTTCAAACACTTGCAACAAGCAAATTGCACAACCGGGTGTGAACTTGGGTCATCAAGGACAAATGGTTGGAGTTATTGCGAACCCATGTGGATATGCTATGGATTTCGGATGGGTAATCAGCGGTTCAATCGGGTAATCAGTTGGGTCGAATGTTGGAAATCGATGGGTCGAATGTTGGGAATAGAGCGTTGGGTAATCGAATGGGAATGTTGCACTCGATCGTTGGAAATTATGGAAATGTGAATCGGGGTAATCGGGTTAAGTGTTATAACTGTCAAGGATTGGGTCACATGGCAAGGAATTGTCCTACTAAGCCAAACAAGAAGATCACGAGTATCTTGAAAGCTATCTTCATTAGCACGAAAGATGTAGCGGGATTACGGTTGAGTCTTGAGGAAAATGATTTTTCACTATTATGGATGATTTAGAAGACCTCGAGGAAATCAATGCAAACCGCATCTTCATGGCAAATCTTCAAGAGACTAAGTACGACATCGATTACGACGCACCTCCATCGTATGATGCCAATGCAAGATGTCGAGGTACCAATCACCGATCCATGCTATAACAATGTCATATTTGATGTGTTTACTCATGACGAACAACATTCGTGACATCGGCACCTACTTATGATACATACCGACAATCCGAGTTGTAGCAATACTAACTCGAGACTCCATATGTGGATCCTAGTGGAGACGTGTGGCACAAAATCTCGAGACGATGAGGAAACACGTGCTTATTTTGAATCATTAATCAATAATCGTGGCATTGAAATCGAGAAAGTTAGAACGGTCAATCGCGAAGTTAAGGCGCGAATGCTAAATTGACCGGCGAGCTTGAGAGTTACATGGAGAACGAAAAGCCTTTGAATTTCATAAAAACAAAGAATCGAAATTAGAAATTGGTTATCGAAATTTGGTTTCGAAAGAACAACTATTGCAAATCAAGTATAACACACTTGATGTGAATTTGAATTTGAAAATTAAATCTTTAAACAAGGAAATTTATGATTTAAATAACCAACTTTCTAAACAAAAGAAATGTTTTCGATATTGAAAAGAGAAGAGCGGTTGATTATCGATTTTTCAAAATGAGAAGATTCTCTTCTTGATGAAATTCTTGATAAAATGAAAAATCCAAACTTTGGAAAATTTGCTTCTTACAACGGGTCATTCTGCTTAAACAAACAAGATGCTTTCTAATCAAGTAAATCTGCGTTTCATACTAATCATAGAATGGCACTTGGTAACGACCCTTCTTCGCTCCTCAAGAAAGCTCGAAACCTCGTAATGTGTTAAACAATGGAAATGTTTTACATGAACCCATTATTGTTCGTGATTCTCTTGAAACGTTAGAACTATCTAAGGAGAGTAGAAAGAATGAAACAAAACATCCGGAAATTAAACCAATTGATTATAACAAATGGAACAAAATTAACGGAATTACTTTTGTTAATCAAAAGAAAAGTCAAAGTTTTCCATCACACCAAGTGTTTCAAACAAAGAGTCAACACTGCTTCAAAATCGATTCAAAACCGGTTGTTGTCTCAAATTCTCTTTCGAACATTGAACAAATGTCTTCAAACAATCCTTTTAACACAAGTGATGCGAGAAGTATTTTAGAAAATGTGAAAACTAGAATTGTGGATCTTCAAGACACTGTTAAAACTAAAACCAATATTACAACAAACATCTGGTTTAATAGTTTTTGTAACATAATGGATTTCACAAGCACATAAACAAACTCAATATGGGCATATAATATAGATGGTTTAGAGAGAGAAAGTGGGATATTCTAGAAAGAGAAACTCTTGGAAGGTTAGATTCCACAAAGAACATCCAACCCTCTATCTTGCAAGGTAGAGGGTATTTATAGGTTACAAACTAAACGACCTCCTGACGGCCTGTGGATCAGGTATACAGTGGGTAAAGACCCGTCCTTCCTCCATGGTGTTGCACTAGACTAAAACTAAGCTAATAACTTACTAACAAAAAACATAATAAACGATATGTCTATGAGCTAACTTAAGCTAGATTATACTTGGGGTGACCTATGCTTCACAATAGAATTTTCAATTCCAAACAATCTCCCCCTAAGGGAGGTCACCCCATGAATTACATTGTGAATCCTAGCATTCTAATAAATCTTCAGTCTTGAGCTCGTAGACATCTCTTCAACAAAGTTTACAAACTATGTGCTTCTGTGGTGATTTCATCATTGTTCAGCTACAATGTATGTTTTGTGGAGGTTATTGAGCTGATCCACCTTGATGACCTTTGAGCATTACTAGAGATCATCAACCACAAGAAATCTCAAGATTACCCATTGTTGTGTTGCCGAGATATGATGTTGTAACATTTGGACCGACATGCTCACATTCGGATCATGATTTCTTCTTATCAAAGTAGCGGAAGCTTTCGTTGAATCATGATATTGGCGCAGCAGCGAAGCATGGAGTGATAATATCGAGTCATTGATGCACTAATCATGATTTCTTTGGTAATGAATGTGTTGTGTGAGCATGTGGCTATGGATTGACCGCTCCATTACGATCACCGCAAGCGTGGGTGTTCTGCATAAAACAGATTAGCAATAAAGCGCACAAGAGTGTCTTTGAACACTTTTGTTGAATTGAGGTACACGCCCACGGTTCCCGTTGATCAATACAAATCTTGCCGTGATCGGTATAATTCAAGAATCTCCTTGACGTGGTTTCGCAATTGTTCTAGCGTTCTCAAACCGGAACGTCTCAAAGAAGACAACACGGAGTGAGTGAACTAGCGAATTGAGATTCACCGATTGATAAAATAGATTTGAAAAACAATCGTGTATCGCTCAATAGAAATTGTTTTTGCAATGCAACGAAGGTTTTAATGAAAATCAATTATCAATCATAAACACCTTTTATTTTGAAATATTTGTACACGATCAATGTGCTAAAGAAAAGAGTTTTTAAGCACAACGACCGGTTTTCAAAGGTATCCGTTAATCCATAACTGAACTGTGATTGATTCAAAAGATTGAATCTCTCCATTGTTTCGTTCGGTTGTCACATGGTTGATCTATTGATTAGATCTCACATGCCACCCACCACGAGCTTGTTTGATGTTGGCTCGAAGGCTTTCCATCTTCATTGTGAATATGTTTGCATATCACTCGGATGTTCCGCAATACCACAAGGATAATGCGTAGGACTCAAGATATAATCTCTTTTCCACATTGTGTGAAACATAGAGTCTTCATTGAAAGTGTCCTAATGAGATTTATTGATGACCTCGTGGCTCTAGACTCAATCGTGCACATTTGGTTCCTATGCTTGGAGACTAGGAGAGGGTCTCCTTCTTTAATATCAACAATCTCTAAGAGAAAGTCGATAGAATATGTCGGTTCCCCATGAGAATGAAACAAGCCCTTTAAGAGGAACTTGAGTGGCTTGGGAAGTTTAGTGCAAGCGTCATCGGGTCCATGACGTCTTGTCTTCAATACCGGTGTTACCTTAGTAACCACCAAGAGCATATGTATTGAACCCGTGTTCGCCTAAGATTGAATTATTGGAGGCTATTTCTTTTCACCCTTTTCTCATTAATTTCTTTTCATTCTTCAACCCCTTTAGTGCTTACCGAGACTTTATAACTAGAACCTTGTTGGGTTTATTCCAGTTCTAGCTCAATCTCAGTCCGCACTCTTCCCATGTCTGATTTTTCTCCTTTTATCATTATACCTAAGGACTTCTAAACTAACTAGTGGATTGTCCCTAGATAGATCCTTCCGGTTCTGGAGGATCGTGGGAATGAATACCTAACCTAACCATCCTTATAACACCATGCATAAAGTAGATTGGTTGGTCTTTTGGTATTGTTCTTTCCTTCATGAAACCAATTAAAAAATCATTTGGATAATCAATCAAGGTACTTTTGATACGGGATCAAAACATTTTGTACCTTAATAGTTTTTGATCATTTAGAAAACCTCCCCCTCAACATGTGCATATGATTTAGAAATTATTTAGCACATGGAGGCAAGAGGACTTTGAAATATTTTCTTTGATCACAACTTAAAACAACCATTTGATTTTCTTTGGTAAATTCTCCCCCTCAATATGTGCGTAGAATATTTGAAATCATTTTGACACATAGAGGAAAGAGTTCTTTGAAGTACTACCACGATTATCAAACATTTAGAAACCATTTAACACACAATCAAGGTACCTTATAAGAGAAACATGGAAAACTTTGTACCTTGAAGGTTTGAATTTGTTTTGAAAGGCTCCCCCTTAATATATGCTTCGAGATTCGAAAATAGTTTAGCACATATTGGAGAGCAGTATGCACTTTGAGACAAAAATGGTCATTTTCATTTTTTATCAACTTTCATATTTATATTAAATTTTCTCCCCCGATCAAAAATTTCAAATCCTTTGAGATTTTGGATCTCAAGTGATTTAAATATGTATGAGACAAAACATTTGTTGGAGAAAAATGTGTCCAATTTTATATGATCGAAGTGGACAATCATTGAAGTTCCTTTTAGACACAAAGGAAACCACAAGACATAACCTAAAAATACCACAATCAAAATCTAGGATATCCAACGGATTAGCATCCTACCTTGTTGCTAGCAAAACCATCATCGAATGGCTCATCACCAACCATTAACTCACCACAAGATGCTCCATTATAGCACCTCCTTCATCACCAACAAGTACACCAACTTCATCACCCATCAACTCACCACCTAAAGTCACTCTTTTGGAACTCCTTAAGACTCCAAAAAGATCTCAACAACCAAAACAAAAAGAAATAGCCTTTTTGACACCTCCCACTTCTCCAAACATAATTTTCAAAGACCTTGAAACCTCACCACCCTTAGCTCCCATTGAGCTACAGAACACCTAGATTATTTTCCACCACCACTTTCAAACATTCGGACTTTATCCGTATTTTCCTATTTTCCACCACATCTTCCGCATCTCACAAATCAAACGCGTTTATTAATATTTTGCGATCTCTTTGTGTTTTGTTGATAACAATTATAATGTTATCATAAGTAAAATTATAAGGATACATGTTATTTTTGTAAAGTTTGCATATAGTCATTTAATACAAATTGTTGTAATAAATCATTTGTTGTAATAGTTTATTAGGATGGGTAAAATCACAACCCATGGAGCATATCCATAACCCATTGTATTGACCCATACCCATTTGACTAGATGCATTGCATCTATTAGATACATTGTATCTAATGAAATATCCATGGACCAACTCATGACCCATGACCCATGACCCATAACCAAAAACCCATGGGCAAAGAAGAGCGAACCACGGATCCCTAGTTTACACTAGACGGATCCCTTGGAGGGACCCGTGGATCCGTGGAACAAGGGCAAGTTTTGCCTATAAAGAGAGCCATTCTTCACTTCTCTTCACCCTCTTCTTCCTAAATCTCTCATATACTCTTACTCTTCTAACAAAGATCACTTGATCTAGAGAGTTGTTCTTCTTTCTTCTATTGTGATCTCTCATAGGTCCTTTCTAAGGCGAGATCACGAGCTTACTACAAGTCATCCAAGCAAGGGTCCTTGATTTATTTGTTCCTCCATAAGATTTGTAGCAAAGATCTTGTACTTGATATTTCACATAGTTGTTGTGTAATAGTCGTGTTGGTTTGGTCCTGTTACGGACTGTATTTAGCTTTGTACCGAAAAGGTGTAAGCAACGCTGTAGGCTTCCACCAAGTTGAAGGAGTTTGTTGACATAGTGCTTGAACTCGCCAGGACTCCTGGGGTGGAGTAGAGGTAGGAAGGTGTCCTTGTATTGAACCACTATAAACGGTTGTGTCATTTCTTTCCATTACTTTACTTTATTTACTTTTGCTATCTTAGATCTATACTTTATCTTCATCCACACGATTTCACACAACATCGAATCTAAAGTTTTTGAAACTAACTTAAAATCGGCAAAACTATTCAACCCCCCTTCTAGTTTTCCACATGTTGTAAACTATTTTAAACCAATGCTTCATACCCTCTAGCTTATAAATTGATTGGCCTAAATCACATTTGTTTGAGGACAAGCAAATTCTAAATGTAGGGATATTTGATAAGGATTTAAAACATACGCTTAGGGGTCATTAAGCCCTATATCGACACATTTTATATCCGTTACTACTTAAAATCATACCTTTTCACATTTTAGGTCTTTTGGAAGCAAAATGCTAGAATGAAACATATTTGGACTAAAAGAAGCGAAAACATGAAGAAAAGGCAAAGTCAAGATCCAAGTTGTTTTCAAGTTCGACGCGCCCCAACCAGCGGCTATGCATCCCTCATAAAGAAATTGATCAAATTACACGCGACGTCGGTGAAATTTTGGTTCTATAACCGACTTTCGGCCCTAAACTCTGATGGTGTCTCCTTATTTTCACACCGGATGCCCAAGAACCATCCTCGCACGATGTCCCTTATGAAGACAAACGACGCCACACTTCATCGACGCCGTCCGACGATGACTTCTGCCCAAACGAAAGCCAAATGATTTATGATTCAGCGCCACTAGCAAAAGGTGACGCTCATTTGTAAATCTATATATAGAATTCGATTTTTCGCATTTAGGAGGTAGAACTTAGAGAGCAAACCCTAAGTCGCTTGTAGTCCGACTTGACAGATTTTAGGTTCCATACCTTCTTTACATCATAAGATAAGTTTGTTAATCTATATTATCATTATGTCTACCCCATGTTTAATTGTTTGTGTGTATGCTTGCTTGTTTACCATGAGTAGCTAAATTATCATTGTGTTTGCTTAGATCTATGAAACCTAGTTGTTAATTATTGTTAGGTTGTCTTTGTCTTGATTGGTAGACGCTAGAGTAAGGAAAACCGGCTTCTTCTTTAATTGTTACGAGCTTGAACGTCCTAAATAGCAAAAGCTAGAGTGCACCTAAGCCATCGTGTTTATTGCGTGATTTGTAGCTTGTTGATAATAGTATTTTGGGGAGATATAGGTACTGTGATCTCGGATGTAGAGGAGAGTTACAACCATAGAACTAAGGAATTAGGCACCCCCATGACCAAATGGAATACAATGTACCAATTAAGATGAGGATGTGACAATTCAACCGACCAATAAGAGATAACTAGGAGTAAGAACATCTAAGTAAACACATTTTTGTTAGGTCACCATATTAGTAACACAAGCATCAATATGTAGAAATAGAGAATAAGAGATCGGATGAACACTAACACACACCACGTTATGCGTAGAAGAAAGGTTTAAGCTTAGGTGAAATATGAAAGTGAACAACCAACCCTCAAGTGAGGGTTATTACAAGGTATTTATAGAGAGGAGCTAGGTCAACACTCCTAGTCCCTTCCTTTCTTATGGACTCGGGCAGCTTATGGGCCTTCTACATAAGTTTCAAGCATAATTACTAACATAAAGGCCATTAAGCTAACTATTACATATGAATCACTAACACTTGAATAAGGTTTAGAGTGATTCCAACAATCTCCTCCCAAGTGTTGTAGATGAATGAATGAGTGATAAACGCGTAGGTGTGTCATGTAATAGTAGCTTTGACGCCTTCCGACATTCTTCTTCTTGTGAGAAGAAGTGTCTTGATTTGAACAATCTCCCAATGTAGAGAAATTTTTCTTTTGAAGTAATATGCTTTGACGCCTTCATTTTCTTTGTTCTTTAGTTCTTTGTTCTTTGAAAGTGATAGATGTTGCGGTAATCAGATCAGTTCTGCTCACGCTCCAAAGGTTCCACGCCTTCTCCAACATGCTCACACGCCTTTAACGTTGGATTTCAATGAAGTTCTTTAAGTCTTTAAACTTTGTAGATTCTTAGTTGACTAAGAATCATTCGACTTTCAGGTTTCGATTATGAGAGAACTTCCATAAGTGATGTTGTTGGCATGAGCATGTGGAGAATCAGACGATCGTCCGCCCGTAGCTTCCATAAGAAGTAAACATAAGAAAGGTTAATAATAAGCGGATTGCACTTATAAGTTTGAACTTCGAGAGTGTTAACAGATAGTGTGAAACATAACTCTAATTCTCACAAAGGCCATTCCTAAACCAGTATCAAGTTGAGATAACATGATGCACCGGTACACCCACGATTCTGGATGAGTCGCCGAGGTACATCAAGCATCACCTCACGATCAGACACCGCTTGAGACCACTAAGCGTAATCCACGAGGAGTTATTGAGCGACCGCCGTACGTTGATGTCGACCCGGCAGGAGTTTCCATTCAATCACCGAGGATCACTGATGTGAACCTCTCATAAATGTTCTCTAAGATTGCTAGGATCCGTAGGACTCGATAATGTACCATCGTTGTTCTTATTGTTGAACAACAAGTGATGAAATGTCAAGTGTACCTAAGAGATCTTTGATGAATCTCGTGGCTCTAGACTCAATAGTGCTTTGGTTTTCCGAGCGGAGACTGGAGAGGGTCTCTTCACCAGCAATCTCAAGAGAAAGCGATAGTTTATGTAGGGTTCCCCGTGAATGAAACAAGCTTCGCTGAGAGAAACTTGACAAGTACAGGTTTAGTGCATGCGCCACCGGGTCCATGACGACTTTTAATCTTTAATACCGGCACATCAAGTGACAACCAAAGAGTATATGAATTGAACCCGTGTCTCATTTCTGTTGAATAATAACTGAGGCTATTTCTTTTCACCCTTTTGCTTTTCTTTTAATTCTTCAACTCCTTCTTCTCCGATTCTCATTTTCTCCATTTTATAATCATACCTAAGGACTTCTAAGTACTAACTGCTTTGATGTTCTTGGTAGATCCTCCGGCTCAAGCGGATCATAGACTCAGTTATTCCTAACCTTAGTCACCTTATAACTCCATTGCCATAAAACCATTTTATGAAAATCTCTCAAGTGTTTGTAAATGAAAACATGTTTGAACACTTCAAGAGTTTTAGATTTTCGTAAATACCCCTCAACATGTGCTAAGAGTTTTGACATGATCAAGACAATGGTGAAAAAGAGCGACTTTTGAATTGATCGACTCAAGATAGACAATTTCGAGGGACACGGTTGCATAGTCAAAGAGTTACATTGTCATCTTTAGGTGACAACTAGCTCTAATAACTACTCATGTGGACAAACCTCGAAGGTTGTCAAACCCGTCAAAGTTCATGTCTATCAAGAGCTTCGATAGGTACAATTTACTTGGATAAGTCTTTGAAGACAAATCTTTTCAATGTATGACTGCTCGATCCCACAATTCATGGGTTAAGTCTTTTCACACATTTATTCAAGTAGCAAATCAACATATTTTTATCACAAGAATTTTCTCCCTCAAAATGGCATATAAATGTTATTTTTGATAACGCTTTGATAAAATATGACCATTTCGGATTTTGTGGGAAGATTATCACAGAAGAACAAGTTGTTTGAACAAAGATTTTAGCAAATACTCCCTCAAAAGTAAGCTCGCCTTTTATATGATCAGGCAATCAAGCGTACTCGTGTGTCCATTCATTACAAGAACGGGTTGTACATCGTTATGTGCAGCCAAGCCATATACAAAATCACATCCAAAATGATATGAAATAGAAGAAGCTTATGGGTACTGTAGTCCAAAGAATATCACCAGAATGCATTGTATGCTGATATCCCAGTGATAGTAATCCTGGACGCACCACCTACAAAGCTCTCTAGTTCTGAATCGTCCCTTCGCACAACCTCTCATCAATCATGGTGATGATCCTCTTCACATCCCGCGTCCCGAGAGTTCCATCGCTGGTGTCCCAATGTCTTCATGTATATCCTTCAACCTATAAGCAAGCTTTCATCTCAACCTTCTTCAATGTATGATCCCCAAACTTGTAAGATCTCACACACCATCAAGTAGTTTTTGTAGCTCACTACGATAAATTACTCCGAATGGTTTGCCGATTTAGGGTGTATTATGAAGTCGTGATGTCGGGAAGTTCTATGAGGTCTAGTGAAGTTGACACGGTCCGATACGACTCAACAAAGAAGTTGTAGATCTTCTACACGCCCTCGTATCACCATGCTTCGATGAATATGAGAAAGGACTTGATGTATTCACGTTGAATTTCAATGAGAATTGTCTCATGTCTCGACTTTTGGCAAGATACGATCTTCAATGTCGCTGAGAGACAAGTTCGAAAGTCCGCTTCACGTAATTCATAGTCTCTTTCATCTTGTCTTTGACCACAATTTTCTCTGAGGAAAGTGTAGTCCCATTTAGACTTAAAGAGCTACATGCTTAACAAGAACGATTCCTTAGTAATTTAACACTTCATGTTGAGACTTCAACTGCGCTCTGAGTAGATTCGCTTGTTCCCAATGGTGAATCCCATACATTGCATCATTTATCACAATTCCACATTGTTGGAAAACATGGGTAGCCTTTTCCTCGAAAGTGTCTTGATGTAGCATATTTCTTGAACCATCACTGCCGTGTGTAAGAAATTCCAAGTCGTTGTCAGAAGTAGCCGAAATGGAATCTTAGGTCGATCCGGTCACAATCGCGTAGAGGTTTAGACCAATCGGTGTAGTATGGAGCGTTATCTCTTCCGTAAAGTCGATGTTTGCTTCAGTGGTCGAGCCAATCAATGTTGTTAGACATTGCTTTGCTATGTTTTCAAGGTGATACTCAACTTCAATAGCACTTTTCGAGTTGTCTTTGAGTAGTTGAAAAGCTTCATTCTTGATTCTTCTCAATCCCGATTTGGCCATCTTCTTTACCCGAAACTTATCTTGAAGAATTTTAGCATGCTCCAAAGTACGACCTTCATCGCATCTTGACCATCGATGGTGGGGGAGTGAGTCAACAAGTTTAGAGAACCAACATATTCAGGTCATCCTCGCCTTATCCATGACAATCGTCACGCCCTTAGGCGCCTTCTTCTCTTTTCTTAGGCCCAGATGAGGACTCGGTTTCTTAACTTTGCCGTGAGAGGAGGGTTGTTGTTAGCTCACGGACTTCCTCATCGCACCACCCGATACTCAAAGTGATCACCCGCTCGAGTCCGGGTGGTAACTCGTAATCTTGAGGTTTTCAAGAAGAGCCAGGAGGAGATCGTGGTTGAGCCGAGTCCTTTGTGGAGGTTGCATGGAGGATGATTCACCGCACTTCTGGCTTAGGGCTCGCCATGCTTATCCTTATCCTTATCTTCTTCGCCTCGACGCTTAGGCCTCGAGCTTCTTCCTGTAGAGTCGATTTGAGTTGATATTCCAAAGAAGGTTTCAAACAATTTACCTTGAAGAAGTAAATGTTGCAGCTGCTTATATTTCGAGCTACCATTCTAACCAATTCAAAGATTCGAGAATATTAAGGGATCAACTGGGTTGATGTTGACATGCATTGGTGTTGATCTCATAGTTTGCTTGGCCAAATGTAATAGATTCGGATAGAGTTGTTGGTAAACATCTCCTTTGTAACCCGTGAACGATGTCAAGAAGGTATTTAGTGTAACCTTTGATCATCTCTGCTCATTTCCTTTAAAGATATCGCTGTATGAACTTCCGGATGTATTCCCTTCCTTCTTTCATCTTGTCATTCTGGCCATGAAGATACCGCACTGAGCGTTTAGAAAAAATTCTTCAGAAGCACGCCTTCTTTTCCGACCGCCGGAGCCTTTAACGATTCGAGTCTTAGTACAGAGATCCAAGAGGCCATAGGCTTCTTCACCGATTTCGATGCGGATCCGTTGATCTTTCGGATGGTGGTGGTGAAGATGAGAAGACTAACTGGCGATGAAGAGACATGAGGAGACCTGGTCCTTCGTGGTTCGTAAGTTTCTCCTTAGAACGTATGGACCTGCCTTAGAAGAAAATTATCATCCATGTTTCTTCTTCATTTTCCATTTATCCTTATTATCGCCAGGAGTTTTTCGCCTTTTCGCTTCCGTTCCTCAATATCAAAGTTGATGGAATCCTCAATCTACCGTTGTTATGTTTGTAAGATGATGGTAGTACCGCCCCTTATCGGGTTGATTAACCGGATCAAGAACTCGGTGGCTCTGAGTACCACCGTGAACCTCTAGGCCACGTAGTTTGATCTTTACGAATGCTTCGCAAGATGTTTATGTCGAGTTCTTCAACTTCCTTTGATATTCCTTTGCTCATCTATTGGTTCTTCAGAGCCTCCTTATCATGTTCAATCACAGAGTTTTCCTTTACCTTTGTCACTGTGGACCGGGAGGCTTAGCTACTGATGGAGTAACGCCACAGGCCAGAGTAGAAAACCCCATCGCCCCGATTCGGTTTCATCGAGCTTTATCCACTAGCTTTCATGCGGTTCACTTGGGAATGGGAATAGAATAGCTTCCTTAGCGGAACTCTTCTGTCTGTGTCCGTGTTTCCTTGGAACTTCCTTTACCTCGCTTGAAGCACTTCTCGCACTTCCTCTTTCTGGGTTTTCCCGTAGGTATACTGTAAGACTTCATAATGAAAACCAACTTTGCTTTCTTCAACCGCTACCGATACCTTTGTATGTAGAGCTTTTGATTTCATTAGATGGGTGATCCAAGAACACAAGACCCTGCTTTCTTCTGTTGATTCCTTGAATCGACAGCTAGAGTAGGTTCGCATAACATGTCATGATTGTTGGGGTCATCGAGTCTCGGGGATATCGTGTTATACCCAAGTGCTCTTCGATCAACAATTTGTATATCCGATATAAGGAATCTTGAGCCAAGCTTTTTGAGGAATGACATCATGTCGCTCCATATCGTAACTTCAATTTCGATGTGCTTCATGTTGATCAAAGCCCAAAGATCTGCAGCCCACGAGCTTGGGATGCTCATAGCCACCCCACGACCGGAAACAGATTTGGTGATGATGATGTAGTAGTCTCCGTGGTGGAGAATATTCTTAATATCCACGTATGAATGCTTAGATTACCCCGTAGCTCGCCATAACCAATGTTGATCATGAATCAGAATGCCTCTTCACTGGGCAAGAACGACCCAGTAGGCCTGATTGTGAATGAGGAGAATGTTCTTGTCTAGGTGATGGTGACTTGTCAGGTTCAAGGTCACCGTCACAAGATTTTGTCCTTGATCTTTGCATTGTGTCCGTAACCCATGAATGTAGATCTCGTGCAATCGTGAAAGTAATTTGAGAGCATATTCCGATAAGGATGATTCTTGAGAATATCCACAAGAATCAAGCAAGAAGATTCCGAAAGCAGAGAGTTTCAAAGTCAACACGGTTGTTCTTTCCAATCTTCATTGATAGCCATTGTGGAAAATATCAAGAACGGTGAGAACATTTGGGGCATCAACATTCATTCGAGTGTCCATGTCGTGATCTCGAAAGATATTTAGCCAAAAGAACCAATATATCGAGAGACATTATGTTAGTCAATGTGGTTTTATTGTCACTTATTGAATGTGATATGATGATTGTTACGAGTCCAATGTCACTTGTTTGTCCATAGTCCAATGACGCCGTGATAAGTTTCATGAGTTAGTTAACTTTAAGTTTTAAAGTTCATGTTATCACTTAATTTTCACAACATATTAAACGATTGCTTTATTAGTGACATTATTGGTTTCTGACGTTATGATTTATTTATTTACGTTAGACGCGTAACAATTCATAATTAAGGTTAAACAAGGCTTAGCGTAGAAATGGCAAGCTTATGTAAACAAGAGTGATATACGCCAGAAACGCAAGCTTATGCGTAGTTTTCTGACTTACGCCGTAAGAAATATTACGCTGAGAAAAAGTGGACCTTATGCGAGAGATTACGCCAGTCAAGATATAAAACCTTACGCTGTAAGCGCTTACTCAGAGTAGACCTTATGCGTAGGTCATCAAGCACGATATCCTTCACAGGATACGCCGTAGTCCCTTATGTAGAACTCACGCAGAATAGCTACGTAAGATTACCTTACAAGATATCTTCTACGCATAGGCATCCTTATGCGAGATTGCTAATAACCTTGATTCTCAATTTCACGCCGAATAAACTTGAAATAAGTTAATCATAGCACCAATTATTAACACATACATTCAATATTCATCGATCAAGCATGAAAAACTCATCAAACAAGCCAGAAACCCTTATGCGTACACCCAAACCCTAAGGTTTAATTTCTACGAGTAAGAGATTTAGCCATGAATTGCACCAAAATGATTCGTAAGTCTAAGAAGCCTATTGTTATCTTATCTAAGTTTTAACATCAAATAGGTCATGAATCAAAAATACCCAAACCATATGAACATAAACCCTAGTTTCCAATTTATGAATCATTAGTGTTTCGGGTAATTTCGCCTAAATATGATCAATTCAACTTGAAAACAACTCATACAACAATTTTATCACCAAAACGCTCACATATGAAACCCCAACTAACGATGAACCCTAATTCACAAAAATCATTCAATTCGTTTGGCTTTGATGATGGAAATGGTTTCAGATGATTAAGTAAACGCTTTGACACAATTACTTTAACTAAAAACATTTATCGAGTGATTTGTGTTCATAGCTTATGCGTAGAACACCTAATCACATTCAAATACATCATTTGACCGTTGGATTTGAGTAAAATCAAACCATTGTTTAAAAACATGTTAAGATTATTAAACCACTTACATAATGATGATCCAATACACGGAAATGAAGATCAAATTTTAGGCGAGGATGAGTTTTGGTGAAGTATTAAATGAAGATTAAATGTTGTGAAGTGTTTTATTAGAAAATACTTTAAACTTTTGACACTTTCAGTCCCTCCACCTCTAACATTTACATCCAAAGCCTTTAACTTCCATTTTGGTTACTAAACGAAAGATTTTAGGAAAGAAACTTGACGACACGCCCCCTCGACTTAAAAAAAATTAATGAAAGTTTATCAATTTTAGTCTGAGGAGTGTCAGAAACCAGAAATGTGACCACCATTATTAAAGAAACCAATCGAGATAAGGTAACATGCAAGTACAAGGTTTTATGAAACTGAAGATATTTGTTTTCTCCCACAACACTTGATCGAAAAATAGTGAATTTTGAAAGATTCGGAGTGTTGGTAAGATTTGCATTGCCATGTTGAAAGAAATAAAGATAGAAGAATATTTTATTGTTTTATTAGATTTTATATTTTGTATTTTGTTTTTGAAAGATATTTACAAAAGAGTTTTGGTGTTTGATCTGTTTTTAAGAATGTTTTAAGAGTTCATCCAGCCTCTTGAGTCAAACACCGATACCAATCCGTGGACCACTCATTAAACCTAGCAGAGCTAAGGCTTTGGTGAGAAGATTCGCCAATTGGTATTCTGCACTACAAAGTATAATTCAATACCGCTCCACGCGGGTCCTTGATGAAGTGATACCAAGATCGATGCGCTTTGAATTTGAGTGTCGAATGAGTCACGATATCGAAATAGCACCGATTGTCGCAGACATCGGATTCTATCAAACACGTAACCATAGTCTTGAGTTGTGTTCTCATCCAAATGAATTGAGCACAACACGCGGACATGGCTACATATTCTACTGCTGAGGACAAATATGTACATCCCGCTTTTGATTGCCAAGACACCCGCTTGTCACCAAGAAATCTAGTGTTCTCAAGTACTTTTCCAGAGTCTAAGCATCCTCGGTCGTCGCCTAAAAATCTATTAATTAAAACCATAATCCTTCTGATACCGCATCCCCAAGTTAATGGTTCCTTGATGTATCGGAGGATTCTTTTAGCTTCGAAAGGCGGGTTTCAATATCCGATCGATACCGGAGCAAAGATATACCGAAAGACAATATCGTCCGGCCGTTAGATACATGAGAGACCCAATGATACTACGTTTTTGTGGTCAACCAGCTTCCCATGCAAATCATTCAAATTTCTGGTATGGACATTCAGGTGGCATAAGTATCAGGTATTCATTCCAAATTTGTTTAATTTTGCATATTTGACCGACTTAGAAAAATACTATGGGATGATTGATGAACTTGCAACCGAGAAAGAATGTAAGTTCACCCATCATTGACATTTCAAAATGTTTTGTCATAAGTTTGCAAAAGCATTTAGTATTTTAAATGTGTCTGACCCAAAATGATGTCATCCACATAAATTTGAACGATTAAAATATGTTCCCGTGATATTGTATGAAAAGTGTAGGGTCACCAACCTTTGGTGAAGTTATTGGCAATTAGAAAGATGATAACTTATCGTATCACGCCCGAGGAGCTTGTTTGAGAAACCACATGTAGCTTTGTTCATTTGTAGACATGGTTCGGGAACTGGATCAACGAATCCGCCGGCCGACATAAACCATTTAGTTTAGCCCATTCGTAAAGCGCTTTGATGTCCATTTGAAAGACCGTTATGTTCATATGAGCCGCGAACGGAAAGATCCGAACCGCCTCAAGACGAGCAACCTGAGCGAATGATTCTTCAAAGTCAATACCCTCTTCATGTCTATAACCCTTAGCCACCAGACGTGACTTATTTCGATTACGCTCCTTCATCATCCAATTTGTTCATCCAACCATTCGAGACCAATGACGAGACCCCCGTTGGTCTTTCAACCGCTCCCATATTCAAGACGCTTGAATTGTCGAGTTCTTCTTGCATGCATTCAATCCGCTTGTCTTTTGTCATCAAGGCCTTTAATGTTTTTAGGCTCAGTCAGATGTTGAGTGCATAAATGCAATGTTCACCGTCTGTGCGAAGGTGTTGTCTCAACGATCGGTTGATTCACAATAATGTTCTCAAGAGGATGGTCTTTTGTCCTGATGCAAGAGGGTTGATGTTGATATACATTATGCGATTTTGAGGGTTCAAATGGTTTGTTGATGATTCGCGACATCGTGCAGCCTTATTGTTAAACGGGTTAAAGAACGATTTAGATCAAAATCAGCAGCGGGTACTTCATTAAGAACATCGCAATGGGTTCAATGCCGCTTGAAGCGCTTTGTTCAACTGTCAGAGGTCAATCGGCGTGCTTCTTCAACAAAGAGTTGTAGTAGGTATATCAAGTATGAGTAGTATCGTTGAGCAATGAAACAATGGATACACCAAGAGCACGCTCATCAATGTCATAACTAAACAAATGGAGCAAATAAGCTTTCCATTTGTGACGTAGTGTGTTGGGCTTAGTTCACCGATGGGGTTTGAGAAGTTTAACGGTAGACCGGTTCAAGTGTTATGGTCGAAGCCATTTCAAGAAGTTCATCAAAATTAGCATGAATTGTTTCATAACTCGCTTTGACGATGATTCCATATCCTAAACCTTGAATTCTCAAGATCCAATAAATACTCCAATGTCGCCTTTGGCTTGAGCCTAAAGTCTTCACGATCATTATTTGGGTAGCAAAGAGATCCAAATACATGAAAGTGTTTGAGATTCGGTCTGCGGATAAGCTTGAAAGGTGTTTTGTTGTATGCGATCATTGAACGGTTTTGAGTATAGCATGCGCTGATATACGCCCATAAGTAATCCGGAAGTTTAGCACATTAACATTGTTCTTGCGCCCACTAACGCTCTGGCCTTTTCAACAACTCCGCTTTGTTCTCGTGTCCGCATAGATGTTCGATGCTCTATTCCCATTTTCTCATTAAATTATCGGAGTTTGTCTACAAATCAGGGCCTTTGTTGCCGATTGTGGACCTGTTCCGCTGAATTTGAATTTTCGAGAAAGGTGATGATCATTTGTGGAGCTTGGCTTGTTTCAAGCAGTAGACCCAAGTCCATCGTGAATAGTCATCAACAATTACTAAGATGTAGCGTTTCACATTAATCATTTGCACGCCGCGATCGGGCCACACAACCATGTAAAGAAGATGAAGCATGCTTGAGCTGTTCCACCTTTGAGGAAAATGAGCACGGTGCTTTTCCTTGTTCATGTCGGTAGCATGTGATCTTAGAATACCGGATCTCGAGACCTTCAACAAGTTTGTGTCGAGGTTGTGATGCTTGAAAGTTTAATGCGAGAGACTACTGCAATAGCCGGATTTTGTTGATGTCGCTTGAAAGTAGATGATGGGAGATGAAGCAACCATATCTTGCATTGAGAATGTGTATAGACTAGAATTGGAGAGTTTACATTAGATCGCTTCCATGTAGATCACTTAATGAAACAAGTTTTCTCCGTAAAAGCAACTTCCAAATCTCCATCACGTAATCGACCGATCGAAAGAGATTGTGACCCAGGCCTTCCACATAATAAACCCCGCTAATTTCAATATTGCCATTGATATAATCTCAGAGTCTATGATAGTCATGGCTGATCATGCCCGACCGACAAAGCCAATGAACTTTGCAATAAAGTTTGATAATGCTTAAGATCGTCACGTATGTGTTGGAACATCCGCTATCAACAATCCAAAGGATGATCAGACACCGTGACATAATACGTATTTGCTGTAGAAATAGAGGTAGATGGAACCCGATGAGTTAGAGGGTTCCTCAACAGCTATAGTAGAAATACACACATCAATGATTTTAGGATTCCATTTAAACTTAGCGATTATGTATCCATTTCGCCATCTCCAACTAGTCTTAGCTTTAGTCTTAGTGAATGCACTAGTGGTACTACATTCTTTGAAGGTGATATCGAACTACACATCAATGCGCTTATTAGAATCAAGGAGGGCGGTCTACTGCACGTACTTGTAAGCATTAAGGGCTAGAGGTATTCCGTTCTTAGGATTCCTTAAACGAGAAATGATAGCTTTAGTAACACATTTGTCATGACAATCGAATTCATACTTTTATGAAAAATAACACAAGATGCATCGATCAATATCAAAAGTGCTTAAAGGTTTAGCATATGCTACATAACTTTTCTATTACATTTGTCGACGAATATCTAAAGTAGGTGCAACGAGTCTTATTCAAAGTCCTAGGTGTTCTTCTACTTCAAAGATTCCTTATTGATCTTTCTTAGGTCGCAACTTGCTATTCTTCCTTGTATTGCTCCTAGGCTTTGGTACGACATTAGGAAAGTAGCAATTATTCCTATTTCAAGAGAGAAGCACATTAGTATCTTGTGATTCGGCGAGGGCATTCTAGTGGTCACGACATTAAGTGTTGCTGTGTGCTATTTTCTTAATCACGGTGAGGCGGAAGTTGTTCATACTTTCCTAACATTTCTCTTAACTTAAAGATAGTGTGCACCAATTCTTGATTTTCGTAATCTAAGATTGCCGTAAAAATTCATGACTTCTAGTGTATGCAAGATAATCAAGTTCGTTTTGATGTTTCATCACAAGTCTTTTAAGTAAATCAATATGACACCATATTCTCGCTTAACTTTTGAAAGTTCTTGTTCATATTTTGAGATTTGACATTTCAAAGACACGCTTGATCATCATCCGCTTGCTCAATTTTAGAATCAAACGGTTTTGATTTCAACTGTGGATTTTGTTTTGCAAAGCAAGTTCACGATTTTGACAATCTTTTGACACCATTGAAGACGACGCTTTGAATTTGAAAGTTCGCTTAACAACTGCTCATTTTCGCCTTTTAAAGACCGATCCGATGCACATTATCCGTATTCTCAACAATTACAATGAATCAACAAGATTGCTAGAGAGATATAATCGATGCATATGGCAGAATGCACCATGGAAGGGTGGTGCTCTCAATCTAACATTCCATAATTTCCAAAGTAACTCTCTAGCAAGAACACCTCTCTATCTACTTTCTCTCTACATGGCAAACATTTATTTTGATCATCCAAGACCACCCGAATCATCAAACACAATAATATTATCGATCCTACAAAGTTATATTTGGAAGCTTTTAATAAATGTAATTACTTAAATAACCTAATATAAAACATAACTTTTGAATATAATAAAGGGTATAATTGTAAAATCATCGGTTATCTCTTCTTTCTCTCTAACTCGGGAACATAACATAAGAAAATTAAATTCCATTCATCTCCTCTTCTTTTCTATCCATTTTAACTCTTTCTTTCTTTCCTTTCATCTAAAAACTTGGGAGCAGTATTAATCTTTGGACGGATCCACTCGAGGAAGGATCAAGTGGGATCCGTGAGACGAAGCTAGTTTTATCTTCTATTTTCTCACTTTATTTTGGAGTATGTGATTTAATGCTTGTTTTCTCATGATCACATGCCTTAAATTCATATCTAATCATTAGATTTTAATCCACATTTTAGGTCAAGCATTCATTGCAATGCATAATTTTTTTTTATAAGTAGGATTCCCAACATTGCTTGCTATTCATCTCATCTTCACAAACAAACACCACCATGTCTTCCAAAAGATCTTACAACTTAGATGAATCACCTAATGCAAACAATCCATTTCAAAAATCCAAACTTTTGTCCTCCGCCTTCCAAAATACCACAATCAAAATCTAGGATATCCGAACGGATTAGCATCCGGCCTTGTTGCTAGCAAAACCATCATCGAATGGCTCATCACCAACCATTAACTCACCACAAGATGCTTCCATTATAGCACCTCCTTCATCACCAACAAGTACACCAACTTCATCACCCATCAACTCACCACCTAAAGTCACTCTTTTGGAACTCCTTAAGACTCCAAAAGATCTCAACAACCAAAACAAAAAGAAATAGCCTTTTGACACCTCCCACTTCTCGAACATAATTTTCAAAGACCTTGAAACCTCACCACCCTTAGCTCCCATTGAGCTACAGGAACACCTAGATTATTTTCCACCACCACTTTCAAACATTCCGGACTTTATCCGTATTTTCCTATTTTTCCACCACATCTTCCGCATCTCACAAATCAAAACGTTTATTAATATTTTGCGATCTCTTTGTGTTTTGTTGATAACAATTATAATGTTATCATAAGTAAAATTATAAGGATACATGTTATTTTTGTAAAGCATTTGCATATAGTCATTTAATACAAATTGTTGTAATAAATCATTTGTTGTAATAGTTTATTAGGATGGGTAAAAATCACAACCCATGGAGCATATCCATAACCCATTGTATTGACCCATACCCATTTGACTAGATGCATTGCATCTATTAGATACATTGTATCTAATGAAATATCCATGGACCAACTCATGACCCATGACCCATGACCCATAACCAAAAACCCATGGGCAAAGAAGAAGCGAACCACGGATCCCTAGCTTTACACTAGACGGATCCCTTAAGGGAGGACCGTGGGATCCGTGGAACGATGGCAAGTTTGCCTATAAATAGAGACCATTTCTTCACTTCTCTTCACCCTCTTCTTCCTAAATCTCTCATATACTCTTACTCTCTAACAAAGATCACTTGATCTAGAGAGTTGTTCTTCTTTCTTCTATTGTGATTCTCATATGGTCCTTCTCTAAGGCGAGATCACGAGCTTACTACAAGTCATCCAAGCAAGGGGTCCTTGATTTATTTGTTCCTCCATAAGATTTACGTAGCAAAGATCTTGTACTTGATATTTCACATAGTTGTTGTGTAATAGTCGTGTTGGTTTGGTCCTCAGTGTTACGGACTCGGTATTTAGCTTTGTCGGAAAAGGTGTAAGCAACGTTGTGTAGGCTTCTCCACCAAGTTGAAGGAGTTTGTTGACATAGTGCTTGAACTCTCGCGTGGGTGACTCGGGGAGTGGAGTAGAGCGAGAAGGTGTCCTTGTGGTTGAACCACTATAAATCGGTTGTGTCATTTCTTTCCATTACTTTACTTTATTTACTTTCGTTACTCTTAGATCTATACTTTATCTTCATCCATACGATTTCACACAACATCGAATCTAAAGTTTTGAAACTAACTTAAAATCGGCAAAACTATTCAACCCCCTTCTAGTTTTCCACATGTTGTAAACTATTTTAAACCAATGCTTCATACCCTCTAGCTTATAAATTGATTGGCCTAAATCACATTTGTTTGAGGACAAGCAAATTCTAAATGTAGGGATATTTGATAAGGATTTAAAACATACGTTTTTAGGGGGTCATTTAAGCCCTATATCGACACATTTTATATCCGTTACTACTTAAAATCATACCTTTTCACATTTTAGGTCTTTTGGAAGCAAAATGCTAGAATGAAACATATTTGGACGAAAAGAAGCGAAAACATGAAGAAAAAGGCAAAGTCAAGATCCAAGTTGTTTTCAAACTGACGGTCCCACCAAAAGGCGATGCAGTCCCTCATAAAGAAATTTGATCAAATTACCTGACTCGGTGTGAAATTTTGGTTCTACAACCGACTGCGTCACGCCTAAACTCTAGATGGTGTCTCCACTTATTTTCTACACGGATGCCCAAGAACCATCCTCGGACGATGTCCCTTATGAAGACAAGCGGCGTCACACTCATAAGCCGGCCGTCCGGCGATGACTCGCTGACGAAAGCCAAATGGCGGCGACTGGCGTCACTAGCAAAAGGTGGCCGCCTCATTTGTAAATCTATATATAGAATTCGATTTTTACGCATTTAGGGAGGTAGAACTTTAGAGAGCAAACCCTAAGTCGGTTGTAGTCCGACTTGGGCGGTATTTTAGGGTTCCATACCTTCTTTACATCATAAGATAAGTTTGTTAATCTATATTATCATTATGTCTACCCCATGTTTAATTGTTTGTGTGTATGCTTGCTTGTTTACCATGAGTAGCTAAATTATCATTGTGTTTGCTTAGATCTATGAAACCTAGTTGTTAATTATTGTTAGGTTGTCTCTTGTCTTGATTGGTGAGCGCTAGAGTAAGGAAAACCGGCTTCTTCTTTAATTATTCTGAGCTTGAGCGTCCTAAATAGCAAAAAAGCTTAGGAGTGCACCTAAGCCATCGTTGTGTTTATTGCGTGATTTGTAGCTTGTTGATAATAGAGTATTTGGGGGAGATACTTAGGTACTTGGTGATCTCGGATAGTGTAGAGGAGAGTTACAATTCATAGAACTAAGGAATTAGGCACCCCCCCCATGACCAAATGGAATACAATGTACCAATTAAGATGAGGATGTGACAATTCAACCGACCAATAAGAGATAACTAGGGAGTAAGAACATCTAAGTAAACACATTTTTTGTTAGGTCACCATATTAGTAACACAAGCATCAATATGTAGAAATAGAGAATAGAAGAGATCGGATGAACACTAACACACACACGTTATGCGTAGAAGAAAGGTTTAAGCTTAGGTGAAATATGAAAGTGAACAACCAACCCTCAAGTGAGGGTTATTACAAGGTATTTATAGGAGAGGAGCTAGGTCAACACTCCTAGTCCCTTCCTTTCTCTTATGGACTTGGGCCTGAGCTTATGGGCCTTCTACATAAGCCTAAGCATAATTACTAACATAAAGGCCATATTAAGCTAACTATTACATATGAATCACTAACACTTGAATAAGGTTTAGGGTGATTCCAACAATCTCCTCTAAGTGTTAGAGATGAATGAATGAGTGATAAACGTTGTAGGTCTTGATGTAATAGTAGCTTTGGCGTCTTCGACATTCTTCTTTCTTGTGAGAAGAAGTGTCTTGATTTGAACAATCTCCCAATGTAGAAATTTTTTCTTTTGAAGTAATATGCTTTGGCGTCTTCATTTTCTTTGTTCTTTAGTTCTTTGTTCTTTGAAAGTGATAGTATGTTGTAGTGTCTGCATCAGTGCCTTGTTTGCTCCAAAGGTGTCTCCACGTCTTTCTCCAACATGCTCACACGCTCTTTAACGTTGGTTTCAGTTGATGAAGTTCTTTAAGTCTTTAAACTTTGTAGATTCTTAGTTGACGAAGAATCATTCGACTTTAATGTTTCCTTTGATTATGAGAGAACTTCCATAAGTGATGTTGTTGGCATGAGCATGTGGAGAATGCGCGATCGGTCCGCTCCGAGCTTCCATAAGAAGTAAACATAAGAAAGGTTAATAATAAGCGGTTCGGCACTTATAAGTTTGAACTTGAGAGTGTTAACGACATAGTGTGAAAACATAACTCTAATTCTCACAAAGGCCATTCCTAAACCGAGTATCACAAGTGAGATAACATGATGTGCAAAGTACACCTACGATTCGAGATGAGTCGTTGAGGTACAGCCAAGCATCACCTCACGATCAGTACACCGTTTGAGACCACTAAGCGTAATCCACGAGGAGTTATTGAGCGACTGTTTGTCGGTTTGTTTGATGTTGACCTGGCAGGAGTTTCCATTCAATCACCGAGGATCGAGATGTGAACCTCTCATAAATGTTCTCGACAGTTGCTAGGATGCATGTAGGACTCGATAATGTACCATCGTTGTTCTTATTGTTGAACAACAAGTGATGAAATATCAAGTGTACCTAAGAGATCTTTTGATGAATCTCGTGGCTCTAGACTCAATAGTGCGTTTTGGTTTTCTGGCGGAGACTAGGAGAGGGTCTCCTTCTTCAATACCGAAGAATCTCTAAGAAAGGCGATGGTTTATGTAGGGTTCCTGTGAGAATGAAACAAGCTTACATTGAGAGAAACTTGAGTGGCTAAGAAGGTTTAGTGCATCGTCATTGGGTCCATGCGACTTTTAATCTTTAATACCGGCGTCATCAAGTGACAACCAATAGCATATGAATTGAACCGATTATGCACTAAGTTGAATAATCGGAGGCTATTTCTTTTCACCACTTTTCTTTGCTTTTCTTTTAATTCTTCAACTCCTTCTTTCTCAGATTCTCATTTCTCCATTTTATAATCATACCTAAGGACTTCTAAGTACTAGCATTTGTGATGTTCTTGGGTAGATCCCTCCTACTCTGGCGGATCATAGACAGTTATTCCTAACCTTAGTCACCTTATAACTCCATTGCCATAAAACCATTTTCATGAAAATCTCTCGAAGTGTTTGTAAATGAAAAACATGTTTGAACACTTCAAGAGTTTTAGATTTTCGTAAATACTCCCTCAACATGTGCTTAAGAGTTTTGGCTGAATCTGCACGAGTGAGGAAAGAGCGCGCACTTTTGAATTGATCGACTCAAGATAGACAATTCCCAGGGGACAGTTCGTTGCATAGTCAAAGAGTTACATTGTCATCTTTTAGGTGACAACTAGCTCTAATAACT
This sequence comes from Chrysanthemum lavandulifolium, assembly GCA_022545495.1. Lineage (NCBI taxonomy): Eukaryota > Viridiplantae > Streptophyta > Magnoliopsida > Asterales > Asteraceae > Chrysanthemum > Chrysanthemum lavandulifolium. The sequence continues at coordinate 142,310,412 of CM040239.1, forward strand.
ACCTTGAAGGTGTGGACAAACCTCGAAGGTTGTCAAACCCGTCAAAGTTCATGTCTATCAAGAGCTTCTCGAATAGGTACAATTTACTTGGATAAGTCTTTGGAAGACAAATCTTTTCAATGTATGACTGCTCGATCCGTCAATTCATGGGTTAAGTCTTTTCACGACGATTCAAGTAGCAAATCAACATATTTCTTATCACGATAATTTTCTCCCCCTCAAAATGGCATATAAATGTTATTTTTGATAACGTTCGATAAAAATATGACCATTTGAGTTTTGTGGGAAGATTATCACGAAGAACAAGTTGTTTGAACAAAGATTTTAGCAAATACTCCCTCAAAAGTAAAGCTTCGCTCCTTTTATATGATTGTGTGAAGCGTACCACGGGGTCCATTCATTACAAGACGGGTTGTACATTTATTATGTGTGCAAGCCATAGACAATATAAAATCACACATCAAAATGATATGAAATAGAAGCGGTTTAAGGGGTACCGGGTAGTCGGTAATATCACCGGGAATGCGAGCAGGCGTTGATATCCGGTGATAGTAATCTGGGGCGACCACCACAAAGCTCTCTAGTGTTACGAATCGTCCCTTCATGCACAACCTCTCATCAATCATGGTGATGATCCTCTTCACATCCCGTCATCACGAGAGTTCCATCGCTTTGGTGTCCCAATGTCTTCATGTATATCCTTGACCTATAAGCCAAGCCATCCCAACCTTCTTCGATGTATGATCCCCAAACTTGTGAAGATCTCTACACACCATCAAGTAGTTTCTTTGTAGCTCACTCGATAAATTACTCCGAATGGTTTCTTGACGGTGTATTATGGAAGTCGGTTGATGTCGGGAAGTTCTAGGCGAGGTCTGAGTGAAGTTGACACGGGTGCGATCGACTCAACGACAAGTTGTAGATCTTCTACACGTTCTGTATCACTATGCTTCGATGAATATGAGAAAGGACTTGATGTATTCACGTTGAATTTCGATCGAGAATTGTCTCATGCGTCACAGTACTTTGGCAAGATCTGGATCTTCAATGTCGTTGAGAGACAAGTTACGAAAGTCCGACTTCACAATTCATAGTCTCTTTCATCTTGTCTTTTGACCACAATTTTCTTGAGGAAAGTGTAGTCCCATTTAGACGAAAGAGCTACATGTACTTGACAACGATTCCTTTAGTCTTGAACACTTCATGTTGAGACTTACAGATCTGGCGACAGTAGTAGATTAGTCGGTGTTCCGCCAATGGTGAATCCCATACATTGCATCACGATCATACAATTCCACATTGTTGGAAAACATGTGGGTAGCCTTTTCCTCGAAAGTGTCGTTGATGTAGCATATTTCCTTGAACCATCAACTGCGTGTAGAAGAAATTCCAAGTCGTTGTTGAAGAAGTAGCGAAATGGAATCTTAAGGTCGATCTGGTTGTGAATCGTTGGTAGAGGTTTAGACCAATCGGTGTAGTATGGGCGTTATCTCTTACGTAAAGTCGATGTTTGCTTGAGTTGAGCCAATCAATGTTGTTAGACATTGCTCGTGCTATGTTTTCAAGGTGATACTCAACTTCAATAGCACTTTCGAGTTGTCTTTGAGTAGTTGAAAAGCTTCATTCTTGATTCTTCTCAATTCCGATTTAGTCATCTTCTTTACGAAACTTATCTTGAAGAATTTTAGCATGCTCCAAATCGACCTTCATCGCATCTTGACCATCGGATGGGTAGGGAGTGGAGTCAACAAGTTTAGAGAACCGGTCATATTCGGTGTCATCCTCGTCTCATCCATGATACGATCGCCGCCTTAGGCGCCTTCTTCTTCTTTTCTTAGGCCTAGATGAGGATTACGGTTTCTTAACTTTGCCAGAGAGGAGGGTTGTTGTTGGGGCTCACGGACTTCCTCATCGTCACCACCCGTATACTCAAAGTGATCACCGGTTTTACGAGTGCGGGTGGTAACTCGAATCTTGAGGTTTTCGATAGAAGAGCGAGGAGGAGATCGTGGTTGAGCCGAGTCCTTTGGGGTGGAGGTTGCATGGAGGATGATTCACCGACTTCTTGAGCGTTTAGGCTCGTCATGCTTATCCTTATCCTTATCTTCTTAGTCTCTTGGGCGTTTAGGCCTTTGAGCTTCTTCCTGTGGTGATTTGAGTTGATATTCGGTGAAGGTGCTTCAAACAATTTACCTTGAAAGAAGTAAATGTTGCAGAGCGTTTATACATTTGAGCTACGATCGTTAACCAATTGACAGATCCGAGAATATTATGGGATCAAGCGGGTTGATGTTGACATACATTGGTGTTGATCTCATAGTTTGCTTGGCGAATGTAATAGATTCGGATAGAGTTGTTTGGTAAACATCTCCTTTGTAACTCGGGAACGATGTCAAGAAGGTATTTAGAGTGTAACCTTTGATCATCTCGTTCATTTCCCTTTAAAGATATCGTTGCATGAACTTACGGATGTATTCCCTTCCTTCTTTCATCTTGTCATTCTCGTCATGAAGATCATGCACGATAAGCGAGAAAATTGACTTTCGTAAGCACGTCTTTCTTTTCGACCGCAGCGATGCCTTTAACGATTCGAGTCTTAGCATGAGAGATCCAAGAGGCCATAGGCTTCTTCACCGATTTGGATGTGGATCCGGTTGATCTTTTGGATGGTGGTGGTGAAGAGTGAGAAGACTAATCGATGATGAAGAGACATGAGGAGACTCGGGGTCCTTGGGTTCGAAGTTTCCTCCTTAGAACGTCATGGGGCTGCTCTGAAGAAAATTATCATCGGCGGTTTCTTCTTCATTTCCAGACTTATCCTTATTATCAGCAGGAGTTTTCTCAGTCTTTTCAGTTTCTGGTTCCTCAATATCAAAGTTGATGGAATCCTCAATCTACCGTTGTTGTTGTTCGTGGGTGATGGTAGTACCAGTTCCCTTATCGGGTTGATTAACCGCATCAAGAACTGGTGTGGCTTGAGTACCACCGCTTGAACCTCTAGGGCCACGAGTTTGATCTTTTACGAATGCTTCGGCAAGATGTTTATGTCGAGTTCCTTCAACTTCCTTTGATATTCCTTTGCTCATCTATTGGTTCTTGAGCTCTCCTTATCATGTTCAATCACGAGAGTTTTCCTTTACCTTTGTCACCGTGGACCGGGAGGCTTAGCTCTTGATGGAGTAACGTCGGTTGCGGTTTGAGTAGAAAACCTCATCGTCGATTCGGTTTCATCGAGCTTTATCCACTAGCTTTCTTTGCGGTTCGAGACTTGGGAATGGGAATAGAATAGCTTCACTTAGCGGAACTTTACGTACGTGTCCGGGTTTCCTTTTAGGGAACTTCCTTTACTCTCGTGCTTGAAGCACTTCACGCACTTCCTCTTACGGTTTTCTGGTAGGTATACGAAGACTTGTCATCGAGAAAACCAACTTTGCTTTCTTCAACCGCTACGGATACCTTTTGTATGTGTAGAGCTTTTGATTTCATTAGACGTAAGGTGATCCAAGAACACAAGACACCTGCTTTCTTCGTTGTTGATTCCTTGAATCGGCAGGCTAGAGTAGGTTCGAGACAACATGTCATGATTGTTGGGGTCATTGAGTCTCTTGGGGATATCGGGGTTATACCCAGTGCTCTTTGGATCAACAATTTTGTATATCGATATAAGGAATCTTTGAGCCAAGCTTTTTGAGGAATGACATCATGTCGTTCCATATCGAAACTTCAATTTCGATGTGCTTCATGTTGATCAAAGCCCAAAAGATCTGCAGTTCCACGAGCTTGGGATGCTCATAGCCACCGCCACGACCGGAAGCAGATTTGGTGATGATGATGTAGAGTTCTCGGGGTTGAGGAATATTCTTAATATCCACGTATGAATGCTTAGAGATTACTCCCGTAGCTTCGTCATAACCAATGTTGATCATGAATTGTAGAAACAGTCTCTTGGTTGGTGCGACAACGTAATCGGTGAGGCTCGATTTCGGGAATGAGGAGAACAGCCCTTAAGTGCAGAGGGTGTGATGGTGACTTGTTTGTGGTTCAAGGTCACCGTCAAAGATTTTGTCCTTTGATCTTTTGCATTGTGTTCCAGGCGATGAATGTAGATCTCGAGCACTGTAGCGTAATTTGAGAGCATATTCGATAAGGATGATTCTTGAGAATATCCACAAAGAATCAAGCAAGAAGATTACGGCGGTGAGAGTTTCAAAGTCAACACGAAGGTTGTTCTTTCCAATCTTCATTGGATAGCCATTAGGAAAATATCGCAGCGGTGAGAACATTTGGGGCATCAACATTCATTTGAGTGTCCATGTCGTGATCTGAAAGATATTTAGCCAAAAGAACCAATATATCGAGAGACATTATGTTAGTCAACAGGTGGTTTTATTGTCTACTTATTGAATGTGATATGTTGATGATTGTTACGAGTCCAATGTCACTTGTTTGTCCAATAGTCCAATGACGTCGTGATAAGTTTCGTGAGTTAGTTAACTTTAAGTTTTAAAGTTCATGTTATCACTTAATTTTCACAACATATTAAACGATTAAGCTTATTAGTGACATTATTGGTTTCGTGACGTTATGATTTATTTATTTACAAGTTAGCACGCGTAACAATTCATAATTAAGGTTAAACAAGGCTTAGGCGTAGAAATGGCAAGCTTATGCGTAAACAAGAGTGATATACGCGTAAAACATGAAGCTTATGCGTGGTTTCTTGACTTCACGCGTAAGAAATATTACAGCGTGAAAAAGGGACCTTATGCGTAGAGATTACGCGTGGCGCATATAAAACCTTACGCTGTAAGGCTTACTCGAAGAGTAGACCTTATGCGTAGAGGTCATTGTTTACGCATATCCTTCACGGGATACGCGTGGTCCCTTATGTAGAACCTTCGGCGTAGCGATTCGCGTAAGATTACTCTACGCATAACCTTCTCACGCATAAGGTGATCCTTATCGTAGATTGCTAATAACCTTGATTCGAATTTCACGCGTAATAAACTTGAAATAAGTTAATCATAGCACCAATTATTAACACATACATTCAATATTCATCAGATCAAGCATGAAAAACTCATCAAACAGTTACGCGTAAAAACCCTTATGCGTACACCTAAACCCTAAGGTTTAATTTCTACGAGTAAGAGATTTAGCCATAGGAATTGCACCAAAATGATTCTGGTAAGTCTAAGAAGCCTATTAAGTTATCTTATCTAAGTTTTAACATCAAATAGGTCATGAATCAAAAATACCCAAACCATATGAACATAAACCCTAGTTTCCAATTTATGAATCATTAGTGTTTCTGGGTAATTTCTGGGCCTAAATATGATCAATTCAACTTGAAAACAACCTCATACAACAATTTTATCACCAAAAACGTTCACATATGAAAACCCCCAAACTAACGTATGAACCCTAATTCACAAAAATCATTCAATTCGTGTTTCTGGGTGCGTTTTGATGATGGAAATGGTTTCAGTATGATTAAGTAAACGTTTTGACACAATTACTTTAACCAAAAACACACGAATGAGTGATTTGTGTTCATAGCTTATGCGTAGAACACGAATCACATTCAAATACATCATTTGACCGTTGGATTTGAGTAAAAATCAAAACCATTGTTTAAAAACATGTTAAGATTATTAAACCACTTACATAATGATGATCCAATACACGGAAATGAAGATCAAATTTTAGGCGTAGGATGAGTTTGGTGAAGTATTAAATGTGAAGATTAAATGTTAGGTGAAGTGTTTTATTAGAAAATACTTTAAACTTTTGACACTTTCAGTCCCTCCACCTCTAACATTTACATCCAAAGCCTTTAACTTCCATTTTGGTTACTAAACGAAAGATTTTAGGAAAGAAACTTGACGACATTACCGACTTAAAAAATTAATGAAAGTTTATCAATTTTAGTCTGAGGAGTGTCAGAAACCAGAAATGTGACCACCATTATTAAAGAAACCAATCGAGATAAGGTAACATGCAAGTACAAGGTTTTATGAAACTGAAAGATATTTGCTTTCTCCCCCACAACACTTGATCGGAAAAATAGTGAATTTTGAAAGATTTGAGTGTTGACAGAAGATTTGTACTTGCCATGTTGAAAGAAATAAAGATAGAAGAATATTTTTATTGTTTTATTAGATTTTATATTTTTGTATTTTGTTTTTGAAAGATATTTACAAAAGAGTTTTTGGTGTTTGACTGGTTTTTTAAGAATGTTTTAAGAGTTCATCCAGTTCCTCTTGAGTCAAACACCGCATACCAATCCGGTGGACCACTCATTAAACCTAGCGGAGCTAAGGCTTTGGTGAGAAGATCGCCAATTGGTATTCTGTACCCATAAAGTATAATTCAACAATACCACTCCACGTGGTCCTTGATGAAGTGATACCAAGATCGATGTGCTTTGAATTTGGTGTTGAGCGAGTTGCGATATCGAAATAGCACTCCGATTGTCATGATACATCGGGATTCTATCAAATACGTAACCATAGTCTTTGAGTTGTGTTCTCATCCAAATGAATTGAGCACAACACGCGGACATGGCTACATATTCTACTTACATTGAGGACGATGTACAATCCTGCTTCTTTGATTGCCAAGACACCGGTTTGTCACCAAGAAATTGTAGTGCTCACGAGTACTTTTCCGAGAGTCTAAGCATCCTGCGTGGTCGTCGTCTAAAAATCTATTAATTCAAAACCATAATCCTTCTGGATACGGATCCCCAAGTTAATGGTTCCCTTGATGTATCGGAGGATTCTTTTAGCCTCTGAAAGGTGGGTTTCGGTTGGTCTCGTGATCGATAGCGGAGCAAAGATATCTTGCAAAGACAATATCAGTCTGCCTGTTTGTTAGATACATGAGAGACCCAATGATACTACGGTATTTTGTAGGTCAACCAGTTTCCATGCAAATCGGCGTCCGACTTCTTGGTATGTGACATTGGTGTGGCATAAGTATCACGGTATTCATTCCAAATTTGTTCGAATTTCAAGGGCATATTTGGACCGACTTAGAAAAATACCATGGGATGATTGATGAACTTGCAATCCGAAAGAATGTAAGTTCACCCATCATTGACATTTCAAAATGTTTTGTCATAAGTTTTGCAAAAGCATTTGAGTATTTTAAATGTGTTGACCCAAAATGATGTCATCCACATAAATTTGAACGATTAAAATATGTTCCCGTGATATTGTATGAAAAGTGTAGAATCGAGCCGAACCTTTGGTGAAGTTATTGGCAATTAGGAAAGATGATAACTTATCGTACCACGCTTGAGGAGCTTGTTTGAGACCATACGAGCTTTGTTCGGTTTGTAGACATGGTTCGAACTCGGGATCAACGAATCCTTCGGTGGTGACATAAACCATTTCTTTTAGTTGCCCATTCGAAAAGGTTTTGATGTCCATTTGAAAGACCGTTATGTTCATATGAGCCGCGAACGAGAAAGATCGAGCGCGCCTCAAGGCGAGCAACCGGGCGAATGATTCTTCAAAGTCAATACCCTCTTCATGTCTATAACCCTTAGCCACCGGCGTGACTTATTTACGATTCGTTCCTTCATCATCCAATTTGTTCATCCAATCCATTTGAGACCAATGGCGTAGACCCACATTGGTCTTTCAACCGTTCCATACTTCAAGGCGTTTGAATTGGTTGAGTTCTTCTTGCATGCATTCAATCCAGTTGTCTTTTGTCATTGCGTCTTTAATGTTTTTAGGCTCAGTTTGGCAGACAGTGAGTGCATAAATGCAATGTTCACCGTCTGTGTGAAGGTGTTGTCTCGTAACGACTGGTTGATTCGGGTTGCCAATAATGTTCTCAAGAGGATGGTCTTTTGTCCAGTGATGTGAAGAGGGTTGATGTTGATATACATTATGCAGATTTTGAGGGTTCAAATGGTTTGTTGATGATTCTGCGACATCAGGTGCAGCAGTTTCATTGTTAAACGGGTTAAAGAACGCATTTAGATCAAAATCTGCGGTGGGGTACTTCATTAAGAACATCGTGTTGGTTCGTCGTCGTTGAAGCGCTTTGTTCAAGCTGTTGTTGTAGAGTCAATGGCGGTGCTTCTTCAACATAGTTGTTGTAGTAGGTATATCAAGTATAGGAGTAGTATCGGGTTGAGCGGTGAAACAATGGATACACCAAGAGCACGTTCATCAATGTCATAACTAAGCAGTAGAGCAAATAAGCGTTTCCATTTGTTGTGAGTAAGTTGGGGCTTAGTTCGGTGATGATGGGGTTTGAGGAAGTTTAAGCGGTTGTGACTGGGTTCTAAGTCATTATGGTCGAAAGCCATTTCGATAAGTTCATCAAAATTAGCATGAATTGTTTCCATAACTTGCTTTGTACGATGATTCCATATCAGGAAACCTTTTGAATTCTCACGTTATCCAATAAATACTCCAATGTCGACTTTGGCTTTGAGCTTTCCAAAGTCTTCACGATCATTATTTGGGTAGCAAAGAGATCCAAATACATGAAAGTGTTTGAGATTCGGTTTCTGTTGTGGATAAGCTTGAAAGGTGTTTTGTTGTGGCGTTTGTGATCATTGAACGGTTTTGAGTATAGCATGCAGTTGATACGACTTACGCCCATAAGTGTCTGGAAGTTTAGCATTAATTAACATTGTTCTTGCGACTTCCACTAACGTTCGGTTTAGTCTTTCAACAACTCCGTTTTGTTCTCGTGTCCGTGCAATAGATGTTTGATGCTCTATTCCCATTTTCTCATTAAATTATCGAAGAGTTTGGTTCACAAATTCGGTTCCTTTATGCATTACGATTTGGTGGGCGGTGTTCGGTGAATTTGAATTTTCGTGAAAGGTGATGATCATTTGTGGAGCTTGGTCTTTGTTTGAAGAAAGTAGACCCAAGTCCATCGTAAATAGTCATCAACAATTACTAAGATGTAGCGTTTGCCATTAATCATTTGCACGCGCATCGGGCCACACAAATCCATGTAAAGAAGATGAAGCACATCTTTGAGGCGTGTTCCACCTTTGAGGGAAAATGAGCACGGGTGCTTTTTCCTTGTTCATGGTGAGCATAGGTGATCTTTAGAATACCGGAATCTCGGGAGACCTTCAACAAGTTTGTGTTGAGCAAGGTTGGTGATGGTTTGAAAGTTTAAATGTGAGAGACGACGGTGCAATAGCGAGGATTTTGTTGATGTTGCCTTTGAAAGTGAGCGGATGGGAGATGAAGCAACCATATCTTGCATTGAGAATGTGTATAGACTAGAATTGCGAGAGCCGGACATTAGATCGTTTCCATGTAGATCACGAATGAAACAAGTTTTCTCGGAAAAGCAACTTCCAAATCTCCATCACGGTTGACCGATGAAAGAGATTGTGACCGAGGCCTTCCACATAATAAACCACGCTAATTTCAATATTGCCATTGATATAATCTCCGTAGCCCATGATAGTCGCGAAGTGATCATGCCCGAATCGGCAGTGCCAATGAACTTTGCAATAAAGTTTGATAACAGTTTAAGATTGCACTCGTCATGTGTCGGAACATCCGCTATCAACAATCCAAAGGATGATCTGTATCACCCCATTACACACGACGACACGGATGGAATAGAGGTAGATGTGGAACCCGATGAGTTAGAGGGTTCCTCGGCGATTATAGTAGAAATACACACATCAATGATTTTAGGATTCCATTTAAATCCTAGTGTATTATGTATCCATTTCTGCCATCTCCAACTAGTCTTAGCTTTAGTCTTAGTGAATGCACTAGGTGGTACTACATTCTTTGAAGGTGATACTGGAACTACAGTTACATCAATGCGTTTATTAGAATCTAAGGAGGGCGGTCTACCAAGCACAGACTTAGAAGCATTAGTGGGCCTAGAGGTATTCCGATTCTTAGGATTCCTTAAACGAGAAATGATAGCTTTAGCAACACATTTGTCATGACAATCAGAATTCATACTTTTATGAAAAATAACACAAGATGCATCGATCGAATATCAAAAGTGCTTAAAGGTTTAGCATACGTTACATAACTTTTCTATTACATTTGTCGACGCTTAATATCTAAAGTAGGTGCAACGTGAGTCTTATTCAAAGTCCTAGGGTGTTCTTCTACTTGACATTCCTTATTGATCTTTTCTTAGGTCGCAACTTGCTATTCTTCCTTGTATTGCTCCTAGGCTTTGAAGTACAGACATTAGGAAAAGAAGCAATTATTCCTATTTCAGTAGAGGGAAGCACATTAGTATCTTGTGATTTGGCAGTAGGCATTCTAGGGTCACGATTACTAAGTGTTACGGTGCTATTTTCTTAATCACGGTGGCGGAAGTTGTTCATACTTTCCTAACATTTCTCTTAACTTAAAGATAGTGTGCACCAATTCTTGATTTTGAGCGAAGATTGCGGAAAAATTCATGACTTCTAGTGTATGCAAGATAATGATCAAGTTCGTTTGATGCTTCATCACAAGTCTTTTAAGTAAATCAAATATGACACCATATTCTGTTTAACTTTTGAAAGTTCTTGTTCATATTTTGAGATTTGACATTTCAAAGACACGTTTTGATCATCCAGTTGCTCAATTTTAGAATCAAACGGTTTTGATTTCAACGGTGGATTTTGTTTTGCAAAGCAAGTTCACGATTTTGACAATCTTTTGACACCATTGAAGACGGCGTTTTGAATTTGAAAGTTAGTTTAACGATCGTTCATTTTCACTTTTAAAGACTCGATCGATGCACATTATCCGTATTCTCAACAATTACAACAGAATCAACGATGTCGTGAGAGATATAATCGATGCATATGGCGAGAGAATGCAATAACACAACATTATAGACATCGGCCTGAGATAACATCTTCCAAGAGTCGATCATCATCTTTTAACAACATTTTCTTTTCGTTTGGTGTTAGAAATAGATGTTTACATTTTCTCGGCGACTTTCATCAATCAAGTTCCTTATGAAAGTCCGTTCCCAATACAATGCACGCTTTTTCAAATTTTTAACATTGGGTAAAAGTCTTTTCGAAAAATGTCTCTTTGTTCTCGCGCGGAGGCGATTGAAAATGTTCAACTTTTATTTGAATGAAATTCAATCTCATGTTCTAAAAGTTTGAGTTCACCATGAAAAGGTCAAAATATCTAAGAATTTGACGATTTTCGTGTTTTGAATTTACTTCATCGATGGAAGGTAAAGGACCATAAATTTGTGCATAATTTGGTTTGGGATTAACATTAGATGACTCGACGTTTTGTGATAATCCTTGGTGTGTTAGAAGAGTCCTTTGGTGGGACGAAAGTGACCGCTTGTGAATAAGTAAAGGTTTGTTGTAAACAACTTTTTAATTTTGATCGACTCTAGTCTTCCGCATCTAATTCCTCTTGACAATGATATTCAACAACACTCATAATGAATTATCAATTTTATATTACTGACTTTGGAAACTTTAGGATTTGGTTTGAATGCTTTGGTTGAAAGCTTAGGTTTATGTCAAGAAGATTCGGTCCATATCCATCTGGATTGGGTTTAAAAGTAAACTTTTGAATAGTCATGGTGACTCACCATGTTTGTAAACAACATTTGAAACTCTTTAAGTTTGTTTTGCAAGCCGATAATTTCTTCAAGATGGTCATCTATTCGTTTCGTTGAATGCTTTTGTATTCGAGAACTGCTTTTGACAATTTAACAACTCATTTTAGCTTTTGATTTTCCAATGTGAGGCGTTAATTTCTTGTTTATGTTCATGTTTCGATTGTTCTATTTCGACAACAAAGCATTCTTGAAGCGGCTAGATCACGTGTTGGAATCACTCCTAAACAAGATTTCAAGTATTTATATTTCATATGTAATAGGTAGTTTATTATGGCCTTTATGTTTGTTTAAGGTCAAGCTTATGTAGAAGGCCCATAAGCTTGGCCCAAGCCGCATAAGAAAGGATGGGAACTAGGAGTTTTGCCTAGCTTCCTCCTATAAATAATCTTGTAAACCCTCATTTGAGGGTTGGTTGTTCAAGTTATTCTCTTTCACTCACTCTTTCCTTAACCGTAGTATTCTTCGTTTATGCGTGTATGTGTGTTTAGCTTGTTCATCCGCCTTCATCTCTTTCTCTATAACTTGTGTTTGTAAAACTAGTGACCTAACGATGGTATCAATCGCCAAATAGTTGGGTGTACTCGTTTGTTTTTGAAGTTTTGATTTTGGGTCTTACGCGTAAGGTTAACGCATTCTTTAGCTCTTTTAAAACTTGTTTTTGCACTTTTAATCCAAGATTCTTGTACTTTCAACGTTTTAAGGTGTTAAAATACTTGTTTTAGGCAAAAGTTTCAAACTTTATGTGTGGATCATTGTTTTGAACTAGTTTCTATTCGTGTGTGTATTTCTACGCATAACCTGCTTTGAGTGCTTTGGATCATCAAGTTTCACACTTTTGTGTTATTTTGGTGTTATTGAAGCTATTTCATCACACAAAACGGTTTAGAAACAACTTTGGGCAAAATCAAAATTATGAGTAATCCTACGCGTATCAAAACCCTAAAATTACGCGTAAGATTTTTCCTTGGTTTGATCTTCATTTTCTGGTTTATTCCGTGTTTTCTTACTTGGATAAGTGCGAAAATACGTCGACTTTGGATATCTTTTGCCTTTGTGAAGTGTAAAAGATCATTTGAACAAAAACCCTAAAATTACGCATAAGCATAAGCTTACGCCGTGAAATTCACGCATAAGATTCACTTTACGCGTAAACTTAGGTCTCACGCATAAGGTAATCCTCGCCTAACTTTCTCGCCTAACTTTTGTCTACGCCTAACTTTTGTCTACTTACGCGTAAGCTAAAACCTACAGCGTAACTCCTTGTTATTACTGGCGTAACTTTTGGTGTTTTTACGCATAAGTGCTACTTGTTTTCTTGTCTTTTCTACGCCTAAGGACACTTCATCAACAAGGTTCATTCGACTACAAAGATCCATTCTTACTACACAAGTTCATCAACATGTCTCAACCACCATACTCTAACTACTTCCTCACACTTATAATCATCAACAACAACAACAATTAACTCCACAACATCAACAATGGAATCAACAACAAGGAATTTATCAACAACAATTTAACCAAAGAACATACTCCACAACTTGGTGCAATTCCACCACCACAAATGGTTCAAACACCACCAAGTCTTCAACTTCAACCCTACACAAATGATTTCAATCAACATCCATCAAGGAACACTATAATGGAACCCACTTGGTTTGCAAAGATGTGTGAAGCTTTAAGCGACCAACAATCAATTCATGAAGTGGATCACTTGATAGACCTCCAATGCTCACTCCGAGAAACTACGATCAATGGGTGATAAGGTTCTTTAGGTTTTGTGATCTAAAGCCACATGGAAAGTTCTTAAAGAAGGTTATCTTGGAAGGTCCATTTGAGATGCCTCTTGTCATTGTGCCCGAGATCCAACATTGTTCCACGAGATGAACAAACCAACATTGCTATCATGCAGATTTAAATCCTCTGAACTTCTACACTATGAAGCTAATGAACTTGCAATGGAATACATCCTCTTAGGATTACCAATTCCAATTCTTCGTAGTGTTGATGCTCAAAAGACTACACAAAAATGTGGGATCATATTCGTCTTCTTATGGAAGGATCTTTCTCAATCGGGAGGATTTGGAATCCAAAATTTACTTGGCTTATGAACACTTCATGATTGAACACGGAGACACTAGAGTCCTATCATCATCGATTTTCGGACATCATAAATGATTTGGATAAACACAACATCATCATGCCAAGAATTGCGATGAATAATAAGTTCTGAGTAGTCTTGGTCACGAATGGGAGAAGTATGTCATTTTCTCCGTCGGCGAAGAATATGCATCATTCTACTTATGGATTGTTGTACGATTACTTGAAGCCTCATGAAAAGGAAGTTGATTGGGAAAGGATTCTCGTGCTCAAATGCGAAACAATCACAACCGGACAATCAACAACTTGCCTTGTATGCTCAGCGAAATTATCCTCTCAACCAAAGAACTCAACCAAGCTGCTTCAAACACACCTTCACAAAGAACAACCTCAACAAAATCAATTGGTTCCATACTGACAACAATGCTCAAGCATATTTCGATTAAGCGGTAGAAATCGATCCATTGAAGCATTGCAACAAGGATTTGTGATGATTGCTAATGCTTTTGGCGTTACACCAACAAATCCAACAATCGTATTCATTCCTCATCTAACACACGGACTCAAGTTTGTGAACAATGGACGTGTTGAAGTTCGAATCGTGATTATGGTCGTCGGATGGGCGGTGGTCAAGGGTTTAATCTTTGTGGGTAGGAATAACAACAGAGCTCAGTGGTGGAGCAGGAAATGCTCAAAATCGGTTAAATGGTCTTAGATGCTACAAGCTGCAATGAGAAGGACACACAGCTAATGCATGCCCAAAGCCAAGGACTAGGGGCGGTGCTTATTTCAAAGAGGCTCTACTTTTGGCTCTTAAGGATGAAGCCGGTGGATCTCTCACGGACAAAGAACAAAGCTTTATGGCGGATCTTGACTCGGATGATGATATGGAAGACTTGCGCCAATCATTTGTTATGTTGATGGCTAATATGCATGAGTGCACATGAGTGATCTGAGCCCGATGTATGACATCGATGGCTTGTCTCGTGTACCGAACAAACCATCATCATATCGAACTAATATCACCGCCAATATCTAAATCCGCAAGACGGATCGGATCGCTCAAAATGAGTCTTCTACATCTCTTTCGATGATTTTCAAGTTAACCACATCCGTTACATTTGACGATCAAGATGACCTTATGGTTTCCTTTGATAATCAAATTGACTCGTGGTCGTGCTTGAGGATCTAAAGAATGATCATGTTGAGACTCACGTTGAACAAGATGATCTGTTGCCTCATCCGATTTTGCTCGGTTAATTCAAGACCATAAAATCAAAATGGAGGAATGTTATGCATTAAATAAGTCCTTAAAAAGTAAAATGCACTTTATTAACCAAGGATTTTGAATGTTTACAAATGCAACTCAACTTTTTCAAAACTCAAGACAATAGTGAAAAAGGTTTTGAAGCCGCTTTTGCAAAATCTCATCAAAGCGAAAAATATTTAGAGACAGATCGTGATCTAGCCGCCTCGAAGAATGCTTTGTTATTCGAATTAGAACAAGCAAACACGAACATAAAAACAAATTAACGCTCTCACTTGGAAAATCAAAATCTAAGGTGAGTTGTTAAATTGTCAAAAGCAGTTCTCCGCGTACAAAAAGCATTCAACGAAACGGGTAGATGACCTTCTTGAAGAAATCATCGACTTGCAAAACAAACTTAAAGAGTTTAAAGCATTGTTTACAAACATGGTGAATCCGTAACGACTATTGAAAAGTTTACCTTAAAACCCAATCCAAAAGGATATGGAAAAATCTAGCGATTACAAACCAAAGCTTTCACTAAAAACATTCAAACCAACTCACGAAGTTTCCGGTCAGAATACAAAATTGATAATCTTGTCATGAGTGTTGTTGAATATCATCGTCAAGAGGAATTAGATGCGAAGACGAGAGTCGATCAAAATTAAAAATGTTGTTTACAACAAACCTTTTAATTATAAAAAGCGGTCACTTCGTCACACCAACGGATTCTACTAACACACCAAGGGTTATCATCAAAACACCTTAGTCTTCTCGTTAATCCCAAAATAGACTTTGCACAAACTTATGGTCCTTTACCTTCCATTAGTGAAGTAAACTCACAACTTTGAAAATCGAAAATTCTTGATATTTTGACATTTTCATGGTTGACCTCAAAATTTTACAACATGAGATAGAATATCGATCGAAATCAAAGTTGAACATTTTCAATCGCCTCGCGCGAGAACAAAGAGACATTTTTAGAAAAATCTTTTACCTAATGTTAAAAACTTGAAAAGTTGTGCAATTGCTGAGGAAAAGGATTTTCATAAGAACTTGGGGTAATGAAAACGTTTTGAAAAAGCGAAACATCTATTTCTAACACAAAACGAAAAAGAAACTATTGAGAAAAGATGTTGATCGACTCTTGGAAGATGTTATATGTCTTGATATCCATAATGTTGTGTTACTTCATGCTTTGCCATTTGCATCGATTACATCTCTGCGATATTGTTGAAATGTTATGCTGTTGAGAACACCGATAATGTGCTTCGGATCGAGTCTTTAAAAGTGAAAATAAACGATTACTCACTTTGAAATTTACAATGCAAAACGTCGTCTTCATTGGTGTAAAAGATATTCACAACCATCAACTCGGTTTTCAAAGAAAATCGCTCGATTGAGTGCAAAATCTTGATCCTAAAATTGAGCAAGCTGGATGATCAAAGCGTGTCTTTGAAAAGTCAAATCTCAAAATATGAACAAGAACTTTTACAAGTTAAGCAGAATATGGTGTCATATTTGATTTACTCAAAAGACTCGACTTGAAGCATCAAACGAACTTGATCAATATCTTGCTCATACAAGAGAAGTCATGAATTTTCTTTGGTAATATTAGATTAAAATCAAGATCGATTCACACCATCTCTAAGTTACGGAAATGTTAGGAAAGTATGAACAACTTCCGCCTCTTGTGATTAAGAGATTAGCACCGTCACACTTAGTAATCGTGAACCTAGAATTCCCACCGCCAAACCACAAGTTGCTAATGTGTTTCCCTCTCTTGAAACAGAATAGTTGCATCTTTTCCAAACGTCCGCACTTCACGACCTAGAGCACTCAAACGAAGAATAGGAAATTGCGACCAAAGAAAAGATCAATAAGGAATGCTAAAGTAGAAGAACACCCTAGGACTCGAATAAAACTCATGTTGCTTCCACTATAGATATTGCGTCGCAAATGTAATACAAATAGTGATGTAACGAATGCTAAACCGTTAAGTACTTTTGATATTCATCGATGCACCTTGTGTTATTTGTCGGAAGAGTATGAATTCGATTGTCATGACAAATGTGTTGCTAAAGCCATAATCTCTCGATTCACAATCCTAAGAATCGAATACCTCTAGCCCACTAATCATTCTAAGTCCGTGCTTGGTAGACCGCTTCTTTAGATTCTAAGGAGACCATTGCTATCACAATAGCTCCGCATCACCTCCTAAGAATGTAGTACCACCTAGTGCTTTCACTAAGACTAAAGCAAAGAGTAGTTATAGATGGCGAAATGGATATATAACACACTAGGATTTAAATGGATGCCTAAAATTATCAATGTGTATGTCTAACACATACGCTTGAACCCTCTAACATTTCGGTTCCACATCTACTTCTATTCCATCCGTGTCGCCCGTGTGTAAGGCGGTGATACGAGATCATTCTCTAGATTGTTGATAGCGGATGTTCCCGGCACATGACAGCAACCTTAAGCTGTTATCAAACTTTATTGCAAAGTTCATTGCACCGTCGATTCGGGAACGATCACTTGCACCTATCATGGGCTCGGAGATTATGTCAATGGGAACATCGAAATCGCAAGGTTTACTATGTGGAAGGCCTCGGTCACAATCTGTTTCGATGAGGTCAATTTTGTGATGGAGATTTGGAGGTTGCTTTCGGGAGAAAACTTGTTTCATTCGTGATCTACATGGAAATGATCTTATGTCCGGCTCGCGTAATTCTAGTCTCTACACTATCTCTATGCAAGACATGGTTGCTTCCTCTCCCATTTGCTTACTTTCAAAGGCAACATCTACAAAATCCACGGCTATGGCACCGTCGTCTCTCACATCTAAACTTTCAAACCATGACCAACCTTGCTCGACACAAACTCGTTGAAGGACTCCCGCGATTCCGGTATTCAAAAGATCACCTTTGCTCGACTGTGAACAAGGGAAAAGCACTGTGCTCATTTTCCTTCAAAGGTGGAACCACGACTCTCGACATGTGCTACATCTTCTTCACATGGATTTGTGGCCCGATCTTGCGTGCAAGCGATCAATGGCAAACGCTACATCTTAGTAATTGTTGATGACTACTCACGATGGACTTGGGTCTACTTCCTTCGTAGCAAAGACCAAGCTCCACAAATGATCATCACCTTTCTCACAAAAATACGAGTTCGACTCCGCAACACCGTCGGGATCATCGAATGCAGACAAGGAGGCTGAATTTGTTAACAAAACTCTTCATGAATTTTATGAGAAAGTGGGAATTGAAAGATCAAACATCTATTGCACGTACACACGAACAAAAGCGGAGTTGTTGAAAGACGAAACCGAGCGTTAGTGGAAGCGCAAGAACAATGTCAATCAATGCTAAACTTCAGATTACTTATGGGCGTGTCGTATCTCATCGCATGCTATACTCAAACCGTTCTATGATCACAAAACGTCACAACAAAACACCTTTCGAGCTTGTCCACAACTATAAACCGAACCTCAAACACTTTCATGTATTTGGATCCCTTTGCTATCCGAATAATGATCGTGATGATTCGAAAGCTCAAAGCCAAAGGCGATATAGGAGTCTTTATTGGATACTCGACAATTCTAAAGGTTTCGAATGCGGAATCGTCGAACTAAGGAGGTATTGGAAGCGATTCATGCTCATTTCGATAAACTCACGGAAATGGCTTATGAGTATAATGACTTAAAACCGGTCACAACCGTTTAAACTTCCTCAACCCCCATCATCACCAAGAAAGCCCTCATTAACTCGTCAATAAATGGAAAGGTTATTTGATCCTGCATTACGTGACGATATTGATGAGCGTGCTCCGTGTATCCATCAAGCTTCATTGCACAACACGATAATATTCCTATACCGATACACTGCTACAACAACTCTTTGTTGAAGATGCACCTACACCCGCTTAACTCCAACACAACAGATTGAACACACTTCCAACAATGATGGACCGGTGATGATATTCTCAATGAAGTACCTCCACTGCAGATTTTGATCCAAATCGTTCTTCAACCCGTTTGCTAATGAGGCTAGCGCACGGATGTTGCGGAATCTTCAACAAACCATTTGAATACTCGAATCGCATAATGTATACCAACATCAACCTCTACACACCGATGGACAAAAGACCATCCTCGGCTAACATTATTGGCAACCCGAATCAACGGTCGTTACGAGACAACGTCTTCACTCATATAGTGAACATTGCATTTATGCACTCACTGTGCGCCAATCGAACCTAAAAACATTAAAGGCGCAATGACAAAAGACAATGGATTGAATCCATGCAAGAAGAACTCAACCAATTCAAACGTCTTGAAGTATGGGAATCGGTTGAAAGACCAGCGAGAATCTCGTCATTGGTCTAAAATGGATTTGGAAAAACAAATTGGATCTTTGAAGGGCGTCATCCAAACAAGTCACGTCTAGTTGCTAAGGGTTATCGTCGGGAAGAGAATAGACTTTGAAGAATCTTTTGCTCCGGTTGCTCGTCTTGAGGTCGTTCGGATATTCCTCGCTTCATGACTCATATGAATATGACGGTCTATCGGATGGATGTCAAAGCAGCGTTTCTCGATGGACAACTTAAAAAACGGTCTATGTCATCCAACGGATGGATTCGTTGATCCCGAGTTCCCGAACCATGTCTACAAACCGAACAAAGCTCTTTATGGTCTCAAACAAGCCCCTCGGGCATGGTACGATAAGCTATCATCTTTCCTCATTGCCAATAATTTCACCAAAGGCTCGGTTGACCCAACTCTTTTATCAATATCACGGGCACACATCTTAATTGTTCAAATTTACGTGGATGACATCATTTTGGGTCAACACATAAAAAGTTTTCAATCGCTTTTGCAAAACTAATGAAGAAAAATTTTGAAATGTCCATGATGGGTGAACTTACGTTCTTTCTAGGGCGCAAGTTCATCAATCACCCCGTGGTATTTTCTTGAGTCGGTCAAATATGCCCATGAGCATTAAACAAATTTGGAATGACAACTGTGATACTTATGCCACACCAATGGCTCATACCAAGAAGTTAGATGTTGATTTACATGGGAAATTAGTTGACCCTACCAAATACCGGTATTATTGGGTCCCTCATGTATCTAACGACTAGCAGACTGATATTGTCTTTGGTTTATCTATGCTCCGTTATCGATCGCGACCAACCGAAACCCACCTCTCGAGGCTAAAAGAATCCTCAGATACATCAAGGAACCATTAATTTGGGGATCCGGTATCCAGAAGGATTCGGTTTTGAACTAATCGCTTTTGACGCCGACCATGCGGGATGCTTAGACTCGAGAAAAGTACTTGAGAGCTCTACAATTTCTTGGTGATAAGCCGGTGTCTTGGCAATCAAAGAAGAGGATTGTACATATTTGTCATCAACCGGCGAATATGTAGCCATGTCCGCGTGTTGTGCTCAAGTCATCGGATGAGAACACAACTCAAAGACTATGGTTACGTGTTTGATGAATCCCGATGTCTGCGACAATCGGTGCCATTGCCATCTCGTGCAATTCGGTTCATTTTCAAATCAAAGCACATCGATCTACGCTATCATTTCATCAAGGACCACGTGGAGCAGTGCAGTTGAATTATACTTTGTGGTCTTGAATACCAATTGGCGGATATGCTCACCAAAGCCTTGCCTCCCGCTAGGTTTAATGAGTTGGTCCACCGAATTGGTATGAGGTATTTGACTCAAGAGGAACTGGATGACCTCTTAAACAGTCTTAAAACCCACAAACACCAAAGCATCTTTTGTAAATAAATTTTCAAAACAAAATACAAAAATATAAAATCCGATAAAACAACAAAAATATTCTCCTAATCTATCTTTCTTTCAACATGACAAGTACATTTCTTCCGTCAACACTTTAATCTTTCAAAATTCGGTATTTTTCCGATCAAGTGTTGAGGGAAAAATAATCTATTAACTGTGTCAAAACATACGTGTACTTGCATGTTATCTTATCTCGGTTGATTCTTTTACTAATGATGGTACATTTTACGGTTCAAAGACTCTCCTCGGACTTAAATTAATAACCATTCATTATTTTCTCAAGTCGAGAAGAGTGTCGTCAAGTTTCTTTCCTAAAATATTCGTTTGGGTAACCAAAATGGAAGTTAAAAGGCTTTGTTTGAAAAAGGAAAAGGTGGAGGGACCAAAACTGTCAAAACCTTAAAAATATTTTGAATAAAAATATCATCCACCTAACTTTCACTTCTCATTTATTACAAAATACCTAAAACCATCCTACGCATAATATTCACTCAAGAAATCGTGTTTGATCATCATTTTGTAAGTGATCTTGCGTTTACAACATGTTTTTAAGCAATGGTTTTGAATCTTTCAAAATCCAACGGTTAAAACTTTGTATAATCTTGTTTTGTGGTCTACGCATAAGTGTATGATCACATGATCAAGATGTGTGTTTGTGGTTAAATGATTTGTGTCAAAGCGTTCATATTACATCAATGATACCATTTTAACCATCAAATTCCATCCGAAACACTAATTGATGATTTTTGAAAATTAGGGTTTATAAGTCGAATTGGGTGTTTTCGAATGTGAAGTATTTTGGTCATAAAGATTGTTGGGTTATGTTCTTATGGTGATGAATTGATGATTTCCTTGCTTTATAACTACCGAAACTCTAAATGATCAACAATTTGGAATTAGGGTTTAAAGTTCATAAGTTTGGGTATTTTGATTCACCATGAATTGGGTGTTATAACTTCGGTACATAGACTTCCTCAACACTTTTAAACTACCGAGAAAAGTTTGGTGCATATTCCATGGCTAGATCTCATACGCGTAGATTTAGGGTTTAGACTACGCGTATGTAGTTCTACGATAATAGCGTGTAACATGTGTTCTTGCCATGATCCGTTGTTAGAATGAATCTATGTGTTAATATTGATGATATGATGGTTCTATTTCGGCTTGTTACTCGTGAAAATCGAAATCAAGGTCATTTGCAACTCTACGCATAAGGATTGCCCTACGGCGTAGTCATGTTAGCCAGAAGAATAATCCCACGCATAACTGACTACGCGTAAGGTTCTACAATGGACTACGATATCACCAGAAGGATATGCGTAACAATGACCTCTACGCATAAGGTCAACTCTTACGAGTAGCCTTACGCGTAAGGTTAATATATGCCTACGCATAAGCTCTACGCATAAGGTCTCCTTTTTCCTTCGGCGTAACAATTCTACGCGTAAGTTAGGATTCTCTGCGTAAGTTTACGCCTAAGCATATATCATTCACGTCTCACGCATAACTTTTCCAAAACTACGCTTAACCTGGATTGACCTTCATGATGATGCATTACGTGTACAAACTTGTAAATAAACTAATCATAATCTCACGTCCAATAATGTCACTAATAAACTTAATCGAATATCTTGTTAAATAACATAAACTTTAAAACAAAGTTAACTAACTCACAAAACATTTCACGACAATTAACTATTGATCAAGTGAGGAATATAGGACAATAAGAATTCTAAGCGATCAAGTCTAACAGACTTAAAGCGACTTAAACACAAATGCAATTAAGATCGGAGGAATATAGGGAATTCTCGTCGTTAAGTCCCACGGATGATGAATTGGTGTAAAAACACTTGATCGATGGTAGAATGATCACTAAGGATAGTGATCGATAAAGTTTAGATGGAAAATTACACTACTAAAAAATTTATAAATTAAAGCGACTTAAATGCAAATTAAGAAAATTAAAAGATAAAATCTATTAAATAAACGCTATCACTATATTTAAAGTGATGAACGTTTAAAACCTAAAACTTAAAACTTACGTTTAAAATAAAAGTTACGTAAACGCACAAAATAAAATGTGAGTTTTAAAGAAATAAAAGGCCTAAAAATATGAAAATGATATTTTACAATCCTAATAATAAAAGAAAATTATTAGAAAAATAAAATTATTTTACAACTATTTATTTAATTATTATTAATTAAAATCTATTTATTAAGTATTTAAATTGCACTAAAATACAAGAAAATACAAGATTAACCTAGAAAATGAAATTATAACTTAGAAAAGTCTAAAATATGATAAAACTTATTTTAAAACTAAGAATATATTTTTAAGACTTATTATGTATTTATTATTAATTTAAAACTATTTAAGACTAATTAAAATGCTAAAAATACTTTTTAAACTAAGAAAATTATGGAAAAATACTTTTATTACTTTTATATTTATCTTAACCTAAGAAAATTGAAAATTAATTTTTGAACTTTTATAATTTATTTGTATTAAAAGCTATTTAAAATACCTAAAACTGCTTTTAATTAAGAAAAATAGCAAACAGTTAAGGAAAATTATGAAAATTTCAGGAAAAGTCTATTTTAATATGTAGAATCTAATAAAAATAGAAAACATAAGCTTGTTTGGAGAAATTAGCAATGCAGTTGTATCGCTTATAAATAAGCACTTATGATAAGCTAGAAGGACACAACAAGCACTAAACTGATATACAAGCTACAATAAGCTATAAGAACTCTATTTCAACTAAAACAACGAACCATGACCTCGGATTGCAAGTTTAACACTGATTTGATGTTTGAGGTAAATGAGCAAAACAGATTTTAGTATACTACTTTGAGCTTATGCACGGATCACAAAATAAGCTAGAACTAAAAAGCAATTATTGGAACTTGTTTAAGACCTGGTTGGCTACCTAGAAACAAAAGATGAGATCAAAACAAGCTAAAATGAGCTTTTGAGAAGCTTTTTCAAAACTCGAGAAACTCATCGAGTTAAACTCGCTTAATCGATTAATATGGGACAAAATGATAAGCTCAAGCGTACCGTAAATAAGTTACAAAGTGAAATTTCAAGCTTGATACTTCAAGAAGGCTTGGTTAGCTTCTCAAAAGCTAAGATTCACAAAGTAAGGCCAACTAACAAGCTCGTGTGAGCTTATGAAAAAGTGGTTAAAACACGTGCACGTAGGCACATTTGACTTTCTAAAACCAAATAGTTTGACTAAAATGAATTTTAACTTGATTCTACTAATTGATTATGTAATATTAAGCTAAAGTATGACTGAATTAAGCTAAGTTATCAAGATTAAAGCTACTGTGATAGGTTTGATACTCTAACTCCTAACAAAGTTGATGAAATTAAGATGAGATTAAAAGTATTTTGACTTTTAGCAACTAAGGACCGACTTTCTTTGTTTCTTTGAGTTCTTTAGACCAAATGAGACATGAAACAAGCACAAACACAGTCCGCACAACCGTTACACATTAAATCGAACAAATCCAAACACTCCTTCAAAGGACCGATTTTGAGCTTTTCAAAGTATTTCACCGATTTAATCCATACAAATGATAATGAGACCTTATAATTTTGATTACTAAGACTAATGAAACATTAAACAACGTAATTAACAACATGAAACTCAAGATTAATAAATATGCTATATTGATTTGTTAAAATGAGATTTTTAACAACTACTTAATTAAATAAAACAAGCCTCTTGTTTTATGGTTAATTTTAACTTAAATAACACTAATAAACTTGAACTTACAGAGATTAGAGCTTATGAACAACCACACGTTGAAATGCCAAAATAAAGAAAAATGCTTACAAATGGCTTTGAAGCACAAACCGAGATTTAGGACCAAATAACGGATCCTATAGCTTACCAATAAGCACTATACCCAAGACCATCCATTATATATCCCGCTCCACCTTTTTGAACCTTGCACCATGTTTTTTATTTTTAAGCTATTTATTTGATATTTTGTGAATTTCGATTTTGGCTAGTAAAATGCTTTTAGAGTATCTAATAGCTTCAATAAGCTATATAGGGAGCTTATGTGGCTTATGAGTCCAAACTAACGCTTTCTAACAACATTTCAACTTATTGAGATTTTTGAATTATAAGAAAATTGCATAACTTGACATAAGACTTGAAACTGAAATTGATGCTTACAAAAGTTTTATATTACACCGAAAACATGAAATACAAGATTTAAAAGCTTTAAATACATCGATATTTAAAGTTTAAGCTAAAACGACAATGAAAATTAAAATTACTCTAGATAGATTACATCAATGCTTCCCACTTGCTTTATAATCACTCGAAACTTGATCAACATCTCGAATCTTTCCCACTTCAATCCAACCATTGGATTAGTCAAATTCATCTTAATCGTCCACATGGCTCTTTTGGCGCCAAAAGTCTATTTGACCTAAACGGGTAGTTTGAATCTAATTAAAGAATCTTGGGGTGTTGTGGAGGTGTAGGGACACAAAAGAAGCAATTTGGTGGGCAAGTTGGAGGATTAGCTGCAAAAAGCAGGGCTGTGAGGTAAAAGGTTGAGTGTTGAATGGTGGGAAGCATTAATTGCTTGTGGTCGTGATGATAGGAGGGGTGAGGTGGAAAGTTTAATGAGGTGGAAAAGGTGGTGGTGGTGTTGAAAACCACCTCGGTTTTTGAGTTACTGAGGGTGGGAGGCGAAGCTACAAGTGGCGGGTATTATTTGATTTTAAAAAGCGGGTCGGTCATGTATTGGGCTTGGGTTGTGTATTATATTGGATCCGTTTGGTTTGTTAGCTTAAATAACCACAAGGACTAAAATGTAACTTGCCAATTCTTCAAGGACTGATATTGACAACTTTCTAAAGCTCTTACAAGGACTAAAACGCCAAGTAAGATTAGTACAAGGACCTTTGTTGATAATTTCCATTTTACAAATCCAGGGACCAAAACTGTCAATTTAGAAACTATAAGGACCAAACTTGTAATTTTCTCCAAAGTTTATCATAAGGACCATTTTGTCATTTATAAATAGAACAAGGTTAAAACTTGATAATTTTCACTTTTAAATTAACCAAGGACTATTTTGACAATTTTCAAAGTTAAAGGACTAAAGTTGTCATTTTGTGATTTTAAACTTTAAAGGGTTTGTTTTGACAACTTTTGAATCTCATGGACCTAAAATGATATTTTACAAGTTTTGAATTACCAGGACTGATTTTGACAACTTTTGTAACTTGAGGGACTAAAGCGCCAATTATGCAAACTTGATACGTTTTTCACCGATTTTGATGTTTTGCATTTAAAACATATAAAACACTTGTTTGTGATATTTTTATCATTTTGATGTGTTTCGAGTGTTTTCGGATGTTTTGGCATTCTAACAAGATAAAAATGATGAGTATTTAGACACTCATCAATCCCCACACTAAGATATTGCTAGTCCCTAGCAATGATTTATGAAAAGTTAATGGATTTTATCTCTTTACCAAAAGCCATTACTTACGGAGTAGCCAATTGTTTTGATTCAAGTAAGAACCTTGGTACAATGATAACCAAATGATTTTAAGCAAATCATAAGTCATCAACGGATTTGATTTGTCTTTACCGTGCCGCATGCTTCGGACTAGCCAACTCTTAGATAAATTATCAATATTATCTTTGGTGAGCCGATTACCAATTATGGATTTTCAATCGCCTTTACCACAAGCCATAAACTTGCGGGCTAGCCAACTTTTCACTAGTTTAAAGATATGGTGAGTTGAACACCATACAATTTTAGGCAAATTGCAAGCCATAAATGGATTTGATATATCTTTACCAAGAGCCGTTTGCTCTGGATTAGCCAATCCTTTAGTGTGTTAGACATGGTGGATGATTACCATTTGTTGAGTAAGTGAAAACACTTACTCAAAAAAAAAAATTGGCCAAAACGGGAATTGGGTGAAATAATTACATGAAATTCGTGAGAATTCCCCACACTTAGAAATGAATATTGCCCTCAATATTCAAAGTACCATGGTTATGCCAAAACATAGAACATAAAAGGGAAATATTACGGCCATTATTTTGTTTTTTATATACATTTTTTTTTTTATTACTTTTTTTTTTTTTTTTTTTTTTTTTTGAGATTCATATGTACAACAATGGAAAAACTCCCCACACTAGGGTGGTAGAAAGGGGTAAGAAGGCGAAATATGGGTGAAAACCCATATGGTGCGTGCACTATTTTTTGATTCCCGAGTCACTAGCTTGACTCGATCCCGCATTCATTGGTTCATGGGGAATGTTTGTAGATCCGGGACAACCACGGATGGAATGTCCTCTCCAAAGTAATGCTTTAATCGATGACCATTTACTTTAAAATTAGGACCATCGGTTGAGATAACTCAATGGTGCCATAAGGATAAACCTTAGTGATAGTAAATGGACCGACCAACGGACTTAAGCTTTCCCGAGAAAATCTTCAATCTAGAATTGAAAAGAAGGACTCGATCACCAACGTTGAAAATGCGGTTCTTGATTTTAGAGTCATGAATCTTCTTTGTCTTTTGTTTATAGATCAAAGAGTTCTCGTAAGCTTGATCACGAAGTTCATTTAGTTCATTCATTTGAACTTTTCGTGATCACCTACATCTCAGATATCGAAGTTTGCATGTTTTAAGGCCCAAGAAGCCTTGTGCTCTAGTTCAATCGGAAGATGACATGCTTTTCCGTACACTAGCTTGTATGAGTACACCCAATTGGTGTTTTGTAAGTCGTCGAAAAGCCCAGTGCGTCATCCAGTTTATCCGACCGGGATGCACGATTTTCACCTATCGTCCTTTCAAGTATTCTTTTAATACCACGATTTGAAACTTCCACCGCCCACTTGTTTGGGGTGGTATGCGATAGATAGAGCGGTGGGTAACACCATACTTTTGCATGACACGATCAAATTGGTCATTACAAAAATGTGTACCACGATCACCGATTATTGCACGAGGAGTTCCAAACCGCAAAGAGAGCTTTCAAAATTTCACAACTACTCGGGCATCATTTGTAGGTAAAGCTTTTGCTTCAACCCATTTCGACAAATAGTCAACGACCACGAGTATGTACTTGTTACCACGAGAAGATGGAAATGGCCCCATAAAATCAATACCCCGGATGTCAAATATCTCACAAACTTGAATGGCATTTTGTGGCATTTCATTTCTTTGAGATATGTTTCCATGACGCGACAAGCGTCACGTGTTTTGACAAAATCGTGGGCATCTTTATAGATTGTGGGCCAATAGAACCCGAATCAAACACCTTTTGGCGGTGTAGTTTGGACTATGATGGCCCCGGTGGGTCCAAAGATGACAAGCTTTGAGAATGTCAAGAGCTTCTTGTCCATAAACACACCGTCGGATGACTTGATCCGCACAAATTTTGAACAAGAAAGGGTCGTCCCGTAAATAATGTTTAACATCCTTGAAGAATTTATTCTTCTGCTGGGTTGACATCCCTTTCACAATGAAGTTACCCGCATGGTAATTTGCAAAGTCAAGAAACCATGGGGTAGAAGAGTTTCCACGAAAAGAAACCGCATTGAGTGTCTCGAGAGGAAATGTTTCATTTATTTCCTTTTCTCGAAAACATCTTGGTGAGGGTTTTCTAATCTGACAGATGATCGCAGCCTGTGTTCTCGGCTCCTTTTTATCACGTATGATGATATCAAATTCTTGGAGGAGGAGAACCCAACGGAGCAATCTCGGCTTTGCATCTTGTTTTGCAAAGAGATATTTAAGAGTCGAGTGATCCGTATACACTACACATTTGGTCAAGATTAAATCGGCCGAAACTTTTCAAATGCATACACCACGGCTAATAGCTCTTTTACGTGGTGGTGTAATGAGTTTGAGCTTGATCATAGTCTTACTTGCGTAGTGAATTGGTGAAAATGCTTGTTTCTTCGTTGCCCTAAGACCGCGCCGATAGCAAAATCACTTGCATCGCACATTAGTTCAAAAGGTAAATCCCATCGGAGCAACGAGAATGGGTGCTTCATAGCTTTTTCTTCAATGTTTCAAAAGCTATGATGCACTCGGTGAAAAGATAAAAGGAGCATCCTTTTCAAGAAGATGGGT
Source organism: Chrysanthemum lavandulifolium (assembly GCA_022545495.1). NCBI lineage: Eukaryota > Viridiplantae > Streptophyta > Magnoliopsida > Asterales > Asteraceae > Chrysanthemum > Chrysanthemum lavandulifolium. Next base: position 142,339,319 of record CM040239.1, read on the forward strand.
CATTGGTAGGGCGATTTTGGAAAAATCTTGTATGAATCTACGATAGAAACCGGCATGACCTAAAAACTCCTAATACCTTTAACGGTAGTAGGATGAGGTAATTTAGCAATAACATCGACTTTTGCTCTATCTACCTCAATCCCATTCTTTGAAATCTTATGGCCAAGGACTATGCCTTCTTTGACCATAAAGTGACTTTTCTCCCAGTTTAGACAAAGATTGGTGTCTTCACACCTTTGAAGCATTTTATCTAAATGGGATAGACATGTTTGAAAAGAATCCCCAATGACCGAGAAGTCATCCATAAACACCTCCATTGTTTCCCCGATCATGTCGTGGAAAATGGCCATCATACATCGTTGGAACGTGCCCGGAGCATTACATAAGCCAAAAGGCATACGTCTATAGGCAAAATTTCCGTATGGGCAGGTGAATGTGGTTTTATCTTGATCCTTTGGATCAATGGGAATCTGAAAGTAACCCGAGAAACCATCAAGGAAACAATAGTATTCATTCCATGCTAATCTCTCAAGCATCTGGTCCATGAAGGGTAGAGGAAAATGGTCTTTACGAGTGGCGTCATTCAACTTACGATAGTCAATGCAAACACGCCATCCCGTAACCAATCGAGTTGGAATTAACTCGTTATCTTCATTTGTGACAACAGTTATGCCACCCTTTTAGGAACACAATGAATTGGGCTAACCCAAGGACTTTCGAGATCGGGTAAATCAATCACGCATCAAGAAGTTTGATAACCTCCTGTTTGATAACATCATGGATTTTGGATTTACTCTTCTCTCGATGTTGAACTAGCGGCTTAAAGTCATCCTCCATCAAGATTTTGTGAGTACAAAACTCGTGGTTTATACCTTTGATGTCGGAGAGTTTCCAAGCAATTGCTTGCTTGTGTGACTTCAATATTTTATGAGAGCGACTTTTTCATCTTTACTCAAATCTCTAGCAATAATGACTGTAATTTATCATCACCTTCAAGAAATGCATACTCGAGATGAGGTGGTAAGTCCTTAAGCTCAACCTCGGAAATTCTTGATTTTCTCAACCGACTTGACTTCCTTGTTATGAAGTTTGATGGAAGGAGAGGATGAGAAATGTCATGATTTAACAACTTCTCAAGAAGAATATCTCCTCCGTTAATCTCATTTTGATTAATCTCATCAGAATTGAATCACTAGAGTGAGGGGGATGATGGATCATCATTAAGCAACTTCTCAATGAGAAGTATGTCTCCTCAATGTCAATTGGGCGTGATCAATTTCCCATGGAAGAATCATTTGGATAAGTAGGCTTCAATCTCTTCTAAGATGAAGTCACTTTCCTCAAATGGGGTAAGAGAAGGAGTAGAATTGGCGATGATAGGTTGAGATGAATGAGTGAGATTATCACTCAAGAATTATGATCATAACCAAGAACTTCTTGCAGTACTCTTCGAAGCAACATCAATGATATCTATTCGTTAACCGATTCGTAATCATAATTTGCGAGTACCTCAAGTTTGATCAAGGTTAAAAGTGACGACTTCATTACCAACACGTAATGTGATTTCTTGCTCAAATACATCTATGAGAGCACGGCCCGTTCTCGAATCCTCGACCAACAATGAGAGGAACCCGATGATCGGCATCAAAATCAACAACCACGAAGTCACCGGAAATGGAACTTTCCTACTTTCACAAATCGTCCTCGGCAATGCCAAGAGGATGGGATATTGTACGATCTGCAAGCTCGAGAGTCATGCATGTAGGAGTAAGTTCGGGAAGAGAAAGTTTCTTCCAAATCGAATAAGGCATCGGGTTTATGCTTGCACCAAGATCTGCTAGGGCAAAGCATTCAACCATTCTGGAAATACACAAGGTAAGAGAATTTCCGGGATCTCCAAGCTTTTCGAAGCTTCTTTAGAATAATCGCAGCGCTTCTCGTTAAGAGGAGTTTTAGCCATTTCAAACAGCTTTTCCTTGTTGCTTAACATGTGTTTGAGAGTCGATGCAAACTTGGGCATCAGCATGATAGCATCCGCAAAACTTATGTCAAAATGTAACTCTTGGAAAATTTGGAAAAATTTATCCATTTGATGACTAGCTTTTTCACGGAGCTTTTGCTCATTCAAACGTGATGGATATGGAATAGAAGATTTGGATTTAGCATTTTCAATGGGAGCTACGGTGGTTCAAAACAACTCTGGATTAGACTTGGGTTTCGGACAACTTGAGGATGGACTACCAAGGTGGGACTCGTGTGACTAAGTGGACTTGAATAATGCACCTTGTCCGTTGTTTCCTTGGTAACTTGACTCATTTCCACGGAGGAGGGGCATTGGAGTCGTGGGTCCATTGTGAGTTGGAGGTTCACTTTCCACTACCTTTGGAAGAGAAGAAGAAGAGTAGTAGGAATAGCGGGTCCATTGTATGAAACACCACTTACAGTCGTGATCGCCTTAGCATCGCCCCTCGGGTTAGCGATCGTGTTGCTCGGAAGTTTTCCCGAGCCCGAGGGTTGATCATTTAAAGACTTCTTGAGATCGCAATCGGGACCGACCAACAACTGTTCATTTCATCTTGGGATTTCATGAACCGCTTGATAACTCATCGATGATGGTCCCGGAGGAGTAATGACGGAGGTGGATTAGGAGGAAATTTTGAGGTCGGATGTTTTGATTATGACCTTGTTGTTGAAAATTCCTTGATTAGGATTCACATTCCCATGAAATTGATTCCCTCGATTGAAATTGTTTTGATGAAGGTTTCCTTGTTGTTGGAAACCTTGATTGGGTCCAGGATAGAAATTACCTTGGTTTTGATAACCTTGGTTCATTCTAGGTTGATTCTCGATTCGGTTAGGATTCGGTTAAAACCGGTGGTGCACGATAAGTGCTAGCACGGTAGTTTGGTTCATTCCGAGGACGGTATTGATTACCTCCTTGATTTGAAGTACCGGCTATAGCATTTGCTTCAAACGGACTACCATCGGTGGCGATCAGGTTGTAGTATGCATGAGGACCACCACAAGTAACACAAACTTCAACTTTCTTCACTTCACCATGTGATGGTGTTTGAGTGAATGTGACTTTCTTTTGGTTAGCAAGAACCAAAGCTCGAACAATGTCCGTGAGTTTATCAATCTTAGCATCGGTGCTAGATGTACTCACAGAGATGAAGTAGAAGGTCCAGATTAGGCCGATTCGATATGTCTTAGTGCGGAAAGGACGGACCTGGGACTTGTTTTCAATGATTTGTAAGGCTTCTTTGGTGGTTTTGCTAAGGAAATTACCTCCGCGGAGGCATTCGAGAGTCTTGGTCGACTTGTCTCGCACCATTATAGAAAGTATCCATTTGCATTAACTCGGTAAAACCATGATGTGGACACTTGCGAGCAATTCCTTGTAACGATCCCATGCCTCCCGAATGATTCATCAAATCTCGAGAAAATTTCATTATCTCATTCTTAAGACTTGTGGTTCGGATGGAGGATAGAATTCGTTAACAAACTTGGTAACTAGATCTTCCCATGTCTCAATGGAACGAGGGGTTGTTTCTCGAGCCAATTCCGGCTTGTCCTCTGAGAGAATGGGAATGAAGAAGCTTGATAGCGTCGTGTGGGACATTCTTGTACTTGATGGTCGATGCAATCTTGTTAAACCATCGAATGTGTGCATGAGGATCATCCTCCAAAACCATAGAATTGGCTTTGGGTTACTAGATTAAGTAACCCGGTTTTGAGTTCGAAGTATCACCACAATGGTGGGACAATAATGGCATCTCCGTAACCCTCGATGGGTGCTTGGAGAAGCTCATTCATGGGTTTGTCTTTGCCATTTCGACGGTGGTGGTGGTGGTAGGCGTTCCTCGATCACGGTGAAGGAGCCGAACGTCCTCTACGTCTGAGGAATGTTTCCAAGTTACGAAAGTGGACTTGTAGAATCGAAGAGCGAGTCGCATGCACTAAGTATAAAATCAATTTTTCAAAACAAATGAGGCAAAACACAAGTGAACTTAACCAATAATCACAAATGAACTGCTTCTTTGAAAAAGGTACACCAAATCACAAGTAACACAAAGGCAAGTTTTAAATCGATGTTCGGGAACTTATTAATGGTCGCACCCCAGCTAGGTAGTGCACTGCCTTGATTTCTTGGTGGTTGATTTTATGTATAAATTAAGTACCATTTGAAAAGACGTAGGTATGATTTGTGCAATGGGGTCAAAACTTTTGGAAAATATTTTTGGTATCGTCTCGTTTAACCAAATCGTATTTCTTTAAGAATCACCTTAAAAGAAACACAAGCTAGAAAACGTTACGATTGTTTTGTTGTTTTATATTGTTTTGGGTTTTAACACTTTAGGAAAAGTGTTAATGAACTTTTGATTTATATTAACTTTACGTAAAACTTTTACAAACCGTGGTATATGTGCAAGCACGGGTCCGAAAATGCTAGAAACACGCTTACTGACCTCCCGAATGGCGCCAAAATTTGATTGGTGCTAAGCAACAAGTCTAACAGACTTAAAACGACAAACACAAATGCAATTAAGATCGAGGAATATAGGAATTCTGGGTCGTTAAGTCCCACGGAGGATGAATTGGTGTAAAAACACTTGATCGGATGGTAGAATGATCACTAAGGATAGTGATCGAAGAAAGATTAGATGGAATATTACACTACTAAAAAAAATTATAAAATAAAGCGACTTAAATGCAAATTAAGAAAATTAAAAGATAAAATCTATTAAATAAACGCTATCACTATATTTAAAGTGATGAACGTTTAAAACCTAAAACTTAAAACTTACGTTTAAATAAAAGTTACGTAACGCACAAAATAAAATGTGAGTTTTAAAGAAATAAAAATCCTATAAATATGAAAATGATATTTTACAATCCTAATAATAAAAGAAAATTATTAGAAAAATAAAATTATTTTTACAACTATTTATTTAATTATTATTAATTAAAATCTATTTATTAAGTATTTAAATTGCACTAAAATACAAGAAAATACAAGATTAACCTAGAAAAATGAAATTATAACTTAGAAAAGTCTAAAATATGATAAAACTTATTTTAAAACTAAGAATATATTTTAAGACTTATTATGTATTTATTATTAATTTAAAACTATTTAAGACTAATTAAAATGCTAAAAATACTTTTAAACTAAGAAAATTATGGAAAAATACTTTTTATTACTTTTATATTTATCTTAACCTAAGAAAATTGAAAAATTAATTTTTGAACTTTTTATAATTTATTTGTATTAAAAGCTATTTAAAAATACCTAAAACTGCTTTTAATTAAGAAAAATAGCAAACAGTTAAGGAAAATTATGAAAATTTCAGGAAAAGTCTATTTTAATCTCTAGAATCTAAGAAAATAGAAAAACATGAGCTTGTTTGGAGAAATTAGCAATCTGCGTTGTGATCGCTTATAAATAAGCACTTATGATAAGCTAGAAGGACACAACAAGCACTAAACTGATATACAAGCTACAATAAGCTATAAGAACTCTATTTCAACTAAAACAACAAACCATGACCTCTGGATTGCAAGTTTAACACAGATTTGATGTTTGAGGTAAATGAGCAAAATGAGATTTTGGTATACTACTTTGAGCTTATGCACGATCACAAAATAAGCTAGAACTAAAAGCAATTATTGGAACTTGTTTAAGACCTGGTTGGCTACCTAGAAACAAAAGATGAGATCAAAACAAGCTAAAATGAGCTTTTGAGAAGCTTTTCAAAACACGAGAAACTCATCGAGTTAAACTCGGTTAATCTTGATTAATATGGGACAAAATGATAAGCTCAAGCACTCGGTAAATAAGTTACAAAGTGAAATTTCAAGCTTGATACTTCAAGAAGGCTTGGTTAGCTTCTCAAAAGCTAAGATTCACAAAGTAAGGCCAACTAACAAGCTCTGTGTGAGCTTATGAAAAAGTGGTTAAAACACATGCACGTGGCACATTTGACTTTCTAAAACCAAATAGTTTGACTAAAATGAATTTTAACTTGATTCTACTAATTGATTATGTAATATTAAGCTAAAGTATGACTGAATTAAGCTAAGTTATCAAGATTAAAGCTACTGTGATAGGTTTGATACTCTAACTCCTAACAATGATGAAATTAAGATGAGATTAAAAGTATTTTGACTTTTTAGCAACTAAGGACCGACTTTCTTTGTTTCTTTGAGTTCTTTAGACCAAATGAGACATGAAACAAGCACAAACACAGGTCGCACAACCCGTTACACATTAAACCGAACAAATCCAAACACTCCTTCAAAGGACCGATTTTGAGCTTTTCAAAGTATTTCACCGATTTAATCCATACAAATGATAACAGACCTTATAATTTTGATTACTAAGACTAATGAAACATTAAACAACGTAATTAACAACATGAAACTCAAGATTAATAAATATGCTATATTGATTTGTTAAAATGAGATTTTTAACAACTACTTAATTAAATAAAACAAGCCTCTTGTTTTATGGTTAATTTTAACTTAAATAACACTAATAAACTTGAACTTACAGAGATTAGAGCTTATGAACAACCACACGTTGAAATGCCAAAATAAAGAAAATGCTTACAAATGGCTTTGAAGCACAAACCGAGATTTAGGACCAAATAATGGATCCTATAGCTTACCAATAAGCACTATACCCAAGACCATCCATTATATATCCCGCTCAAAATTTTTGAACCTTGCACCATGAATTTTTATTTTCAAGCTATTTATTTGATATTTTGTGAATTTCGATTTTGGCTAGTAAAATGCTTTTAGAGTATCTAATAGCTTCAATAAGCTATATAGGAGCTTATGTGGCTTATGAGTCCAAACTAACAGCTTTCTAACAACATTTCAACTTATTGAGATTTTTGAATTATAAGAAAATTGCATAACTTGACATAAGACTTGAAACTGAAATTGATGCTTACAAAAGTTTTATATTACATCGAAAACATGAAATACAAGATTTAAAAGCTTTAAAATACACCGATATTTAAAGTTTAAGCTAAAGCGACAATGAAAATTAAAATTACTCTAGATAGATTACATCAATGCTTCCCACTTGCTTTATAATCACTCACGAAACTTCATCAACATCTCGAATCTTTCCCACTTCAATCCAACCATTGGATTAGTCAAATTCATCTTAATCGTCCACATGGCTCTTTTGGCGCCAAAAGTCTATTTGACCGAAACGGTAGTTTGAATCTAATTAAAGAATCTTGGGGTGTTGTGGAGGTGTAGGGACACAAAAGAAGCAATTTGGTGGGCAAGTTGGAGGATTAGCTGCAAAAAGCAGGGGCTGTGAGGTAAAGGTTGAGTGTTGAATGGTGGGAAGCATTAATTGCTTGTGGCATGATGATAGGAGGGGTGAGGTGGAAAGTTTAATGAGGTGGAAAAGGTGAAATGGTGGTGTTGAAAACCACCTCGGTTTTGAAAGTGAGGGTGGGAGAGACGGTTACAGATGGCGGTATTATTTGATTTTAAAAAGCTGGCGGGTCATGTATTGGGCTTGGGTTGTGTATTATATTGGATCCGTTTGGTTTGTTAGCTTAAATAACCACAAGGACTAAAATGTAACTTGCCAATTCTTCAAGGACTGATATTGACAACTTTCCAAAGCTCTTACAAGGACTAAAACTGCCAAGTAAGATTAGTACAAGGACCTTTGTTGATAATTTCCATTTTACAAATCCAGGGACCAAAGCTGTCAATTTAGAAACTATAAGGACCAAACTTGTAATTTTCTCCAAAGTTTATCATAAGGACCATTTTGTCATTTATAAATAGAACAAGGTTAAAACTTGATAATTTTCACTTTTAAATTAACCAAGGACTATTTTGACAATTTTCAAAGTTAAAGGACTAAAGTTGTCATTTTGTGATTTTTAAACTTTAAAGGGTTTGTTTTGACAACTTTTGAATCTCATGGACCTAAAATGATATTTTACAAGTTTTTGAATTACAGGGGTGATTTTGACAACTTTTGTAACTCGAGGGACTAAAGCGCCAATTATGCAAACTTGATACGTTTTTCACCGATTTTGATGTTTTGCATTTAAAACATATAAAACACTTGTTTGTGATATTTTATCATTTTGATGTGTTTCGAGTGTTTTCGGATGTTTTTGGCATTCTAACGGTATAAAAATGATGAGTATTTGTTTTAAGATGTTTTTGGCATTCTAACAAGATAAAATGATGAGTATTTAGACACTCATCAACCTTCTATCGATAACATTATGTCGAGGCTAATGTTATTTCGATCACGACATGGTGAACAAATGAATGTGGATGCACCAAGTTCTCTCCATTCTTTGATATCTATCCTCGATCCAATGAAGATAGGAAAGAATAATCTCCGTGTTGACTTTGACACCCTCACTTGCTCGTAATCTTCGTGTCTAATTGCTATTGATATTCGAGGACTCATCCGTATCATAATATGCTCACTCACTCGCAAAGATCTACATCCAACAGTTACGGAACACTATGGAAAGGGTCAGGACTGATTTCTTTAAGATGACTCTTAACCACAAACAAGTCGCCATTACACCTCACAGACTTAAGGGTCGCTCTCCTAATTCTCAAGTCAATCCAACCAAACTATATGCCACACCGCAAGAGCTAACTCTCCAATTCTTAATCGATATCGGTTATGACGAGGCTGAGTAATCAAAGCATTCTCGTAGAGCTTAAGTATTCCTCGACCACGGAGAACTCTCTACATGATCATCACCAAGTCATTTACAGTGCGTGACGGTGGCTATGAGCATCCTAAGCTCATGGAACGCAAATATTTTGGGCATTGGTCAACATGAAACACATCGCTATCGAAGCTCGATTTGGGATGACATGATGTCATTTCTCAACAAACTTGGCTCAAAATCCCTACATCGGATATACTAAACTATTGATCCAGAGCACTTGGACTTCATCCCGATATTCCCAAGAGGCTCAATGACCCCGACAATCACGATATGTTGTGGAACCTATTCTATCTGTGAGAATCAAGGAATCGTCTACAAAGAAACAAGGTTGTTACAGATTTCCTTTTAATCAAGATGTCGAAAGCTCGAAGCATACAAAAGGTATCGGCGGTGAACAAGGCAAAGTTGGTCACCTCGACGAAAAATCTTACGAACACCGTAAGAAGAACCGGAAGAGGAAGTCATCTTGTGAGTCAAAGGATGTTTTCTAAAAGCAATCCTCCTTAAAAGGATTGTTCCGTAAAGGAAGCCGAACCTATTCCCACACTTGAACCGCAAAAGAAAGCTTGAAGCGAGAGCTCAAGAAGATCCTCATTACTCTGCAAGCAACCAAAACACACCTCGATAACAAAACCTCCAAGTCCTCCATTTGTCCAAGAAAAAGGAAGACTCAGGTTATTGTACCTTATGATGAGAGCTCAAGAAGAAGAAGAAGAGCAACTGGATAAATCATACGGGAAGAAGTTTCACAATGTCGACACCTTCAAAAGGTGAAGAATTTGCTAAAGATCAAATGGGTGGCCCCGGAGGATCAAGCGGTCTTTGCCTACCTCTCCGCATCCCGATGCGGTTAATCGACCCGATAAGGGATCTAGTGCCACCACTCTTGTGCAACAACAAAAGCACATGAGGATACTATTGTGTATGATTTTGAAAGCTGGGCCGAGAAAGAAAAGTCTAGAGATGACGAGGATGATTATACAAAGTTTCTTCTAGGCAGTCCAACACACTCAAAGGAAAACCTCGAAACTCCTAAGGACATGAAGTCTCCTCATGTCTCCTCATCATCGACTCTTCATCTCATTCATCACCACCACCATCAACGAAGTCAACCGGATCATCATCGAATCGGTGAAGAAACCACCTAAATCTTGGATTTCTCGGACTCATCAAAAGATTGTGAAAGGCATCCAACAAGTCGAAAGAAGGACATACTACGAAAACCGAATTGGTTTGTCACCAAATTCGATGCTTAAATGATGAGAAAGACAAGATGGAGAAAGAAAGGAATTTGTTCGAAAGTTCATGAAGAGTCATCGAAAAGAGGAATGAACGATATGATCGAAGGTTACACTAACAAGTACCTTGAGATATCGTTCCTAAAGTCCAAAAGGAACCGGAGAAGGCGATGAGAGATCATACCACAAGTTTCTCCTCGACCTTTGTCCCTGTGTGACTAGAGAAGTATTTTCCGACAACTCACCCCTAACATCGTCGCATTGGTTAAATATACAATGGCCAAAGAATCGATCTCTCCGAACTGAGTTAATCGTTAAACTAGTGATGCAAATGTCAAAGCGATGCGGGCGTTTACTTCATAGGAAGCTAAATTTTTGAAGGTCTACTTGCCTTTCAACTCGAGATCATCATGCAAGGAGTCACCGATCAAACCAAGCGGCCAAGAGATGGCGATGATAAGGATAAAGATTCGCACCAAAGCGTCGAAGCGATGCGGTAAATCTACTTGATGCCACCTCCTCCACCATGGACTTCTTCTCAACAAAGTCTCCTCCACCTCGGTCTTCATTGATAAACCTCGGGACGATTCCGAGTTACCACCCTTGACTCGAGAAAACCGGTGATCACTTTGAGTATACGGTGGTGGCGATGAAGAGGTCCTTGAGCCCGACAACAACCCACCTCACCTAAACAAGTGCAGAAACCAAAATCATCATCAAGGCCTTCAAAACGAAGAAGAAAGCGACTACGAATGACGTCGTATCATGGCTTGATGACGATAAACCGCGAATTTGATTGGTTTGCTACTCTTGTTAACGACACTCCCTACCACGAAGAAGGTCAAGAATTGGTAGAGCGGTAGTACCTTGGAGCATGCAAAGATCTTGCAAGAAAGATTACGTGTGAAGAAGATGGCGAAATCCGAGTTGAAGCGCATCAAGAATGAAGCATTCCTTCTTTTGAAAACATTTCGGAAAGTGCAATCGAGGTTGAATATCACCTTGAAAACATTGCTCGAGCCATGTCTAACAACATGGATTGGTTCAACCCGAAGCAAACATCGACTTCACTAAGCGGACAACCCTCCATATTACACCGATGGACCAAACCTCTACCAACAATCGGCCAACCGGATGAACCAAGGATTCCTTCGGATATTTCTTCAACAAAGACACGGAATTTCTTCTCCATGGTGGTGATGGTTCAAGGAAATCGCTACATCATTGACTCTTCCATTCCAATGACTATTTACTCAAACGCATAGCTATCGAGGAACGTGCAAATCACTTGTTTTCGACAACGTGCAAGCATACGACCAAGATGCATTGTATGGGATTCATCATTGGCACGAGCGAAGAATCTACTCTGAAGCTGCTGGTTCGAAGTCTCAACATGCGATGTATAGTTCTAAGGACATCGTGGCCATCAAACACATTGATCTCAAGTCTAAGTGGGACTACACATTCTTGAAGAATATAATAGTCAACGACAAGATGAACAGGACTATGGATTCTCCGAGGTCGACTTTGAGAACTTGTCCTCAACGACATTAAAGACATGTACCTTGCCAAAGTACGGGTCGTATGAGACAATTCTCGATTGAAGTTCAACGCAATTTATCAAGTCACTTCTCATCTTCATTAGACGATCGTGATCAAAGAACATGTTGAAGATATCCGGATGGTCATTGAATCTTACCGAGCGCGTGTCAACCTCGCTCCTCCAACGCTTGATCTTCCGACATCAATCGGCTAACTCAATATCGCTCATCGGCAAACCATTCGGAGTTGTTTACTGATGAACTTCAACGAAACCGCTTAATGGCGTGTAGTGAACTTCAAATCGGGATCATACCTTGAAGCGGTTAGGGATGGATTGGCGTCTGGGTTGAAGGATATCGCTGAAAGTTGGGTCTCTAAGCTGGAATTCTCATGCGGGAGGGATGTGAGGCGAATCATCACCATGATTGATGAACGGTTGTTCGAAGGGATCGATTCGACGATTGGAGAGCTATGTTGGTCGTCGACCGGGAGAAACATCACCGGCTTTCAGCGCCTGCGCACTCACACAGAACATCACCGCACTTCACGGTACCCGTGAATTGTTTCCTTCATATAATTTTGGATGTGTGATTTTATATGTCTATGGCTTGTGCACACATAACGATGTACAACCCGTAATTGTCAAGAAAGGACCACGTGGTGCGCCTCGGTGCCACAATCCTTATAAAAGGAGCAGCTTCTTATTTTTGAGTAAAACCTATCAAACCTTTCACTTTTCAAGGTTTTGCTCAAAAAAGACAAGTACTTCCACATATGATTTTCAAAACCTCAACCGTTTATATCACTAGTTGAGGGGAGTATTCGATTTAAAACCTTTGTTCACAAATTGTTCATAGTGGTCATCTTCCCGAACACTCGAAATGGTCATATTTATTCTCAACCGTTCAAAATAACATTTTATATGCCATTTTTGAGGGGAGAAAATTTGTGTGATAAGAAATATGTTGTGAAAAAATGCAAATGAATCATGAACTTGGACTTAAACAACGAATTGACGGTACTAAACTGTTTGTAACTCGAAAAGACTTGTCTGGACGGGTAATAATTTCAAGCTAGCTCGCTAGCAATGTAAACGTGTCTCGCAAAGGACTTGTCTCGAGTAGAAAGTACCATTCGAGAAACTTTTGATAGACATGAACTCGACGGGTTTGACAACCTTCAGGTTTGTCTACACCTTCAGGTAGTTATTAGAGCTAGTTGTCACCTAAAAGGCGACAATGTATCTCTTTAACTATTCAACGTAACCGTGTCTCGCGGAGATTGTCTATCTTTAGTGGATCAATTCAAAAGTGCGCTCTTTCCTCACTTGTGCATTTAACCATTAAAACTATTAAGCACATGTGGAGGGAGTATTTATGCAAAACATCATCTCTCACGTGGCTCAAACATGTTTTCATTAACAAACCCTTTGAGAGATATTTTCACATCGATGGTTTTAATGGCAAACATAGGTTAGTCATGGAGTTATAAGGTGACTAAGATTAGGAATAACCGTCTATGATCCGCCAGAGTCGGAGGGATCTACCCAAGGACACTACCATTAGTCGGTGTTAGAAGTCCTTAGGAATGATTGTAAAAGGAGAAATGAGAATCGGAGAAAGAAGGAGTTGAAGAATCAAAAGAAATGTAAAGTAAAGGGTGAAAAGAAACACCTCCAGTTATTCAACTTAGGGCGGACAAGGGTTCAATTCATATACTCTTGGTTGTCACTTAGTGACACCGTATTGAAGATTAAAGTCGTCATGGACCCGGTGGCGCATGCACTAAACCTTCTTAGCCACTCAAGTTTCTCTAAATGCGAGCTTGTTTCATTCTCACAGAAACCCTACATAAACTATTGGCTTTCTCTTAGAGATCGGTGGTATTGAAGAAGAGACCCTCTCCTTAGTCTCCGCCGGAAAACCAAAACGCACTATTGAGTCTAGAGCCACGAGATTCATCAAAAGATCTCTTAGGAACACTTGACATATTAATCACTTGATGATCAACAATAAGATCATCGAGTGGTTCATATCGAGTCCTTCACGATCTTAGCAATCAGTCGAGAACATTTATGAGAGGTTCACATCCGTGATCCTCGGTGATTGAATGGAAACTCTACCGTGGTCAACATCAAACGGCCACGACAAAGAGTCATTTGGTAACTCCCGTGGATTACGCTGGAGTGTGTCTCAAATGGTCTACAATCGTGAGGTGATGCTTGATGTACCTCGGCGACTCATCTAAACCGTAGATGTACTTGGTACATCGTTATCTCACTTGTGGGACTCCAGTTCGAGAACGGCCTTTGTAAGAATTAGAGTTGTGTCTTCACACTATCTTTGTGACACTCTCAAGTTCAAACTTGTAAGTGTCGGAAACCGCTTATTACTAACCGTTTGAAATGTTTTCTTATGGAAGCTCCGGAGCGGGATGATCGTCTTGATTCTTCTCATACTCACGCCAACATCATCACTAATGGAAGTTCTATCCAAAAGCAACACAACAATCGAATGATTCTTCATCAATCAAAGAATCTACAAAGTCAAAGACTTACGAACTTCATCGATTGATTTCCAACGTCAAAGAGCGTGTGAGCATGTTGAAGAATGACATGGAGACACCGGAGCGTGAAGGCACTGAGGCGCATCGATGCGAACAACAACATACTATCACTTTCACCACAAAGAACAATGATTAAAGAACAAAGTTAAAGATGACGTCAAGCACAAGTTGTTCAAAGATAACTATCTCTCTACACCTGGGAGATTGTTCAAATCAAGACAATTCCTCTCACAAGAAAGAAGAATGTCGAAGGCGTCACAACTACTATTACATCAACGCTTTCACCGTTTATATTCATATATACTTGAGGGAGATTGTTGGAATCACTCTAAACAAGATTTCAAGTATTTATATTTCATATGTAATAGGTAGTTTTATTATGGCCTTTATGTTTGTTTAAGGTCAAGCTTATGTAGAAGGCCCATAAGCTTAGGCCCAAGCCCATAAGAAAGGATGGGAACTAGGGTGTTGCCTAGCTTCCTCCTATAAATAATCTTGTAAACCCTCATTTGAGGGTTGGTTGTTCAAGTTATTCTCTTTCACTCACTCTTTCCCTTAACCGTATTATTGTTTATGTGTGTGTGTGTGTTTAGCTTGTTCATCCGCCTTCATCTCTTTCTCTATAACTTGTGTTTGTAAAACTAGTGACCTAACATCACGCATCTGTTGTTCTAAATATTGTTCGTTTTTATGAGATTTTGCAAAAGCGGCTTCAAAACCTTTTTCACGGTTTTCTTGAGTTTTGAAAAAATTGATTTGTCGAATTAAGCATTCATTATCCCTAATTAACAGTGCATTTTCAGCTTTTAATTTTGTATTGACATCATGATAATGTGCCACTCAGGATTGTTGGTCTTTAACTAAGGTCCTGAGCTCAAATTCTGGATCAGACAAAAAATCATTTTGTTCAACGTGAGTCTCAACATGGTCATTATTTAGATCCTCAAGTATAACCACGGAGTCAAATTGATCATCAATGGTAACCATAAGGTCATCTTGATCATCAAATATAACTACGGGGTCTAGTTAATAATCCTCGGAATGAGATGTAGAAGGCTCATGTTGAACATTACGATCCTTGTCGATGCGAGATGTTGGCGGAGAGATCGGATCATTAATGATACTTGTTTGTTCGGTGCACGAGACAAGCCATCGATGTCATACACCGGGCTGTATCACTCATCTGTAGAGCTTGCATTTGTCCCATCAACATCACCGCTGCATTAGCCTCGCAAGTCTTCCATGTCATCATCGAATATGCATCGCCATAAAGATCTGCTCCTTGTTGTTAAGAGTTTCACCACTTCATCCTTAAGAGCCAAGAGCAAAGCCTCTTTGAAATAAGCACGCCTCTTGTCCTCGACTTAGGACATGCATTAGCCAGATGACCCTTTTCATTGCAGTTATAACAACGAAGACCATTAACCCCATTTTGAGCATTCCCCTGTTCAACCACTTGAGCGCTCTGTTGTTGTGGAGCACCCTGGTTATTCCTTCCAATAGCATTAAACCCTTCACCACCTCCCATCTGACGACCATAACCACGATTTTGAACTTCAACGCGTCCATTGTTCACAACAGCTTGATTCCTTGTGTTGGATGAGGAACGAATGCGATTGTTGGATTTTTTTGTATACCGACCGAAGGCTTTAGAAATCATGACAAATCCTTGTTGCAATTCATCGAAGCGGTAGAGTCCTCATCGACTTCACCGTAAAGTGCTTGAGCATTCTTGTTGTTGTATGGAACCAATTGAGTTTTTGAGGTTGTTCTTTGTGTTGATCATATGGTGTGATGGTTGCGATTGGTTGAGGGTTGTTCTTTGAAATTTGTTTGAGGAGGAAGATTAGTTTGATCCCACAAAGCAAGTTGTTGATTATCGAATTGTTGTGAAGTCGGTAGTCCACGGATAGTCCTTTATTTGTCAACTTCTTTTGGTGAGGCTTCAAATAGTCGTACAACAATCCGTATGTAGCATGATGAAGGTTCTTAGCTTGATGGAGAAAATGACATACTTCTCCCATTCCGGGACCAAGACTACTTAGGAACTTAGTGTTGTGACAATTCGAGGCATGATGATGTTGTGTTTGTCCAAATCATTTATGATGTCGGCGATGATGATATGACTCTAATGTCTCTCCGGTTCAATCATGAAGTGTTCATAAGCCAAGTAGATTTTGGATTCCATGTCTTCCGATTGAGTGTTGTGCCTTCCATTAGTAGATGAATATGTTCCCACATTGCTTTAGCATCTTTTGAGCATCAACACTTGAAGGATCGGATTAGATAGTCCCAAAAGGATGTATTGCATTGCTAGTTCATCGGCTTCAAAGTGTAGAAGTTCATCACCGGTGAGGTCGGAGATAGTTGCAATGTTGGAGACAAGATCTCTTGGTGGATTGGCATCGGATCTGCGGGTGTGATAACTTGAGGCAACCGAAATGGACCTTCCATAATGACCTTCTTTAAAAACTTTCATGTGGCTTCTTTAGATCACGAACATAAAGAACCTTATCACCCATTGATCATAATTTACGGGAGTGAGCATTGGAGGTCTATCAAGTGAGCGACTTTATGAATTGATTGTTGGCTACTTAAGGCTTCACACATCTTGCCAAACCATGTCGGTTCCTTCATAGTATTCTGGCGGATGTTGATTGTAGAAGTTTGTAAGGTTGTACTTGAAGACTAGGTGGTGGTTGAACCATTTGTGGTGGTGGAATTGCTCCAAGTTGTGGAGTATGTTGTTGATTAAATTGTTATTGATAAATTTGTTGTTGATGATTAAATTGTTGATGTTGTGGACTTAGTTGTTGTTGTTGTTGTTGTTGATAAGTGTAGGAAAATAGTTAGAGTATGGTGGTTGTGACATGTTGAAAACTTGTGTTGTTAAATGGATCTTTGTAGTCGAATGAACCGTTGTTGATGAAGAGTCCTTAGGCGTAGAAATCACGAAACGCCAAGTACCACTTATGCGTAAAACACCAAAGTTACGCGTGTGACAATAGTTACGCGTAGGATTAGCTTACGCGTAAGTAAGGAGAAAACACTAAAGTTAGGCGTAAACAAGAAGTTAGCGTAGAAAACTTAGGCGTAGGATTAACTTATCGTAAGACAAAGCTTAGGCGTAAGATAAATCTTATGCGTAAAATTCTCGCGTAAGCTTATGCTTATGCTTATGCGTAATTTTAGGGTTTTGCCCAAATGATCTTTTACACTATCACGGTGCAAAGATATCCAAAGTTGACGTGTTTTCGTGCTTATCCAAGCAAGAAAACACGAGTAAACCACAAAATCAAGATCGAAACCAAGGAAAAGTTACGCGTAAGATTAGGGTTTTCTTCTGCGTAGAATTTAACCAAAATTGATTTACGCCAACCGATGTTTCCAAACCGATTTTTGTGATGAGGTAGCTTCAATATCACCAAAATAACACAAAAGTGTGAAACTTGATGATCCAAAGCTTAAAAACAATTTATCGTAAAGCGAAACCCTCGTAAAAAACCTAGCTTAAAAACAATGATCCACACGTAAAGTTTGAAACTTTTTGCCAAAAACAGTTATTTTAACACCTTAAAACGTTGAAAGTACAAGAATCTTGGATTAAAAAGTGTAAAAAATGTGTTTTTAAGCGAACCAAAGTTGAAGACGTTGTTACGCGTAAGACCAAAACTCACTTAAACAACGAAAATGATTCACCCAACTATTTGGCGAATGATACCACTGTTAGGTCACCATATTAGTAACACAAGCATCAATATGTAGAAATAGAGAATAAAAGAGATCGGATGAACACTAACACACACACACACATTATGCATAGAAGAAAGGTTTAAGCTTAGGTGAAATATGAAAGTGAACAACCAACCCTCAAGTGAGGGTTATTACAAGGTATTTATAGAAGAGGGAGCTATGGCAACACACCTAGTCCCTTCCTTTCTCTTATGGACTTGGGCCTAGGCTTATGGGCCTTCTACATAAGCCTAAGCATAATTACTAACATAAAGGCCATATTAAGCTAACTATTACATATGAATCACTAACACTTGAATAAGGTTTAGGAGTGATTCCAACATTTTTAATCATCATAAGATCACACTTACATTAGCATAATCTATCCTTAGTTTAAGTAGTTAATTAGTTTAATTAAAAGTAGTTAAAATTGGTAGAAGTACCACCCTCACTCCTATACCCCGGATATTTACCTTGCTTTCTAAAAAATATAAAAGACCAAAAATAATCTCCCTCAACCTTACCTTCTCATCATACATCTCTTCCTAGCATCTCTATTCCCATAGAGAACGATCAACCCCCTGGGCTTATCTCATACTACACTAAAACGATTAGATACACTGCCTAGAGGGTTGTAAAGCTTGCTCGTAGAAAATGAAGTCTTTCGACATCGAACTCACCCATCAAGAATTCAAAAAAATAATAATAATAAACTAATCAATGATGTGGACTTTGAAACCACATTGGAAACATATAAGCTATATTGGAAACAAATAAGCTTATAAGAACAAATAATATTTGAATAAAAATAAATGTAATTCGACAATAATATAAACCCTAATTTATACATTCCTTCAGAAACCTCATAATATTTTTTCCTTCTAATGTGTACTTTGAAACACTACTTTTGAATAAATCATCATCAATTTGAAAATCACCGACTCATCCTCCTGCTCATCATAAAGAATAAAAGTAACATATACAATTATTAATAATATACAAACCAATATAGTTTTTGTCAGAAACTAATATAATCAATGATGAACACCCTTCTTGGCCAAGTATATATACACGTCTTATCCAAAAAAGATGATACAAATGTTGTCAGAAACCGAAATCATCATCAACATAAATTTACATGCGATCACAAAACAAAAGTACAAAGGTTAAAAGACTAATGAACGATGACCACCCTCATTGGGCGAGTATATATAGGCTCAGAATTAGGGTTTTGTATTTGTATCCCAATAGATAACGTAATTCAAATAAAGAAAAGATATCGGGGAAGATAACTATTGTTTTTAAAACCTTATAGAACGTGTTTCTTATATTTGGAAACACCTTATTGAAAGGACAAACTTATTGTCTAGAATGTCTCAACACCAAAGGCTTAAAAAACACACCTGGTTCCTCCAAGGTTTTTCTTCTTCGCGTTTTTGACACATCTATGTATGGGGAGCTTTTAAAAAACTCCAAACCTAGCATGATTTTTTCTTGCTTAAAATGAGAAGGCTCAACTGCAAAACCGAGCCATCTCATTGGTTAATCGAATCCTTCGATTTGGCCAAAAGTTAGTTCTCTTATTATATAAAGGATTTTTTATGCAGGTTTTACTGACCAGGTTTTAATATTTATAAAGTCTTGTTATACCTATGGTCTACCCTAACGCACTAACGGGCAGTGTACCGGTCGTGTATAGTGTAGTATTCGGTAAAACCGAGGTCGTCCCAAGAGCTATGTGTGCTGGATTATTACTAAGTCTAGGTGTCACAGATTAATAATGATTTTGATAAGGAATTAATTAATTAACTACTAAAACAGATAAAAGCAGATAAAAGGCAAAGGTTTAATCAATAGAGAAGAGTGGTGCTAACCTAGTTAATCCTCCTAGCTAGTAATGTCTACGTCTACTTACTTTCAATTACTTCAGGTGGGGTCAAATTCGAGAGGACAGCATTTGGTCAATTTGCCCTAACCTATCAGCAAAGATGCCACAACTGGAGAAGTCAGGTGTCCCTTCATAAGTCCAGTTGTTTCTGGTCCCCTAAGCCAAGTCTTTAAGTACCGCTACATGCTAGATTTATAATAGTGATTTCCCGGGCGTTAGCAACTTAAACACTCACCCCCTAATTCTTAAGTTCATCCAAACGGTAGGTGATCAGTTGGTCAAATCGCACAAGTAGAAAGGGTCGTCAGTTGGTCATATCTTACCCTTCCCGTCTCGCCTACTCACTTAAGGTCGGTTGGTCATATCTCCTAAGCAACTAGCCTCTACCGCCATTCAAAACTACCGAAACAAGGGTAGCTACCAATAAACTATGCATGCATACACTTAGAAATAATTATACGGAAGTAATGTAAACGCAAACAAAACAATTAAGGAATCATAACTAGGCCAGCACCAAGAGGTGCTTAGCCGCTCATATTAACCATATAAATCAATTCAATATTCAAAGTTACGAAATACATGAATCGAAAGTAAAGAAAAGATAAAATGCTAATGCTTATCGTAGGGGAGTGATTTCTCCCTTGGAGACAGCTCCGTATGCTCCTCTAGACCTGCCTTTGGCTTCTTCCCACGTTCTTTGGTTGTGGTGTATGGAATGGGATGCTTTAAAATGCTGGAAATCGTGGGGTATTTATAGGCCATATCTTGGTTACGGCGTAACTAATATAAGAGTCACGCCGTAATCTTCAATTCCTTCGTAATTTGCACTAGATCTGCTGGTTATGGCGTAACCTTATGAGTGGTTACGCCGTATCTTCAATATTACTTGGTTACGCCGTAGTTGGTGAAATAGTTACGGCGTAGTTATCAGCGGCGTGGAACCTCATTTGACCTAATATAGTTACGTCGTAGTCTTTTGGGGGAGTTACGCCGTAATCTTCTAATGAGTTGGTTTTCTGAGTCACGCTTTAGTTACGGCGTAATGTGAGAGGTGAGTTACGCCGTAACTTCTTCAAAGTCAGCATACTAAGATAAATCTTTGATATTTCTCCAATTCCGCGTCTCTTTAGCTACAATGCTCGTAATTTACCTGAAAGTGGAAAACAATGAAAAACAAGTGTAAATCTATATAAATGATATAAATTACAAGCATTATCGGGAAATTGACACTTAATATTCGTGACTATTTAATGTTATTAATTTTACACCTTATTAAAGTAACCAAGTTTTGCACATTATTAGTGTTAATAAACTAATAAAATTTTATACATTTTTAAAAACTGTGAAAATAAAAATGTGTAAATTTAACTATTTTTTCAATTTTTATAACAAAACTAAAAACATAAAATGACTTGTGTTTTAGAACAAGCATTTATTTCCTCTACCATAAATACACCTTAGCTCAACTAACACCAATATTTAGATAATTAAGTATGAAAACAGAAAAATCAATTTCTAAATAATCTAAAGTGAAAAAGCATTATATATATGTTGGGAAAAAGAGTGTCTCACGTATATTCACACCTCCAACTAACATCAATCATTAACATATTTTAACACACCAAATTCATGTATTAACGAAGCTTGATTTTCACCAAACTTACAAGTCCATATTGATTATTGACTTCAAGAATTATTGATTCGGACACTAGTTTTTTAATAGTTATTATTATTATTATTATTATTATTATTATTATTATTATTATTATTATTATTATTATTATTATTATTATTATTATTTTATATATAAAACATCACTTTATTAAAAACTTAAAGAATTAACAAGAAATTAGTGAGGCCGAGAAACCAACTGGGCCCCACTCCTCTAGCAATAGCAAAACCAATGCGATTAAAAATATGAACCGCAAAGACGAGCCCCAATGTCTTGAGTCAAGGAGAAAAGTCTAATACGCTTTAGTAAGGTTACCGCCTCTTTCTCGAGTTCTCCAAAGAAGAAAAAGAAAGAGGAGGAACCCATATCCGATATCTGCGATTTAGCCTCATACTTGCACGCTTACGTCGTGCTGACCTCACTAACCGCACACCCCAAGACAAAATCAAGCAACCCGATTGCGTCAAAGGCGGAGAACCCGTGAGATCAACACAAACATCACGCCCACCATCCCAAGAGTAAAGCAATATATCACGTAGGACGCAAGGATCCGTCCCTATCTCCATAAAGCCCAATATCCACCTCCTTACGAATGTAAATCCGGACCGAGAACATATATCAACAAGAACATCACGTACCATGTTATGCCGATGTTTAATGCCAACAATACCCGACAAGAAACGCGCATTATCCCCATAAATATCCCAAGAAAACCCTAGAACATCTTTGTGGAAAACTAGAAGGGGGTTGAATAGTTTTACCAATTTAAAACTTCCTTTTAAATATTTAGATCGACTTATGTCAATCTATTTGATTGTTTATGTTGGACGTTAATAGATGGATATATAAACGTGAAATGAAATATAAAGAGTAAGAAGCACATCACCACGACACAAGTATTTATAGTGGTTCGACTACAAGGACACCTTCCTTGCCTTACTCCACTCCCTGAGTCACCTACTCGAGAGTTCGTAAACACTACACCAACTCCTTATGGCGGAGAAGCCTTCACAACGTCGCTTAACCTTTTTCCGGTACAAAGCTAAATACCGAGTTCTTTCACACCAAGGCGAACCACACCTACACAACGTCGCCTACCCTTTATACGGTGCTAGACTAACCACTGAGTTCTTTCACACCTTAGGTGAACTACACCTTCACAACGTCGCCTACCCTTTATTAGGTACTAGGCTAAGCACCTAGTTCCATTGCAATGGAGGAACTACTACCACACTACACCAACGACTAATCCCAAAGGAGATCTACTCCTTTACAACATCATCAAGGACATCAATATCCTTGGATCTAATGCTAGTCTATCTAGTACATCAAACACACCATATCGAATGTACATCTAAGGCACCTTTCACTAATGCCTTTGACTAGATCTACAAGACACCTTTCACTAATGTCTTGTGTCTTTACTCAAGCACCTTTCACTAATGCTTCAAGTCTTGACTTCTAAGCACCTTTCACTATGCTTCTTGTCTTGACTTCTAAGCACCTACCACAAGTGCTTATCCTATAGACGATAGATACCCTTCACTAATATCTTCGTCTTGACATTTGAGACATCTTTCACTAATGTCTTCAACACTACACTTCTTTGAAAAAGAAAGAGATCATCAACAAGAGGACTTCAATAGCCTTGATGATGAGGAAGCATGGCAACTCATGGACTTGAGCTTGCTCGACTTCAAAGGTGGTGATCTTGCCTTTAAGAGGAACCTAAAAGATCACACAAAACAAAACTACAAACATAGATCTCTTGGATCTAAGGTTAGTGAGATTTAACTCGTGGAGAAAGTTTATTAGAAAGGGTGAGAAATAATGAAGAAATGGCTCACTATTTATAGAGGAAAAATCCCACTGCTTCCCGGATCCCACGGATCCCTTCCACTGGGATCCGCTAGCACAAAGCCGTGAATCTGTGGAACGCCCTCTTTGCCCATGGGTATTTTTGGTTATGGGTCATGGGTCATGGGTCATGGGTTATGGGTTGATCCATGGTTTTCTTTCTAGATACAATGTATCTTAAGGATACAATGAACTTGGTTAAGTGGTATAAATAAAACCATGGGTTATGGGTCAAAACCATTTGCTAGTTTTACCTATTTAGTATATACTTGTTTTTACCCATTTTAGTATATACTTGTTTTTACCCATTTTGGTATATACTTAGTTAAGTATATGTTATCCCAATATGTAAACACTAGTTGTTGTACATATGTATATCTTAAGCATAAAATCACTTATACTAGTTTTAGTGTTTTATGTGAAAGCGTAAGTGTGTTAGAAAACTATTAGTTCAAACCATTTACGTATTTTATTTGTTTTGTTAAAATGATCTTACTTTTGTTATCGACAAAACATTAGAAGATCGTAAAATATAAATAAACGTTTTTACGGCTTATTTGTATTAACAATCTCCCCTGATAACGCTACACGCGTCGTTCGGGGTCAAGGAAACTTCCTTTTCTTCGAGCAAGTTTTATAACACCCTAGGCAAAGTGAACCTAATCGTTGTAGTGTAGTAATTAGGGTAAGCCACGGTATTGATATCGTTCTCTGGGGAATAGGAATACTAGTAAGGAGTTACTACGCTAAGGTTAAGGTTGAGGAAGATTATTTTTATCTTTTATGTTTTATGAAATGGAAAGGTACGAATCTCGGTATTGGATTTGGGGGTTGGTATTTCTACCGATTACTCTACTATTATCTAATTATCTAAACTAAGGTTGTGGAGTCTATGTCTAATTAATGTGTGCTCGTATGATAGTTTAAAGATGTGTTTACTTAGGTTGTATTAGTCCTTAATTATCTTCTATTGATGGTTGAGTTGTCACGCCTTATTCTTAATCAAGTTGTGTGTCTAAAGTTGTAGGGTATGCGTTTCTCCTAACTCTTTGAACTTACCAAAGGGTCTCGTCACAAACCCACTAGGGATGATAAACTCCTACTCTAAGGCACTCTTTGGATGGTTTAGCTTACAACTACTCGGTAATTATATTCTAAGGTTCACAAAGATGAATCAAGCATTAAGTACACAACGAATGACCTATCGCATTACTAGATCATTAATCAACTAAGATAAGAAACAACCAATAATTAAGTTTCATACTTCCTAAGCAAACACACAAATAAATTAGCCGGACATGGAGAACATGCAAGCATACACACAAATAATCAAAGACATAATTGAATTAATGAAGTAAAGACTTATCTTGATGTAAGATAGGGTTTAAAACCCTAAAATACTGTACAAGACACCTTAGGTTCGGTTTTAGGTTTTCACCCAAAAGACTCTCTTAAACCGAAAATTCGGATTCTATATATAAGATTACATATGCGACGGCGCCACCTTATGTTTCGTGACGCCGTCGTGTCGCCGTCATTAGGGTTTCGTCTTGGCCACGTTAACCTTGCGACGGCGCCACCTTATGTCCGTGACGCCTCTCCTCTTCTTCGACGTCGTGCGGATTGCATCTAGGCCGTCGAGTAGCGACGGCCTACTCTTTCACAAATAGACGTCGTCACTTGAAAATCTGAGTTTTGAGTTCGAACCGTCACAAAATCTTGGGACGGCGTCGCACTAGCACCGACGCCGTCGCCTTCTAATTTCAAAGAATCGTGAGTGTCTCGATTTTGACTTTGGCCATTTTCTTCATATATTCGCGCTTTTCGTCCAAATAAGTGCCATTCCAAGATTTTGCCTTCAAGAGACCTAAAAGTGAAAAGGAACGATATTAAGCAATAACGGATACAAAAGTGATCAAATAAGGACTAAAACGACCCTCAAAATGGTACCTTTTAAAACCTTATCATCCCCTTTTGTTGATGACAAAACATAAGATTATTTTAAGGAAAAGCTAAAATTGTAAAAGTTTGAATTTGTAGTTTTTACTTTCTTCTCCCCTTTGTCGAAACAAAAGTGTTTGAAAGAAAGCAACACATCGCTTTTAAGAAAAACATGTGAAAGGAAAGAAAAAAATAGAGAGCAAGTAACGGAAAGGATCTCGTCACTCCCCATTGACGAGTCCATCCCTAAGTAGGCGCCAAGAAACTAATTCTAATCTAGTTCATTTGCAACTAACTTATGCAAAAGATTACGTCTATGTGACGGTGTGCTCCCCTAGATGATTGCAATATTTGCAACGGGAAGTCATGAAATTTAAATCAAAGGTTGCAAGTAATTTTGCAACGTATTGTTTTGACACCAAGCTCCCCTAGCTTTAGGATGTCAAATTCTTTATGTGTTAATTGAATAAGCGCAAAACAAGGGTTAGAAAACAAGTATAATTCGCAATTTCCGCAAATGTGATTTAAGTTAGAAAAACTTTCGACTTCACGGATCCCACGGTTCCCTCCTAGTAGGGATCCGTCTAGGCAATCTCGAGGATCCGTCTGGCGATGACTAAAATCGCAAAAGGTGATATAACAAGTAATGTTATCACATAAATGAGATATGAATACATATTCTCGGAAAAATAACAAGTAGCATGTAATTCCATTTAATAAAACAAGAGTTATGATATACATGACTCTAAAAATAAGAAAATAGACAATACATGACTAGGAATTTCTAGACTATCTAACGCTGATGCTAGGACACCACTAAAATCTTCTAGCTCAAGTTTTGTTTAGGTTTGATCTCGTCGAAACGTTCGAGGAGATGATAGAACATGAAACGTTGGTCTTCTCGTACTTCATGTATCAAACTTTCAACATGTTGACAATGATAGCAATCTTTGTCATGGCTAGGTAGTGGTGGTGGAGGAAATAAAATGGCTTGATGCGAAGGATCAAGTGAAGCGGCTTCATGAGCTTCAAACGATGGAGGATTGGTGGAGGTGCATTTGAGAATGCCTCGACCAAGAATGATGGTGGTGGTAAGGAAGTGTCAACTTCCATATGGTCGGTGGTTGACTTTGATGATTTCTCATAATCCATATAGGATTATATGATGGAGATGGCGAAAACGATGCCGGAGCAAGTGTTGACTCAACACCTTCATTTTGAACCATTATTCCTCTTAATGAGGAGAATGTTATCGGCGGAAGCGGATGAGACGGCCTAGGAGGCAAGTCCTCTAAATTGTAGAGGTGTGGTGATGTAAATGAAATAGCTCTAGGAACCAATGGTGATGATTTGGTGGAGATGATATTGTTTGGCCTAGGAGGTATGGTGGTGTTAGGCATAGGTAGTTTTGTGGGTACTATCCTTTTAGGAATTGGTTTGATTGGATGATGAAGGATTCTCTCATTTGTTGGTTTGACAGGAGATGATTCGGTTGAGGAGATTTCGTGTATAACACGAGCCTTTTTCATGGGTGGTTCTTTGGTGGATAAGTTACTACTTAGGGTTTTCTCATGATGAAATGATTTCAAGAGTGAAAGTTAGAGTGAGAGTGATGACTATGGAGGTCCTAACAAGGTGGTTTATAAACTAAGAGATTTGGCAAGTGCATTTAAGCTTTAAGCCACTAGGATTCTTTGGAATGTGATGATTGACATACACAAGAGTCAACTTCGAGTTTGTATCGATCTAGGAACTCATTTAAGATGAGATGGAGTGTTTGAGTTAGGAAGATGAGTTGAAATGATTGTTTTAGCAAGATTTGACCTATATCGTCATCCGGATCCTCACGGTTCCTCCTCGAGGGATCCGTCTAGGCTAATCCTAGGGATCCGGCCTCACAGACTATGAAAGAGTGGAAATGATGTTTCTAAGGTCTAAGACCTATATCATCTTGAGTGTTTCATCTTCCTAAGTGTCTTAAATGAAGAGGTGCTTAGTTACTTTGAAGGTGGTGAGTGTTTTAGCTAATGATTGTCTTTATGGAAGGATTTGGAATTTTCATGAGTACCAATGAATGAGCAAGGATGACACTAAAGATGAGAGTGTCAATTGAAGCTAAATGATTCTAGAGATCAGGTTGTGGCTTAGGATTGTGTTTGGAAAATATCCTAAAGGTTTTGAGATGGAAAAATTTGATCAACTTTGATCAATTTTGAGGTAAGGATGATTTATGATCAATTTTGTCATAATCGAAGATTTCTAACCTAGATGTGAGGATCAAGTAAAAATGAAGTGTGAGTTTGAGAGCGGAAGAGTGATGGATTAAAAAAGTGATAGATCTATGAATATCTTAGAGTGTGATCTATGTGAGTTGGAATGAGTAGGAAAGATCAACCTATCTTGAAAAGGACTTAATCTGCCTTAAGACACTATGTTTAGCTTAGTGTGAGGTGTTCTAAGGATGTGTTTGAGATACAATGCTTGCAATTGTGTTTTCTGTTTGCCGGATCCCACGGTTCCCTAGGTGTAGGATCCGTTTAGTACAACATTTGGGATCCG
Source organism: Chrysanthemum lavandulifolium (assembly GCA_022545495.1). Lineage (NCBI taxonomy): Eukaryota > Viridiplantae > Streptophyta > Magnoliopsida > Asterales > Asteraceae > Chrysanthemum > Chrysanthemum lavandulifolium. The sequence goes on from CM040239.1 coordinate 142,367,057, forward strand.
TCCATCTGCTAGACAGAACTTTTACTAAAGGTATGCAATGATCTTGACAATGCATTATATCCCTAGGTTTATTTAAAGAGGTTCTAACACCAAGATATCAAATGTGATCGAGCTCACAAATAACAAAGAGGCTTATCAAACTTAACAAGCACTATTCAAGAAACTCAAAACATATTTACGATCTAGATTATTAAATCGTTTGTATTAACAATGGCGTGCGAGTAGATGATGGTGTTCAAGACAATAGGGTTGTTTTGGCCAACGAAACAATGAACTATGTATAGTCATTATGGATGGTGATTAGCATACAATGCACTTCGTCCATGAAGTCATGTAGCTCTTCTCGATCAAAGCAAGATAATCGCTGATGAAGCAAGTGGTTGTGATTAATTAAACGAAAAATCAATTTTACAACTTGGTTGATTAGTAATCCTAAGACAACGCAGTATTTCCATTGTAAACTTACTTTAGTGGAAACATGGGAGTATAGATTTTCCAAGTGAGAGAATGAATATGAGACTATTACTAGTGGTGCTCAATTACGGCTAAACACGACCATTTTACGGGTGATTCCACATACCCAACGTCTATCAAGGAAGCAATTCAACCGTTAGGTCAAATTGAGTTTCTAGTGCCACAAGTTCTCCAAGATTCATTCTCAAGTTAGGAAAATTTATATTCCTACAATGGTCTATCAAGAGTAACAATGATGATACTTTGCTTCGCTTAATATTATACTTGAGACAACTAAGGTGACGAAGGCGTCATGTTTAAAATAAGTTTAAAAGTTGTCCATATGGTAAACAACAAAAAATGGTTGGATGAGCTAGTTCAACATATGTTTTGGAAAGCTTTGAGTTTGGACTTTGGATATGAACAATTATATTTGCGTTGCAAAATAATTTACTTGAGTATATCGGATGAAATAATCAAGTTGTCAATCCTACTATGAAGCTTGGATAACGATCATGAAAAGAAAATGGGAGAGTACATCATCAACACAAGTGTAGGTTATGATCCGATGTACATTCTTGTTGTTTTAGAAAACGATACAAGAACAAAAGAAATCATATAAGCACATAAAACATTTATGTTGCACACATGAAAACTCAATCAAAATCCATTTAGTATGTTATATGTTTTAAACATTTTCAACCTATATGACTTATTTAAGTATCTAAACTAACATTTTGACACAACTAGATGTTATCCCAAACACTCCTTCAAATAGCACATTGATTAGTAGAATATTACTAAATCGACAAACAAGAGAATGAATAGCAAGGTAAGGAAACCACATATACTATTCAATCAAGCAAGCACAAAAGCTATTTGAGATAAGCAAATAATCAAGTAATGCAAAGAAGACAATTTATCATTTAGCATAGCATACGAAAGTTCTTTTCATCGCTTTGTGTTAAATATAAACATGTATACCAAGCTTGATTAGTTTATTTTATATTTATAAATATGATCAAAACCTTAATTTCAATAGAGGACACATTGTTATTCAAAAGCGAAAACATCCGTCTCCAATTAGATCAAAAGTTTGTGCAAAAGTTATGACCGAAAAATGACTTTCTATTATTAATCAATGATTCTGTAAATTATTGTTTTGAATCAGTTTATGAAATCATTTTAAATGAAAGTAGACTCAAATACCTTTAAAACGATAGGTGGCACGACTTCTAACGACTTACGGTTAAAAGTTATGAATTTTTGAAATTCGCACAAAATCGTTTTCGTACTCTACGGATCCCACGGATCCCTTGCTCGAGGATCCGTCCAAGATAACTCCGAGGGATCCGCGGATCGACTACGTAATTACAAAATGTACGTTTTGATCCGACGAAAAGGTTTAGTCTTTGTAGACTTTTAGTGAAGTTATATTACCCATTTTACCTTTATTCAAGCTTGATTAACAAGATATCTAACAACAAAACTTCAAAGAAAAAAAATTACTAAAACACTTTTCATATTATGTTTATTATAAGATGAAGCATATATCACCATTTTGTCCATAAGCAATTTAGCACGTTTTGACAAAAATTGTAACTAAGAAAACATACCTTTGTTGTATTCCCTTTGTATGGTTTTAGAAACCATAGGCGAAATACTTCATGATCTTCTAAGATACCCAAATCCTTTGCTATATTCCCTTTTATGGTTTTAGAAACCATAGACGCGAAATACTTCATGATCTTCTAAGATACCCAAATCCTAGTATGAAGAACTCTCAAAGAAAAAAAATTAGAATGATCTATCACTATCCAACATATGATGATTTCTAAAAACATGACTCTTTGTTTTAAGAAATTCACTTTGTAGTTTTCAAACCTACACGGATCGTATCAAGTTTTCAAAGTACAATATACTATAAAAACTTGGTAACGAAGCTCGATGCCAATTGTGGAAAACTAGAAGGGGGTTGAATAGTTTTACCAATTTAAAACTTCCTTTTAAATATTTAGATCGACTTATGTCAATCTATTTGATTTTTTTATGTTGGACGTTGATAGATGGATATATAAACGTGAAATGAAATATAAAGAGTAAGAAGCACATCACCACGACACAAGTATTTATAGTGGTTCGGCTACAAGGACACCTTCCTTGCCCTACTCCACTCCCCGAGTCACCTACTCGAGAGTTCGTAAACACTACACCAACTCCTTATGGCGGAGAAGCCTTCACAACGTCGCTTAACCTTTTCCCAGACAAAGCTAAATACCGAGTTCTTTCACACCAAGGCGAACCACACCTATACAACGTCGCTTACCCTTTATACGGTGCTAGGCTAACCACCGAGTTCTTTCACACCTTAGGCGAACTACACCTTCACAACGTCGCCTACCCTTTATTAGGTACTAGGCTAAGCACCTAGTTCCATTGCAATGGAGGAACTACTACCACACTACACCAACGACTAATCCCAAAGGAGATCTACCTTTACAACATCATCAAGGACATCAATATCCTTGGATCTAATGCTAGTCTATCTAGTACATCGAAACACACCATATCGAATGTACATCTAAAGCACCTTTCACTAATGCCTTTGACTAGATCTACAAGACACCTTTCACTAATGTCTTGTGTCTTTACTCAAGCACCTTTACTAATGCTTCAAGTCTTGACTTCTAAGCACCTTTCACTAATGCTTCTTGTCTTGACTTCTAAGCACCTACCACAAGTGCTTATCCTATAGACGATAGATACCCTTCACTAATATCTTCGCCTTGACATTTGAGACATCTTTCACTAATGTCTTCAACACTACACTTCTTTGAAGAAAGAAAGAGATCATCAACAAGAGGACTTCAATAGCCTTGATGATGAGGAAGCATGGCAACTCATGGACTTGAGCTTGCTCGACTTCAAAGGTGGTGATCTTGCCTTTAAGAGGAACCTAAAAGATCACACAAAACAAAACTACAAACATAGATCTCTTGGATCTAAGGTTAGTGAGATTTAACTCGGGGAGAAAGTGTATTAGAAAGGGTGAGAAATAATGAAGAAATGGCTCACTATTTATGAGGAAAAATCCTCTGCTTTCCCGGATCCCACGGATCCTTCCACTGGGATCCAAATAGCACAAAGCCGGGATCCGTGGAACGCTCTCTTGCCCATGGGTATTTTTGGTTATGGGTCATGGGTCATGGGTTATGGGTTGATCCATGGTTTTCTTTCTAAATACAATGTATCTTAAGGATACAATGAACTTGGTTAAGTGGTATAAATAAACCATGGGTTATGGGTCAAAACCATTTGCTAGTTTTTACCTATTTAGTATATACTTGTTTTTACCCATTTTAGTATATACTTGTTTTTATCCATTTTGGTATATACTTAGTTAAGTATATGTTATCCCAATATGTAAACACTAGTTTTTGTACATATGTATATCTTAAGCATAAAACCACTTATACTAGTTTTAGTGTTTTATGTGAAAGCGTAAGTGTGTTAGAAAACTATTAGTTCAAACCATTTACGTATTTTATTTGTTTCGTTAAAATGATCTTACTTTTGTTATCGACAAAACATTAGAAGATCGTAAAATATAAATAAACGTTTTTACGGCTTATTTGTATTAACACATGCTGAGCACGGCACACGAACGAAAGGAAAAGGGAACACCCAGTCGATAACACAACACACAACGATAAGTCCTCATGCGTCATAGTTTGTCCCAAACCGTATATTATTTTTTATTATTATTATTATTATTATTATTTTTTTATTATAAACATCACTTTTATTAAAAACTCATAGGATTACAAAGATTAGTGGGGAGCCTCGGCCAACCGAGCCCCACACCTCTAGCAATGGTAAAACCAATCATATTAAAGATATGAACTGCAGACGCGCCCAATGTCCCGAGTCATCGAAACGCCGAATACACTTGAGTAGAGTGATCGCATCTTTATCAAGTTCCCCAAAAGAGGAAAAAGAAGGGAGAAACCCATACCCAATATCCGCACATTTGGCCTCGTGATTGACCCGCTTACGTTGAAAAGATCACCGATCGCCGCTCGGTATAAAATCAATCAACCCGGATTGCGTCAAGGCGACGAACTGTAAGGTCAACACATACATCACGTCCACTATCCCAAGAATAGAGTAGTATGTCACCGGTCGCAAGGATCCGTCCCCATCTCCAAAAGCCCAATATCCACCTCCTTGCGAGCGGAAATCCCGATCGAGAGCATATGTCAACAAGAACATCGCGCACAAGGTTGTGACGATGTTTAATGCCAACAATACCCGCACACGAAACAACGTGATCCCGTAAATATCTCCGGAAAAACCTTAGAGCAAGGTAACACGGTACCGAACGGTGAAAAGAGGAACACCCAAACGATAACACAAGACACACCGATAAGCCCCTGCACTCATAGTCCGTCCTAATCCGGATACCGAGCCACCCTAAGCCAATCCAAGTGTGATCCTCCTTTAAAGAGCTCCATAACGCCATCTGTCGAGGGGAAAGATGGAAAGTAGATTCAACATTTTGGGAAACCCGACCGAAGTATATATCTGCCAATTTCTTCATAAGTTTGGGGGCAGCGACCTCGCTAGGGTTACTCAAAAGATCAATATTCATATTCACGTTGAAAGTACATAAAGCATCATCAAAAGAGGGACCAGCAGTAATAATACCCGAACCATGAAGAAGCTTAGTCTGAAGGCCAGCTGATTGAAGTCTAGAAGCAATGAAGGCATAGTTCAAGACATCACCTGCAAATATTCAAAAGCACTAATGATTATTTCACTATATTCGTATTTGTAACAGTGTGATATTTTATATATCCGAATATAACTTGTTTTATTTAACTTGACGAAATTTTATGTAACAGTGTGATATTTTATATAGCTTTCATTACATACTGACATGAAGTAAGTGTTGAAAATCATATAAGAATTTGCTTGTGGCCATAACTCAGGATGTCAAGACATTTTGTTATGTACTTTTTCCATCTATATATGGAGTTAGGATCAAATAAGAGATGAATAAAAAAAAAAAAAAAAAAAAAAAAATGAGAAACGACTACAATCGCACGCCATCACATTTCGGATCTAACTACAACAATACATCATTTAAATTTCTCTTCCTCATTTAAAATACGTTATCAAAAGTTCTTTTCATTTAAAATTTTATTCTCACTAGATTTATTCCTCATATACCATATTTTCCAACTTAATTGAGTTGCAAATTTTCATTTCTAGAAAAAAGCTTCAAAGGTGACATATTCAAAATTGGAATTTTTAGAATTTCAACTTAACTAACTTAGGTAAGGGCAAATACAAAATCCACCATTCAGATAGTGTTTACAAATGCGCTTAGATAGCAATGAATATTAAACTAAAGGAAGTTGAGAATCGAAATTAAAGTTGCTAATAAAAAGAGGTAAATAAATTAGCAAAAACACGGTGCTTAATACTTTAGCCTGAAATAATATTATGGCTAAAAGCTATAAATACTTTATATACTCATACATCATATTCATTATGAACAACAAATCAATTAAAATCTAGTTATGCATAATATACTTTATGCTTAATATACTTGTATTTATTATTAATTATCCCTAATTTTTGCTTATGAACAATGAATATTTTACGGAAAATATATATATGCATAATGAATCATTATGTGAGAATATTATGCTTAATGAGATTTAAATTGATCTATGAAACATTTATAATGTTTACCTTAAAAAGTATTCATAAGAACCAACCTGTGCTACATTTCCTATTAGATGCATTTTTATAAGCGAAATTTGACATTCAAGATGACAAATTGTTTTCAAATTTGACTCAATTTTTTGGACATATTGCTAAAACTAAGTCTTTTTCGGGTAAAATGACGAGGTTGTCTTTACTTTAAATGCAAATTATCACTTATGTCATTTTGTTGTAGAAGACACTCTATTTCAAGTAAAATACACAACTATCGTCTTTTAATCTTATGTATATGTAAAATTATAATGTTTTTCATCAAACAAACTATACCAATAAATGTATTTTCTTTTTATCCTCTTTAATTTGAAGTCCATATTGTTAATTTTTGTTAAAGGTTTTTTACAATTTTTTCACAAAATATCGTAATATATTCGTAAAAGAATATTTTGCATTTTATAACTTAAATTAATTAATGTTTTCTCTCTCGAAACAAAATATTTCTTGTTTTTGACACAATTTATCTCTCTCCTTATCTATACTACATAGTATAATAGAAAAACGGTCGAACCTTAAAAATTAAAATATTGAAAGTCAAAGGTGACTGGGCGTTTGGTTAGAGAGTTTGGAAATATGGAAATTAAAATTCCAAGACATTTAAAAGAACGAAGAATTTCTAATTCCTGAATTCTAAATTGTACAACCTGTTTGGTTGACCCATGTAATATCAAAGTTGTCCACTGTTGCTACACCTTTTTTTCATCATGAAAATATCGAAGTACATATTCTGCTTCCAATTAATTCTTCTAGTCAAGAATCATTGTAAGGTAAAAAAATATATATATATATATAGGATAATCAATAAATAGAAATTTCTTTGAATTGTCTCCGACCATTGAACCACCCTTACGAACCAAGCTTTCAAAATATTATTTTTAATTAATCCCCAAATCTTTAAACTTTTATTATTTTTCGTTTATAACCCATAAACTTTTTTTAACACAAAACGATATGTCATTATAAAATCCCGTCACATGCACGCTAAATCGCCTATATTTTGAAAGTCACGCAAAACAATTACGAAAATGTCGCGATATCGTTAATTGTCTGCTAACAACAATTGCTGCCATTGCCAGCGCGATCTTCTACCATTAATATATATTATACTCATATTCTTCTCAACTTTATCATTCAAATTTAGTACGAATTTATTGTGAAATTCAATTACGAACTTTAAAAAAAAAATTATATAAATTTTAAAAAATACTTACACACTTTATAAAATATATACAAGGTAATAACTAAGAATATTTAACAATTTATATCAAAAATCTTAAAACTAAATCTTCTTTCATTATATAAATTTTAAAAAAAAATCGACTTTTAAATTTTAAATTTTATAATTTTTTTAATAAGTTTCAGTTGCAATGCGTACGAAATCGGAAGCATCAAATTGGGAAATAAAGAGGCAAATAATGGTGTAACAGGTTTGTAAGAGTTTTGTGTATGTAACAATTTATCACGAAAGTAAGTCAAGTTAGAAATAAGCGTCATCCTGCTTGTCAGTTTTACAAATTCCCTTTTATAAAGACTTTGACCGTAAAATATAGAAAGAGTGCCAAAAAATAATAATAATAATAATTAAAAAATAATAATAACAAAAAAAAAAAAAAAAATGGAAGTGATACAGTGAGAAGAAAACTTAAAATAATAAGAATTTGAAGTAACTATAACCACACATTCGATATGCCCGTCTTGATTATGCAATTCTATTCATTTAAATGCATCTTCTATCGTTTCGAAGTGATTTGAAGTGAAATTGATCTAAAGTAGCAATAGAACAACATTTGACATTTTAAGGAAATAAGATTCACCTAATTTGATGAAATGCATATGATAATAAGTTGAGATTCATTTAATTTAAGTTAATGCATTTTGAATGTGTTTATACTTACTTCTCTTATTTCTCATTTTATTTTTTATTCTTATTAAATCGGAGTCATGCTATGAATGAATAATGTCGATAACGAGAGGAATAAGTGAATAACTGCCAACAATATATATAGATGGGTGGTCATTTCAAAAAAGCAATCAATTGATTATTGTAGGGACATGTAACTTAAATGTTGTCCGTGTTGCATGTCACAACTAACATGCAGTTCTACGTCAATAAACTTAAAGAACACAAAATGATGAAATGTTACATCTAAAGAGACAGTACGATTGTGATCCACTAATTCGTATACCTGATATATAATTCGCTATCACTTTTAGTTTGAGTTGTCATTATTTAGTGTGTATCCAAAACAAATTTCTATTGAAGGTACACATTTTTTGGTATTTGGCATTGGTTATTTCTTTTCAAATAGAAAATCAGTTTCGTATCCAAATACTTTATGCTTTTTTGATTATTTTATAGCGGAAAAACAATTTTTTATAAGCAGGTAAAGAGCTGCTTATTTCATATTAGTTACTATTAAAAACACATTTTTTAAATATAAACAGAAGCAGAATAAATAAGCAATCTCAAACACCCTCTTAGTTTATCTCATTATGTGTTTTATTATATTATAACTTCAATATATTTTGAAATGATTATTTATTTATATGTATAGAACTTGACCCGCTATAATACACGCAATAAGATAAATATTAAACAGAATAAAAATCGATAATGTGATACCACCCTTCAACGATTTCCGGTAGCAAATCAAACGTACCCTCGGATTATCCGGATCTGATGTTAAAAAATTTCAAAGGTCACATATAGGGGTGGAACGCAATGCCGCCGTCGTGAAAAGTTTCGGATCGGATCGGTAAAAATTTCGAACGAATTTGGAAATTTTAAACGAGCTGGTTCAAGTTCGTTTAATAATCGAGCTCGAGCTCGAGCTCTATACAAAAAGCTCGTTTAGGCTCATGAGCCTAAACGAGCCCTAAATATATACGATATATATTTTCTATACGTATAATCGTGTTATGTTCGGCCTCTTGTTAACGAGTCGAGCTTTGTGTTAACGAGCCGAGCTCGAGCTGTGAAAATTTCACGAGCTCGAGCTCGAAATGTGAGGCTCGAGCTCGAGCTTTTTATATATAAACGAGCCGAAATCGGCTTAAACGAGCTCGAGCTCGGCTCGCTCGTTTTTCACCCCTAGTCACATATCAACATATCATATCAGTTTGATTATAGTCACGGGAGTCAAATTAAAGATGGAACGTGTCCAATACTCGATGTGATTGGGGCCTTCTTATTCGGAAGTCTGACATAAAGTTTCTACAAAAGAGAAGCCTTAGGAGCTGCATTTGCGGCGGCAATCACTTCTCAATACTGAGTTAAGAAGAGTATTCACTATTAGGTTAATCGAACGCTCATCGAACATTTCACTTAATCGGTTCGGTAAAAGTTCATTTATGTTCGTTTATTTATTAAACGAATCGAACACGAACAATATTTTACGATCGTTTAGTTAAATGAACGAACATGAACAAAAGTCACGTCCGTTTACGTCCGATTATGCGTTCGTTTATGTTCATTTATTTACTTATGTTCATATAGCAAATCTTTTAATTGTATAATTTTTAAATTAGTTGCATAATTTAATAAAGTTTATGATTGTTTGTCTATGTTCATTTATGTTCAATTTTTTAGCGTTCGTTTAGTGTCTTAATAAACGAACATAAACGAACATGAACAACTCATTTTTTAATAAACGAACATGAACAAGAAATTTCTCCGCTTTAGCGTTAGTGTTCGTTTATTCGTCCGGTTAAAATTAAATGAACGAACATAAACAAGGCCCGCTCGTTTCGTCAGGATTCACATTCACTCCTATTCACTATGGTTAAAATTTATAAAACTTTATACGTGCACATGCATTACTTATATCGAGTTTATGAAGAGGTCCAAAATAGGCGTATTTAATGCCATCTATATATATAATGACTTTTTACTATGGTTGAAATAAGATTCTTCAGATAAACTTTTTCCAGTTTTTAAACCTATTTATCGACCTCCTGCTCTAAGTTCAAGTGAACTTTTATCTATTTTACGCTAGTTAGAATAGCAGAATATGTATAATTCACGCCCAAGTTGCTCTAAACAACATGAAAATCTAATAAAAATCCAAAGCGAAGAAAATTCTTGCAAATAGTAGGCAAAATTTTATAGCATTTCTCATCTTGGAAGAGAAATAACACCATAAAATCGTATCAATAACGCATGTGAAATCATAAAAACTTATTCATTATAATGGGTATCATAGAAGTTAGTAATTTGAAGGAGAGCCAGATTACCAACAAACTTTTTGTTTAAAATGATCATTAAGCAGACTTGCATAATTCTTACGGCCGCACAAAGTGGACAGCCAGCTGATTAAGCTTTTGGTCTTTAGAGTTGGAGTTGAATTCGCTGTGGAGCTAAAAACTCAACGCCCCTATGATAGTTCAAACTTACGGCCGCACAAAGTGGACAGCCAGCTGAGTAAGCTTTTGGTCTTTATAGTTGGTGTTGTTTTAGAGGTGGAGCTAAAACTCGCAACACAACTTCAAAATAAACAACATACCCAACCAAAATGTCTTGAACCCTTCAAGAGTCGACTCAGTAGCAATCATCGAATCTCAAGTCTTCAAGCAAACTATTTGGGATCGACTTCTTTTCATAATATGCATTTATCTCACTTCAAATATGCACATCCATTTACATGACAATAAGTATAAAGCATATGGGAATCTACTTGCAAACAACCGAGCAGGTATTTTAAGATGACTTGAAATGGGTACGACTTATGCTTTAAATGAAACAAATCGTGATCAAGATTTTGAGCCTATGAAACGTGACATGAGTTGAATAACAGTACACATATTCATAGTCGAGTCATTCTGCATGCCACTTGGCAGATATCTTAAGATAAACAAAATACCTCATTTAATTTGTGTCACTATATCGGATGCTGGAGCAAAATTGAACTATTTTACAGAACCTCCGATAACAGTAAACTTGAGCCGCCGATAGAAACCCAGCAACAGATAATTACTTTATCAACCTCGGGTTTCTTTCAAATGTCTGGCAGTCCATGAATACTGGTTGCAAGACAACAGTTTGAGCATCGTTTTTCATCAAAACGCCTGCTGAAAGTATTTTGTTAGCCTATCCGCAGATACCGCTGCCCTTTTGTTTGTTGGCTCTAGAACAAGTGCATACTTAAAATCTGCAGCGCAAATAGTCAAAGTATAACATTCGTCAGTACAGGCGGCAAAATGGATTCATGTGAATATTTATATGGGTTGAAACAGGTTGACCGTAACACTTGATGTCTGAAACTTTCACATTATTATATTATTACCGAGTCAAATATGAGTTATATGACTTCAATACCTATATAACTTTTTAATTTAATGATTTACTGAGAGTTACACATTAAGAACCACATGTTAGGCGACTTTTGAGTCCTGTAACTCTTTTAGAGACATGGGAATGTGAGTTTCTTTCTATTCGAACAAGAAGATAATAACAATAAAACTTGTAGGTTATAAAGAACTCAGCCAGCTTCGACCTTTGATAACTACAAGAAACAATTAAACTTCGATAAACATCTATGCATTTATACCTTCAATTGCCTCTTTATAGTATCCAAGCATTTCTCGTGCTGTGCCTCTCCTTAAATATGCTTTTACATTCTGTAAGACAACAAAAAAGTCAGTGAATCCCCTTCAAAATTGTATTGTAATACACAACAAATCAAACTTGCTATTTACTATCTGCTTGATGGTTTTTACAAAAGGTGGCAAACTGGGAGGATTAAGCGTCAACCCTGAAACACTTTTTATCACACTATTAAGTTTTTTCTACATGACTACGAAATAATATCAACCCAATGTAAAAATATAATGCACTACACTTTTGGTGACTTATAACCAATTTCCTTTTTCCGCTAGTTTTCAATTAATTGTACCGATTGGACATGCTAGAAGAAATATAATCTCAAATTCACCCTTTCATAAGTAAATGGGTGCAATTTACAGCCTCAATGAGAATCATACGGAAGCTCGAAATTCGATGTAGAAAACTACCTACCCACTCGTAAAACTAAATGCAAAGTTACCTTTTATCAAGATCGATAGCTTTTGTACAATCTGCTTCAGCTTGAATGAAACTGAATGCAAAGGAATACAAATAAAAAATGTCAGATTATGCACATGATACCCATAACCTGTATTAAGAAATAGAGCATACCTTGACAATTCCAAGTATGCTGCAGCTCGGTTATTAAAATATGTCGCATTGTTGCTGTTGAGTTTTATGGCTTCACTATAAAACCCAATGGCTTTCTGCCAACTTCTTGCTTTAAAAGCGTTGTTACCCTGTTTAAGCAAAGTTGTTGGAGAAAAATAACATTAAGCAACCATGAATGAAACATATGCATTACAAAGATTATCACCCAAGTACCCAACTATAGCATAGTTATTAGAGGTGGCAACTTCGATACATTATTGGTAGATCGTGAAACCGCTCAAATTTGGTTAAGATACTGAGTAAAATGAAAATAAATAGGTCAAAAGCCACCTAAAACGTATTAAAAAACAAAGAACCTCCTATTCTTTTACATGAAAAATAGATTATCATTGTGATCATATAATTCTTTTAATCATACTTGCACTATCATTTATTTTTAGAATAAAAAATAAGACAAATAATTGTGGACCAGGCTAACCTGATCTGAGATGTATTGAACCATTAATGAACTCACTCAAACCCAATTTGCCACATTCTATAGTTTTTTCTCCTCATTATTAACATAATATTTGGCATTAAATGGCCCATACAATCTAACAAGAACAAGTTCCAAAAGTAAAAACACATTAAAATAATTTGAGAAAGCCATTCACGCTTAACAAATCAGAAATCTTATTTCTATCAATATAGCTCAGCCTAGACTGAGATGTGTGGAGAGGTAGGCCACAAAGATGCATCATATTGTATGCATCAATAAAAGTGGAAGTTTATTTAATAAGAGGTATAGGCAATTTCGACTCATTTATTTATGAATGGCTTGAGCAGGTTATGTTTATCTCAGCGGTTCAAATAGATTGAAATTCACCAAAGGTGTATTTTTACTGCATAAATCCTCCCTAATCATTGTATTCGAAAAGCTATTTTCTTATTGAAATAGTAGTATTTCTGCAATCATATTTGACACACTAATAACTTATAAAAAACTTGAAAATATTGGGCAAACTGTGTTTCAGGTCAACCCAATCTGATCCGTGCCAACAAAGTTACTCAAATTGACCCACACATGTTTTGACCCATCACCCAACTGGCTTATTTTGCCATATCTGATAACATGTTTAAATGTTATAAGTATATGTGTTACCTTTTCTTTAGCGATTTCAGCAGAGGCTTCCTTGGTGACAACTTCATTGGATGATTTTGACTTGCCAACTTCATCAGCCTTCTGCAGCAGAGATGCATGCATTGTCTGAAGTATATCTAAAAGAAAACGATCACCCCCATGTCTTGCAATCAAAGACACCGACACCGGGTAGTTTTCATGCATACCCAATGGTATCGTCACCTATAGAAGAGACCCAACATACATAAGTTCATTAACTGAACAATCTTGAGAATTGGCGGCATACAATGTTCTAAAATGACCACTGAATATAGGTTGTATTTGGTTATAGTGTTTGCATCTGTGGCAGCATAAATTTTATTAACATTTGATGCACATCCAAACACTATTTTCTACACTGCAACTTATTATATGATCTGATAATTCAATATCAGATACAATTTCAAAACCCATATTCAAACACCATCATAGCTTGCATTTGTGTTGCCTACCCATGTTTCAAGATTCTACTTAACACATCATCAATCACACAACATATGAACATGTTCATTTGTGTGTGTGAGTAAAAGAGATAAGAGTTTAACCTGACAGCAACCAGACATGCTTGCTAAACCCGTCAATGAGAATTCACTCAAAAGATAGTCTTCTGATAAAAGCTCTTTGGATCCAAGTTTGGGAGGAGGGCTAGAAACAGTAGGGATCACAAGCACTCCATCATCCTAGCCAAGTTTATTCAACCAACAGGATGAAGTTAAAAACGGAGTTTGGAACATGGTTATACATGGATCAAATAAGGATAAGACTAGATTACATAGAAAGTCAAAAACAAATGCATACCTTTAAAAGGGCATTTAGCGCTGATCTCAGCTCGCTTTTAACAGAACGAAAATTTTCAATATCTTTCTCGGTTAGTTCCAGCCTCTCATGTACCTGAGCTGAGATAAGAGGATCTAAAGATGGCTTTGCCGAGCTAATCCATTCAAAATGATTGTGGCTGAACTCATGCCTGTAAAATGGATTTTTAAACTTGTTAAAGAAATTATAAAGAGGGCTCTATCATCCATAAAGCAATAATGAGAAAGTATCACATTCTTCTTGTTCTGTTTTACGTTTTTTTATATTTCTATTTTCTTTTACGTCTATTATTATTCTCTAATCTCTACATTGCTTTCGTTTTTTTTTTTTTTTGTTTCCTAATTTGTTTGCTGTACTTCTCTGTCTTAAATCATATACTAACTTAATAGTTCAGCATTATCATATACCACTTGACTGAGAAATAGTGTAGTCGTGATTAAAACGGCAAATGCCTGGTACTCAGATACATAAGAGACATCAATACTGACAAACTTACCAAAAACCAGGTTAACTTGCACTATATTTCATATATAAGTCAAATGAGCAAAATTATAAAAGCGAAATTATAATGAAACGTGTCGAACATCTCGCAATGTGTATGAATGGTACAAACTTCTAAAGCGCTTTATTAAAGAAAGTTGAATTAATGGTTTAATAACATAGTTAGTCAGCTAAAAAGTTTCCACTCATTGATTTCACTACGTATTTTGTTCTTCAAAGCTCATACAAACTTCACGTATGCAAATTCAGCTCTACAGAAATGCCAAATGATTACAAAGAAAATTCTCGGTCATCCGTCCGACTAAACACCAATATGATTCCAATAAAGAACTGAAATCTAAAACTAGTAAAACAAAACATGCTGGGCAATTAATAAATAACAAACTCAGAAGTTGATAAAAATAATGATATCGCTAATGGTTATATTACCTTCTTAGCAACTGCATAATGTTAGCAAGGGACCTTAGAGAAGAGAACTTAACATCACCATTTGACTTTTTAGAATCAAGTGCTTTCAGGCTTGGAACTTTGGAAGCAATGTAATCACCGAGGATCTCATGCTTCAGAACTTGCTCTGCATAAGCCATTACTTAATAAGAAAGTGGTTCTTTTAATCAATAAATGGTAGACATGACAAATAAAACAGGTTAGAAGTTGGGTAACAGATCACGACTAATTCCTTGTGTGGGGCGGGTTGGGTTGAACCAAAACAAAACACTTTCTGCCTAATTCTGCTATAAACTTTTCTATATAAAACTTGTTTTTTTAGAATATGATCAAAAATTGCAATATTATAACCAACCCAGTTTTTGAAATAACAGTTTAGTAGGTTGCGTGGATTAGGAAAAGTGTAATTTGGACTATTCTTGATCCATTTAATCCGTTTCTTTTTAGTTAAGAAATTTACTTACCAATAACATGTACAAGATCAAAATCAGCCTGAGTTGACCCATTTTAAGTAATGGGTTGAAGCTTCTACATATAATAATGGGAAGGGAAAAATATTTTTTATTGCGGATACTAAAATATGAAGAAAAAAATGAACGTACTTCCAAATAGATTCTGGGTCGATCTAATTACCACTTGGGTCAATCGATCGATAGGAATTTTTGATAAATGGAAGCAGTCATCAGCAATGATAACATTCCTAGGGTTTCGTTGAACTGCAAACGGCACTTGAAGCAGCACTTGTCCGACACGGCGTAATATACTGGGATCCGTCGCAAACCATCCTGAAAAAATCAATATAACAATAATGATGACTGATTGCTACATTAAAAGCGCTTATTAGAGAGTGAGTTTCATGTAAGGGGGTCAGAGTATCCAGTATGAAACTGATATTATGACCATCACGAACTGAAGCCACGATAATCAGTCTCTAGTGTTCATATAAAGTGGTTAACTTGCAACAAAAAGTGATTATTTGAGGGAAAATCAATACTATATATTTACCATTCTTTTTTATACAATATCACAGAATCAGTATCAAAACACACAACCAAACACCCCTCAAAGCTTCAACCACCAGGCACCAACATGGAAGAGTACGTGTCATTTTAAAGAAAAACCAGTTACGTGCGATATCTCAAAAGAAACCCAAATCAGTAAAATCAGAACAAGTTTTTATTCAATGGTGGTAAAATTTTCAAAAATAGACATTCCATCAGCGAACACATGCCATTTAGGAGGTGTCTCGTCATGACAGAATGAAGAACTTTTGACAATAAATATAAAAAATATCACTTAACATCAATTAGTATTCATACCAACAGTATCTAAACTTGCTGCGATAGGAATGATCCCCAAATGAGAAACAGCCCCATATGATGGCCTAAATCCAAGGATGCCACAATGTCCAGCAGGTTGCCTCACTCCGCCAACAGTATCAACACCTAATGTCAAGTGTTAGCATCAATAAGTGCATGTTACTCAAGAAAAAAGATAAAGTAAGAGTAGGTGTATACAAGAAGTGTTGGTGGGTCTGAGGAATTCAACAAGATTAGAACTAAGCATAGCATTTCAATCTACAGATCAATGTGGCACCATAAAGTGGCGTCCATCAAATGCTGATTGTTGATAATTGGAATAATAATCGGCATAGAATGATTTAAAGTTTGTATTCAATAGAACTAAAATTAAGCTGAACCTTAACCATTCTCCTTTGAACTGTATCTTTTAATTTGACAAACCACAATCCGGGTCGACCCATTTATAAGAAAATAGGTTCAACGCGCAATTCTACCTACAAGTTAGGAGTTTCACAGTTGTTTTGCAATTATAACAGTGTTACACTGCGCCCATCAAAAAAATTCATAGAGAATCTTTCCAAACTTTTTGATAGCTGTGTCTATGGAACAATGAACTAGTCATCACAAAAAAACTAATTTAACCAAAGTAATAGAGGATTAGATTTTTATTCTCGTGTGTTTCTGTAATGTAATTCTATTTATGGCTGATATAACAAAGTGACACACTTAAGAAGTTTGTCATGCTATTGACCCTCATTGCCTTATCTTCTAGATGACCTCTAAAGAGCTTGCAAAAGAAAGCAGGAGAGATTTACCCAAAGCAAAATCAACAATTTTTGCAGCAACAGCTACAGCAGCTCCACTACATGATCCTCCCGGTATCCTTGCAGGAGAAATAGGATTGGTGGGTGTCCCATAATGTTTGTTTTCTCCACTAATACTGTACAAAACATGAATCCAGGAGAATGAATGTGTTATGGATGTGAATGAAAAAAAAATAAAAAATCAAAGTTATACAGATCAGTAATATCTTTGAAACATATAAATGCTACTCCCTCCGTCCCAAATTATATGTCCATTTTCAAATTTCACAAAGTTTAAAAGTTGGCTCCTTAAAATGTCAACTAATAAAATTTCACTCTCACCCACTTAGAAGCATTTTGATGGTTATTGTTAGAAGTGGACATTAAATTTGGGACAATCAAAAATACCAAAGTGGACTTATATTTTGGGACGGAGGGAGTATTTGGTTAGATTTGAAAAAAAAGATCCACGGAGTTATGGATGCCTTTAATTATTTGAGTAGTGGGTCTAATCTGATGTTTTGTAGTTCAAAAACAGGTAAATGATGCTTTTCAAAAAAAAAAAACAGGTAAATGATTTATAATCACTAACCCAAATGCCATTTCATCCACGACAGTTTTTCCAACACAAGTTGCTCCTCCATCTACTAGAGCTGAAACAACAGAGGATGTTTGTGAAGCAGCTTCATGTGTCTTTTCCCACTCCGGATGGCCAAATCCAGTTACAAACCCATCGATATCAAATCTGTAATGGATTACAAGTTGAATGAACAAAAAAATCAGCTATCTTCCTCATCATAAGAATACAAAAACAATGTATGCTTCAGCTAGTTAATATCACAAACCTATAATACGACCACTTGCAACCAGATACACAACATAAGCATATAGATTCTCAAAACACATCAGATAGATGGCACAGAAGTTCTAAAAAACCAAACCTTTTTTATCCTTTTCAAAAATAAGAGAAAAGAACGGACATAACTAATAGAGGCAGCAAAATTGGTGGGCCGGTTAACGGGTACTTTTTGGTACGGGTCAAATTAGCTGGGCCGGTCGGCACAAAACCGTTTCGTCCAAAGAATTTGTTAGGACAATTTAGAAGGTTTTGTGAATTCTATGCATGCTTTGGGAGACTTTAAGCCAACCCATTTGAGCAGTTCCTTTATAGCTAACCATCTGTCTATTTTACCCTTAGATATAAAACATAACCCTAATCGACCCATTAATAATATAATGAGTAGTAATTGCAGCCTCTAGTAAATACCAAATACAAAGGTACAATCTTACTGGCACGTATTTCAAATACGTGAGCCAATAAATGCATGAGAATGTCACTTAGAATGGGGATTCACTTCATAAATTTCAGTTTTCCACTTTGAATGTTTCAAAAGAACAGCAGTGGAGCATTAGTGCAAACATACAGTGACGGAAATTTTTTATTAACAACTACATGTTCCTTCATGCCATCGCTCTAATCTATGTAATTGTGATTTACTTAAGACCAAAGCACTATTCATAGCTCAATCGTGAATTGGGAGGGGCTGAGTGGGCACTAGTTTTAGCTAGCTTGATACTACCACAGCAAAGGGGCCACCCACAAAATTTCCCACCAAAAGACACAAAGGTATAACCAACCATTGTGTCTTTTCTTTTTAACCACCAAAAACTGTCATTAACTAAAATTAACAGACTATCCTCTAAATTTTGTGCGTTAGAATTAGAATGCTTTTTGAATTGTGGATTTCGTGATATAGGGGTGAAATACTAAAATCTAAAAGTGTTTCCACACTATTCATATTCGACATCCAGATGGTTTATAGTACTACACCCCAAGTCCCCAAGTAAACCCAAACTAATGTTTCCCAAGGGTGTTGTGTCCGCCAGTGAACCACATAGACTTTTCTTGCTTAGTGTAAAATTACGTTAAATAAACCTTTAGTCCTATGTCCGCCAGTCGTACAACCATATAATAAGATTCCAATATATAAAATCAATTTTAGCATAAAAAAAAAAAAAAAAAAAAAAAAAAAAGATGATAAAACTAAGGGGATGTTTGTTTAAGCTTATATGCGGGCTAATGAGCGTATTTGATTTCGGCTTATATTTCATAAGCCTCAATTTTCCGTTTATTGGCTTATTTATATAAGCCCATAGGTTTTTAAAAGCTGAAAAATCGAGGATTATGAAATATAAGCCGAAATCAAATAAGCTCATGAGCCCGCATATAAGCGTAAACAAACACCCTTTAACAATAATGAAAGAAACAAAAAAAAGGTGGGGGAGTTTATACAAGTCGGACACAGCAAAGGAAAGTCCGGTGAGAGGATGCGGGGCTTTCGGGGGCAGCGGTTGCGGGGGAGGTAAAATCTCAAAGCGTTGAACAAAAGCTCCAAAATCAGCTTTCACTACTTTGTTCTTAAACTTTTTCGCCATTAACACAATCCCTGCTAAACTTAAACCCAACAACACCCATAGATTAGGTGCTGGTGATGATGAAGTCATCACGCTACCTTAATGAATTTTTTTCTTAATGAAGAAGGGTATTGTTTGTTTGTTTTGTTGGTGAGGGAAGTGTTTGTTAAAGGATAAGAAGAGAAGAGGAGAAGGGTGAGTTTAACTAGAATAAGAGACCTAGTTAAGTTAAGTTTGTTCAACTTCAAAGGGAAGGTTTAAGTTTAACACTTCCTACTTACATAGTACTTCGTTTTTTTTTTTACAGTTCGTCTTAAACTTGTAATGTAACATCACGATGAGTTTAAATAACATTTTTTTATCGCCAAGATGTCCCTATTTCATATTTTTATATCACTCAATGTCTCTTTGACAGTTATTCTTCGATCAACTCTATTATTGTCGCGTTTTGTTTTTAGTCCGAAAGCATAATGGTTCATATATTTCGATTATTAGTCACATAAATTATATAGTATTCTTTTCGCATGTCTCATCCTTTTTCCCGGCCCATATACATCTATAACACTTAGACTGTCTCATTTTTCAACCCCAAACTTTTTTCACAAGAGTTATCACAAACCCTAATTGCATGTCACAGAATCAATTCCATGTTATTAAGATTTTCACAACATAATTTTACCTTATGAAAATTAAAAAGAGATCCAGGTACTCACGTTGATGATACCGTTGTGTGCAACTCTGCTAAGAAGAAATACGGTACGTTTTTTGTTATACTCGTTGGAATATCTAATATGTTTATCTTTCTGTGGTTAAAGGTTTGATAGTGTTCACCCTTTTTTTTGTTTCTGATGATAGATCTAATATGTGTAGCATGAGGGTTCATCACAATGGTGATTGTAAATATTAGCATGGTAGAATTTACGATGGAGGTAAGAAACCATAGTTAATTTGGTTGATGTTGATACCATGTGAGATGAAGAGTTGGATGTTTTTATGTATGAAATGGGTTATGAACTAGGCAAAACAAATTATTATTACTTTGTTAAGCATAGTAGTAATTTAAATGATAGTTTGTATAGCTTAAGTGAGACGTAAATTTTAAATTATTAAAAGATCTTGTTAATGACCAAAAGATGATAGAAGTTTATGTTGAAAATGGTAAGACAAGATACCACAAACCCATTGGTCAAGGTCACATTGTTCAGTTACTAAATCTATGTCTAACTGCACATCTTTTATGTTTTAACAATGTTGTTTGTATTACTAAAACATCTTTTATACTTATATAGGGAGAGCTCATTCTGATGTGTTACTTAATAACATGTGTGAAGTGTTTAATGGGAAACTAGTAGGACGTAGGCACCAACCCTTCATTACTGCTTTATAATACATAAGAGAATATTGTATGAATAGAGTAATTAATATTGTGAATGTAATTGACAAGAATACTGGACCATTAACACCAAAGGCAACACACATGTTAGACTTGATTAAGAAAGAGGCTTATAAGTACAGTGTGTTAGGGATTGAAGGAGATAAGTATCAGGTTAGTGTGCGAATTTTGTAGCTAGGGATTGTACTTGTAGCAGATGAGAGATTACATGTATGCCATGTAAACATGTTGTTGCTACCAATCGGTATATGGCATTGAATGAAAAGCAAGTAGGATATGTAGAATCATGGGTTCATCCATGTTACTTGCTTAAGACTTGGCATGAACCTTACAAACACACCATCCATCCCATAAGTGGTTATCGACATTGGAAAAAGTCAAATGTGCCCACAAGCATTATTTCACCTAAACATCATAAACCAAATGGTAGGCCAAGAAAAAGAACTAGGTCAGCTACTGAACACAATGATAATTGTTGGATCGTAAATAATATGTTGTTAGATGATTCGGGTGGTATAGGATTGTGATTAAATAAGAAACCCATTTTAGATAGATGAAGAGAGTAGAGAGAGGTTCTTGAAAGAGAGTTGCTTATCAAAAGTGAAAGGTTTATTCAAAGAGCCACACCCTTCCATGGATGGAAGGGTATTTATAGTTACTGAATATACGCCCTCCTATCGGACCGCTGGATCGTGCATACTGATGGGTAAAGACCCGTCCTTCCTCCACGGTGTTGTACTAAACTAAACTACGCTATAAACTAACTAATAAACTACTAAGTAATGTAAATAACGACAAGTCTACGAGCTAACTTATGCTAGATAATATTTGGGGTGACCGACTCTTCACTATGGAATTTTCTAATTCCTAACAGTCTCCCCCTAAGGGAGGTCACCCCATGTTTTACATTTCGAATCCTAACATTCTATTCTTGACTTTGTTCTTGAGCTCGTAGACTTCAATTCTTCAATTTCGCAATCTTTGTGCATAAGCAGTGCAACTTCAAAGTCCGCATAGATTTGTACTTTTAGTGGAGGCCTTTAACTGATTGTTGGGAATTATGCTATAGGATTCTGGTATTACTACCTAAGGATTCTCATGAAGTAGAAGCGTCTCAAAAGAGATTCTCTTGAAGTATAGACCGTGTCTTTGTTTCAAGGGTGGAAGTCGACTAGGATCAGATCGCTTTATTATTTTAATGCTAACTCATCATTATATTTGAACCGCCCGAGGTTAGCATGGGTATTATTGTAACGCTCAATATTATTTAGTGTTTTAGTCATTAAATGTTTAGTCGATTGAGAGGTAATAGTTTAGGTTCCTTGTCTATAAAAGGAACCTCATAGTTTGTAATAGAGAACTCATCCGAAACATAGAGTTTCGGTTAATAAAAGATCCATAGAGGATCTAAGTGTTCTTAGTTATAACAACTTGTATTTACTTTCCGCTATAGAATACGAGTTGTAGAGATTGTCTATTAGTTTGCTTATGATTACATAGGCAACACTAACGATCCACGAAAAGCTAAAGATCCGCAAGGTCCGAGAGTTTTCAACAAGTGGTATCGAGCCTCGGGAGAGTCTCTACGACATCGAGAACCTTATTTACGCCACCCCATACAACCAAAACATATTCACCATGCCCGAACGATGATGAATCAAGTCACCAACAACAACATCAAAACACCACCTCTATGCAAAGAACTTAGTCTCTCCAACAAGAATGGTAAATTTCCTTATCCGAAAAGGAAGAGTATGATCCGCGGACCATGAAGATGCATAACCGGATCTCCAATATTGATTGGAATCGTGGAGATTGTGAAGAATGGCAACAGCCTAAAGAAGACTATCCTGATCTTGATGGTAAGTTTACCATTGCTCCTCCCAAAACTCGCCAAGAGATTCTAGTTGTGCAAAGAGAGCACAAAGTAAGAACCATCCTTCTTCAACTGCTCCTCAAGATCACTTGGGTGATTTTCACCACATGGTTGATGCAAAGGACATCTGGATGGCTCTTAAAGCAAGGTTTGGTGGTAATGAAGAGTCCAGGAGAATGAGGAAGTCCATGCTGAGACAACACTTCCAAGAGTTCAATATCTCTGAAGAATAATGAAGAGTCCAGGAGAATGAGGAAGTCCATGCTAAACCAGCTGAATGCAAAGCCTGACAATGATGATTGCAACTCAAAGTTCCTGCGATCCTTGCCTCCATCATGGTTACATGTCGAGATAGCTCTTAAGGCTAAAGGTGGGTTGGACATGCTCACTTTGACGAGTCAGTACAACAAACTCGCATCTCTTGAACTCGATGTCGATCTCCCTACCGCATCCTCTTCCTGTCATTCACCTTTGTTGGGACATCTCACCCAATATGATGATGCATGCTTCAAGTCCATCTTACTTACCATCATCATCTTATCGTCCCACCCATCACATCCTCAAGCTAAAATGGCACTATATTGGAGGATGTTCTTCATTCATTTGTTGCGATTATGATACTCAAGAAGATCCGGTATATGAAGACTTTGATCAAGTGGACCCACTTGAAATGGAGAGATGAAGTCGAAATGGCAGTGGCCATGCTTTCAGAGATATCAAGAGGTTTGAAGAGAAGGCGTGAAGGAAGTTTGGATTCGCGGAAAGGATCCACTTGCTTGACAGAGAAAGGTCAAGTGCTTCTCTTGTCACCGATGGGTCATTTCTCGCGGAATGCAAAGACATGAAGAGTGGAGAGGAGCTAACTACATTTCCTATCGCGTAATCGAGAAACGGAGCTAGCACTTCAAGACTCTTGTCACCATGGATGAACAGTCAACTGGGCCGCATATGAACTTGTGAATGAGGAAGTCACGACATCGAGAAGCTTGGATTGTCGGCCGATGTACCTCGGAAGATAGGCATGATCGGTTTGCCTTCATGGGACTTTCTCGTACACAATTGTATATTTGGTTGTAGTGAAAGATACAATGAACTTAAAGAAGCTTATGATACTATGAAACCTAGATACAATGAATGCTATGTTGATAATGAAGCTTATAAACTTTCGTTAAAAACATTAGAAAGATAAAAGGTATGGTTTCAAAAGAATCAGATAGCTTATAAAGAAAAGATTAAGGTGCTTCAAATTGATCTAGATATTGCTAATATTAACTTAAAACGCACCGAAAAAGAAAAAGATTATGCTAGTGTTGAGAACCTAGAGCTTAAAGAGAAACTAGTGAGGAAATAGCTAGACATAAACAATGGTTAATATCGGTGACAATCTAGCTAGAGCACTTTATAGTAGTCATCAAATGAACTCGAATAGGTTTAGGCTTTCAAAAGTATGTAGGATTGGAAGCTAGGCAAGATGGGCGAATCTACACCGCAGGCTTAGAACATTTTAAAAGGAAGGTGCTTTACATGTCGTCCCTGGACCTATTAGAGGTGAATTCATGCCCACCGACTGTCTATTATCGTTGACTTTGATGGATCACACCATCTCAGATGGCAAAAGTCAAAAGACTTGCTGACAATGATGCTTCATCTTATGACTTTGTCCCTTTCTCTCGACAAAGGACAATTCATCGGATCAAGGATCTACTTACACTGTGATTTAAGTGATAAGTCGACCTTTCCAAGCCCTCACCGAGCCTACACCCAAGCCTCGCACCCAAGTCTATCTACAAGCCTTCTAGGATAGTCACGAGGAATCTACTTCAAGCCTGCTTCCCAAGACTTGTCTTTTAAATCTTTACATAATATGTATGTTAAAAACAATTCCTTTAATGATTCTGGTTTAAGTACTTCTACATGTAATAGAACATCTGCTTTGTTAAATAAATCTTCCAAAATGAAGACATGTTTTGTGTGTGGAAGTAAACTTCATTTAATTAAGGATTGTGATTTTTATGAGCAAAGATTGGGTGTATGTGCTACTCAGCAGAAACCTAGACCAGTGTGGACCAATGTTAAAAATATTCCTCCTTATGTCCCACAAGTTAATTATACTGACTCTCCTTGGAGGAGATCAGCTGATAGACCTTATGTGCAACCTATTAGCCCATATTTTAAACATGGTTATTGGCCTGCATATGGTGACTCTATGAATAATGGGAAAGGATGTTGGGCACTGGCATCAAGTCCTCAAGTGAGTTGTTCTTGGAATAATAAGGGATCCAAATATCAATGGAAACCCAAGAACAATGGTGGATCTTACTCTTTTGATGCACCTAAATCTATTGATCCATTAAGGTGTTCAAGTCAAGAATGACTTGAGCCTCCTCCGATACTAACTTTCCTTTGTATATATGTTTGTCTCTGAGGTTCATCCTCTTAAGAATAAAGATATTGGTATTGTTGATAATGGTCGCTCAAGAAGTATGTCCGAAATAGAGATATGATGCACATTTTGTCTCTATCAAGAAGGAGGCAATGTGACATTTGGTGGAAGTGATGGTAGAATTACCGAAAGGCACCATCAAGACTCCCCACCGAACTTTGAGAATGTGTACTATGTTGGGAACTTGAACTTCAACTTGTTCTTAGTCTCACAAATTTGTGACACCAAGAACAAGGTACTCTTCTCTCAAGATGAATATCTTGTGCTTTCTAAAGAGTTCAAGCTTCCGTGTTACTTCAATTCTACCGAGAGTTCCTCGAACTCACAATCTATACACATTCAACCTCAATAAAGTTCATCCCAAGATGACCTCACTTGCTTGTCGCTAAAGCATCATTGGATGAGTCTAAAAATGGCATAGGAGAATGGCTCATGTGAATTTCAAAACCATAAACACACTCTCTAAAAGGGGTCTTGTTGAAGGTCTACCTCCAAAGTTTTCTCCAATGATCATAATTGTGTTGCATGCAACAAAGGGAAGCAACACGAGCCTCCTACAAAGCCGCACCGCAGCGAGCATAATCTCCGAGCCTCTGCAATTGTTACATATGGATCTATTTGGTCTAACTCAAGTCAAGCATTGATCACAAGTACTTTTGTTTGGTTATCACCGATGGATATAGCGATTTTCTAGGTGTTCTTTCTAAGGACTAAAGATGAAACAACTCCAAAGGTCGAAAGACTTCATCACCCTCGTTGAAAATCGGTTGAACAAGAAGGTTAAGGAATTCGATGTGATAATGGGACGAGTTCAAGAATGCTATTATTATAGAACTCAGAGGTCTAAAGGGATAAAGAGGACTATAGCAACCCAAGAACCCGCAACAAAATGGGGTAGCCGAAAGAAAGAATAGGACCTTGATAGAGGCCAAGATCTATGCTTGCAGACTCTAAATTGCCCACTATGTTTTGGATCAAGTCATTGGCACAACTTGCTATGTGCTTAACAGGTCTCCATTACTAGACCTCACCTCAAAACACCATATAAACTTCTCTTTGGGAAGGTTCCAATATTCATTACCTCAAACCTTTTGGTTGTCAAGTGACCATTCTAAACACCACGGATCCGTTGGGAAGTTTGATGAAAAGTCGATGATGGTTATATTGTGGGTTATTCACTAATAGCAAGGCTTACAGAGTGTACAACTTATCCGCCAAGAAGATAGAGGAGACTTTGAACCCGAGATACCTAGAAGATAAGCCCAATGTTCAAGGATTGTGGTCATGTGTGGTCTTTTGATCTTGACTACCTAACCGACTATCCGGGTTATACTAGACATATGGCTAACCAAAGTGCAGTGCTCAAGAAACTCCCACTAACAATGAAGGTACCTTGGATGTCGACTGAAAGTGAATTTGAAGATGATGAACAACCCATTCTTGTGCCTTCTTTCTCCCTAACAATGTTGCGTAACTCTTCTAGAGATACTTCACCGAGAGTGAAGATGAATCACACTATGTCGAGGACCTTGCTAGGCTTCAAACTCAAGAGTTTGCGCTAAGCTTGAAGTCGAGAAGGTGGATGGGAGTTTGCAAATGAGGTCATCGTTGGAAACCATATTTCACGACGACCGATGCGCCTCCCATCGTCATCAAATCACTGAAAGCTCGTCTGCATTACTCCTATTCCTACTAGAGTGTCCATGGACTTTGGTGACCAGATACTCGCTTCCAAGTCCTTCGATCTTGGAAATCATCAACCCAACCGCATTTTCACCTCACCTTCCTATGACACAACTTTTGTACCAACTGTGTCTAATCTTGAACCTACCATTGATGTCAACCCCATCGCTACTAAAAGAATCAACATCACTCACCCTCAATCCAATATTATTGGTGACATTCTAGCTCCTCTTAGAACTCAAAGGACTATCTCTAGTCCTAAATTTGACAGTTGCTTTTCTCTTATGTCTCTAATCAAGAAGAGACAATCACACGACTTCAAGCATTGTCTGCTTTGCGTGTTTTCTTTCTCAGTAGAACCAACCGGTCTCTCAAGCTCTTGAAGACTCAAGTTGGATTGAAGCAATGCAAGATGAAATGCAACAGCCCAAAACCAACAAGTTTGGATATTGGTACCTTTACCGATGGGAAATATGCTATTGGAACTAAATGGATTCAAGAACAAAAGAGATGCACGGGTGTGGTGATTAAAAATAAAGCAATATTAGTAGCTCAAGGTTACAAAAGAGGAAGGAATTGATTATGATGAAGTGTTTGCACTGCTGCTAGAGTAGAGGCTATTCAAATTTTCTTGGCCTATGCATCCTACATGGGATTCATGTCAGATCAAATGGATGTTAAGGGTGCTTTTACGTATGGAGAGATCAAGAGAAGTTTATGTCACTCAACCCAAAGGATTTGAAGACCCGATCATCCTAATCATGTTTACAAAGTTGTTAAAGCTCTCTATGGACTTCATCAGCACCAAGGGCATGGTATGCTAGGCTTCGTCATTTCATCAAGCATGGCTACGTAAGAGGTGCAATTGATAAGACTCTTTTCCTCAAGAAGAACTCGATGACATCATACTTGTGCAAGTGTATGTGGATGACATCATTTTCGGATCCACTAAAGAAGCTTGGTGTAGGGAATTTGAGGATCCGATGAAGGAGAATTTCGGATGAGTGCTATGGGGAGCTTACTTTCTTTTGGGTCTCCAAGTTCAAGTAGAACAAGATGGGATATTTATCACCAAGATAAATATGTAAGGGACATGTTGAAGAAATTTGGTATGGAAGGTGTCGAATCGCCACAACACCTTATGAAGCTCCAAAACAAAAGCCAACAATGAACCGATCTTCCAGTGAATGTTCATTTATACAGATCTATGATTGGTTCATTAATGTATCTAACGACTTCAAGGCCCTGATATTACCTGTTGTTGTGAGTGTTTGCTTTCGGCATCAAGTCACTCCACTTACTTCCCATCTCAATGCGCCAAGAAGATCTTTAAGTACCTCAAAGGTCAACCTCATTTAGGCCTTTGGTACCCAAAAGAGTCTCCTTTTAAGTTGGAAGCATATAGTGACGTTGATTATGCCGGTGCAACTGGATAGGAGATCCACAACCGGAGGTCACAATTCCTTGAAAGAGATTGATTTCATGGCGGTGCAAGAAACAAACCATTGTGGCTACCTCAACCATCAAGGTAGTATGTTGTCACGCAAATTGTCGTGATGTGTCCTTTGGATTCAAAATCAATTCTTTGGATTATGGGTATAACATCATGAACACAACTCTTTTATTGATAATCGAGTACCATATGCATTGTCAAAAATCCGCTTTTCACAAGAGAACCAAACATATCGAAATCGACACCACTTTATAAGAGATGCATATGAAAAACATTTGATAAATGTGGCTAAAATTCATACAGATGACAATGTGGCGATCTATTAACAAAAGCTTTTGATGGACCAAGGTTTCAACACCTTGTGGTCAATATAGGAATGCTTTACCCTTAACCGCAAAGTTTAAGGGAGGCATAGGCCTCGGGGAGGCATATGCCTCATGAGAGGATTTTCTTTGTATTTGTTTGTTATCTTTTAGTTAAAAAAAAAAAAAAAAAAAAAAAAAAAAACTTTTCTTTGCGTGTTTGTTGCATTTTGTTGATGGTTTTAACTCACCGATATACCTTGAGTGTATCAAAGAGTTGGCTAGTCCAAAGGGTACAGCTTTGGTAAAGACACATCAAATGTTGATAGTCGTAATGATTTGCTCAAAATCATAGGGTCTCAATCACCCATGCTTAATTGCCGAGAGTTGTATGGTCATCAATTCACCATGGTCTATTCCTTGTTGGAATCCAAGAATTGGCTAGCCCACAAGTATATGGCTTGTGGTAAAGGCAACCGAATCCATATTTGGTTATCAATTCACCAATTCTAAGAATTGACTAGTCCCGAGCAAACGGCTATGGTAAAGACACATCAAATCCGCTTATATGGTTTCCTGTTTGCTATAAATCAGATGGTTATCAATGTACCATAGTTTTCGGACTTAAACATCTGGCTACTCCAGTAGTAATGGCTATTGGTAAAGAGACATCAAATCCATTATTTTCAATGATTCACCTCTCACAGGTGTTAACACATCTGGATGTGATGAGAATAGTATGCAACTAATAAGTTTTGATGTACAATATGTCATGTGTTGCTGCAAAGACCTGGCGCTTCAAAGTTTACTCATCATAGAGATGAGATAATTAGTGGTTCTTTGCTACTGATGTTTGAGAACAATCCTCTAGTATCAAGTCTCTAAGATCTATCAGGTAGGAAACGGAACTTAACCAAGTCAAATTCCGCTTTAGGGAGGATTGTTGGGAATTATGCGGTAGGATTTCTTCACATTACTACCAAGGATTCTGTTGAAGTAGAAGCAGAATCTGCTGAAGAAGAGATTCTACTGAAGTATAGAAGCCGTGCTGTGTTTCTGCTGAAGGGTGGAAGCTGACTAGGATCAGCATGCGCTTTATTATTTTAATGCTAACTCATCATTATATTTGAACTGCTCGAGGTTAGCATGGGTATTATTGCTCAATATTATTTAGTGTTTTAGTCATTAAATGTTTAGTCGATTGAGAGGTAATAGTTTAGGGTTCCTTGTCTATAAAAGGAACCTCATAGTTTGTAATAGAGAACTCATCTGAAACATAGAGTTTCAGTTAATAAAAGATCCATAGAGGATCTAAGTGTTCTTAGTTATAACAACTTGTATTTACTTTCCGCTATAGAATACGAGTTGTAGAGATTGTCTATTAGTTTGCTTATGATTACATAGGCAACACTAACGATCCACGAGTGCTAAAGATCTGTCAAGGTCTGAGAGTTTTCAACACTGATCTACATCTTTGATGATCTTCGAGCTTTCTTTGTGATCATCAACCACAGTAAATCTCTGGATCACCCTTTATTGTGTTGCCATCATTTGAAGTTGTGACTTTCGGACCGACATGCTCACACTTTTGAATCATGACATCTTTCCATCGAGGCGGCGAAGCCTTATCGGTTCATGATATTTGCGACAACGGCGGAAGCATAGTATAAAAATATCGAACCGTGTTATGTAGATATGCACCACCATGATTTCTTCAAATTAAGTGTGGATCTTTGTGAGCATGCGGCTTTGGATTGACTCCTCAATCTTGATCACCGAATCGTCGGGTGTACTGCATCGACAGTTAGCAATAAAGCGCACGGAA
The DNA here is from genome assembly GCA_022545495.1 of Chrysanthemum lavandulifolium. Taxonomy (NCBI): domain Eukaryota; kingdom Viridiplantae; phylum Streptophyta; class Magnoliopsida; order Asterales; family Asteraceae; genus Chrysanthemum; species Chrysanthemum lavandulifolium. Next base: position 142,397,886 of record CM040239.1, read on the forward strand.
GTGTCTTTGATCACTTTTGTTGAATTGAGGTACACGCCCACGGTTCCTCGTTGATCGAAGACAAGTCTTACTGTGATCGTGTAGGATTCCTAAGAATCTCCTTGATGGTTTCGCGTTGCTTCTGGCCGTTCTCAAACCGAACGTCTCAAAGAAGACAACACGGAGTGAGTGAACCAAAGAATTGAGATTTACCGATTGATGAAAATGATTTGAAAAAACAATCGTGTATTGCTTGAAGAAAGAGTTTTGCAATACGAAGGTTTTATGAGAAAGATCAATTTTCAATCAAAAATACTTTTGTATTTGAAAAGAGTACACATTCAAGTGCTAGAGAAAGAAGATTTGCACATCGAACGGTTTTTCCAAAAGTATTTTACAATCGAGATACTTTTGTGTTTGAAAACATAAGTACACATTCGGCGTGCTAGAGAAAAGAAGGTTTGCACATCGAACAGTTTTTTCAAAAGTATTCGTCAATTCCATTCCTGGACCAAGGTTGATTCAATAATGAATCGCCCCATCGTTTCTATCCAGTTGTCACAAGCTTGACCTTTTGCAAGATTTCACATGTCACCCACCAAGAGCTTGTTTGTTTGTTGGCTCTAGAAGGATTTCCATCTTCATCGCGAATACTTTTACGTATCACTCGGATGTTCTGGCAATACCACAAGGATAATGCGTAGGACTCTTAATATATATACTTACTTTCCACATTGTGTGAAACAACAAGTCTTCATTAATTTTGTGTCCTAACGAGATATTGTGGATGATCTCTTGGCTCTAGACTCAATTGTGCATATTTGGTTCATGTCTGGAGACTAGGAGAGGTCTCCTTTCAATATCAACAATCTCAAGAGAAAGTCGATAGATTATGTCCGTTCCTCGTGAGAATGAAACAAGCCCTTTAAGAGAAACTTGAGTGGCTTGGGAAGTTTTAGTCTGATCGTCACCGGGTCCATGACGTCTTGTCTTCAATACCAGTGTTACCTTAGTAACCACTTAGTAGCATATGTCTTGAACCCGATTCATCGCCTAAGGTTGAATTATTGGAGGCTATTTCTTTTCAAACTTTTCTCATTCATTTCTTTTCATTCTTCAACCCTTGAAGCTTACGAGACTTCATTACTAGAACCTTGTTGGGCTTATTCCGTTTCTAGCTCTATCTCGATCAAGACTTGATTCGCTCCCAAACGGTCAAGTTTTATCACTCAATGGGACACTTGTGAATGGCCGAATCGTAACAAACTTAAAACAGTCCTAAACGAATGCAATGAAGATCGAGAGTAAAGTGTTTCCGGTCGTTATGTCCCAAATGAGCTATGCAAGAATCACCAAACGAATAGTGATCGAGAAATTTGAATTAAAAGAGTTTGTGATTATTATAACTACGTAAATAGCCTATAAATTACAGGGGCTTAAATGCAAATTAAAGAAAATTAAAAGATAAACTATATTAAATAAACGCTATCACTATTTTTAAACCTAATGTTTTTGATTTTATGTTTTATAAAACTTGAATTAAAAACTACGTTACGTAAAAGAAAATGTAAAACTTAAACAATATAAATCCTAAAATATGAAAATGACATTTTACAAACCTAATGATAAAAGAAAATTTTAGAAAATAAAATTATTTTTAAAACTATTTATCTAATTATTATTAATTAAAACTATTTTAACTATTAAATAATAGCCTAAACTACAAGAAAATATGAAATAAAGCTAGAAAAATGAAATTATGACTTGGAAAAATCTAAAATAACAAAATAGAATTTTAAAACTATTTTTGTATTTTTCGATTATTTTTGTATTTTCTATGAATTAAAAACTATTTAAAACTAATTAAATTGCTTAAAATACAAATTTAACTAAGAAAATCTGGAAAAATATTTTTTGACTTTTATATTTATCTTAACTTAAGAAAAATGAAAAATTATTTTTTGAAACTTTTCTTAATTAATTGTATAAAATGCTATTTAAAAGACTTAAAACTAATTTAAATAGGGAAAATAGCAAACCGACTTGGAAAAATCTGAAAATTCAAGATAAGCCTAAAATAATATTATGAATCTAGGAAAAATATAAAATCAGGGCTTGTGTGCAAGAATATGAGGTCATAGTGAAACTGCTTATAAATAAGCACTTGAGAAAAGCCAAAAGGGCACCAAAGGCCACCCACTGATCACAGAGGCTATATTATGCTAAAAGAACTCAAAAGCAACTAAAAACAACTAATCTTATCCTATGAAATACAAAATGCAATGATTTGAATGATTTGGCAAAAGTGCCAAAATCAGTTTCTGGGGGGCTACTTGGAGATTAAAAATAAGCACTTAAATAAGCTGGAAACCAGAAAACAGAAGAAGGAACTTAAACTAGACCTGGCCAAGAACCAATAGACCAAAAACTAAACCTAGACCAGCTCTAATAAGCTCTGTGCAAGGACTGCACCAACCCTGTGCAGACTCAGTCAATACTGAGTCAGTGCACAGGGTATTTTTGCCCATGTTGCCAACCCATTTTGGAGATTATAAAAATTTGACAAAAATCTATAAAAATGATAATAAGAAAATATACCAACTGAAGTTTTAACACCCAAAGTTTCACTTGGTTTGACCTAGAAATGAGTTTATTAAAAATCATCCCATTTGGGCTCAAAACTGATTTTTCAAGTTTTGACTTTTGAAAACAGATTAAGATGTTTGACTTTGGTGAACTTTGAAACTGATTTAAGGACTGAATTTGATGTTTATTGATGAAATGAAGCTAATGCAAGCTATGCCTAAGATTTCTAAACACAAAACAAGCCTTTTGATTTGCAAAAGATCCAACAGTAGCAAGTTAAGACAGTTTAAAAGTGAATTTGACTTTGGCTATTCTAGGGTGCAATCAAATTACTAAAACAACTCTATTGTACCTAAGTAAGACTAAAGTAACTATTTTAAACCACTGAACTAACCTACAACACAGTCTAACACACAGATCCAAACACTACTTTTGAGAATGAAATGCAAAGTTAATCGAGCTAATCCATCGTACTAGCTTACATTATTGATCAAACCGAGTTTTGTTAACCTAAACACAACTTAATAAACAAGTAAAACCAATCTAGACCACAAGAATGATACAAGCATAATAAGCAAAATGGATTGAAAATAAAAGCGAGATACTCACTCATGTGTGCCCAACTTGTTTCAGCACCAAAACCGTAACCAATCCTACTCTAACCTAGTCTATTTCACCCCATCCAATGCTCGCATCACCCAAATTCCAAAACCAAGCCCCATTGAGCCTTAGTTTGACTTTTGTTGACCAAGCACCAAACTTGGTTAATTTCGCTTTAAGAGCTTACTTGAAGCTATAATAAGCTTAAGCAAGCTTATTTGAGTTCAAAATAAATCACTAGAGGCTTGTATGTAAGAACATGAAATTGGATTTTCAACAGTAAACACAAGAATATGAATTTTCACTAAACTTTGAAATTGATTTTTAAAAACAGATTACAATGACAACATAACTTGAATTTAGATCATAGAAACAAAATATTACATTTGAAAACTTAAACTAGAATATTTATTCTAAAAACGACATACAAAGGTAATTAAAACTAACTACTCACTTATCCTTCTCTCTTCCTTCCTTTTTATACACCAACTTGTCTTCTCTTTCCTATTTGAGCTAATCCCACATGTCTTTGAGACCATTGGATGTCTTGAGGACATATTGGCCTTGATTGCATTTTGGCGGAAAATGGGTTTTAATGATGAGGGTTGAGTGAGATGAGGGGGGAGGCATTTAATGTATTTTGTAGTTTGGTGGAGGTGGAGTGATAAGGAGGGGATAAGGTGAGCTGGGGGGATGGGTTGTCTGGGTTTTGCAGGCTAGATGTTGAAGAAGAAAAAAGGGCGGGTAGGGGTTTATTTGACTTGGGGTTGACTGGTTTTAATATCAAAGGGAAAGGGTCCAAATTGTTATTGACAGGGGGGTCAAATGGGTTTTGACAAGGGGTCCAAGGGTATTAAAGGTTTAATAAGACAAGGACCTATGTGTAAATTCTGAAAATTCAAGGACCAAAGCTGCCAATTCATCAAAGATGTTTCAAGGGACCAAAAGTGACAAGTTTTAATAATACAAGGACCAAACTTGACATTTTCAAATTTCCAATGACTATTTTTGCCAAATTTGAAACTTGGAGGACCAAACTTGTAATTTCTCAAAACTTTTGATATTATTCACCAAAGGACTAATTTTGACAACTTATGATTTTAAAAGGACCTTTGGTGATTTTTCTTTGAAATTAAGTGCTCAGGACTATTTCGACAACTTTTGAAACTTGGGGACTCAAACCGCCAATTATGCAAACTTAGCTCATTTTTCATCCGATTTTGAACATTTTGCATCCGAAACATATAAAATGCAATTTTGAAATATTTTCGATATTTTGATGCATTTGAGCATTTTAAAGTGTTTTGCGAGCTCAGATTGACCCAAAATGATGAGTATTTACACACTCATCAATCCCCACACTAAACTATTGCTAGTCCCTAGCAATCTTTTGAGAAAACTTAATGGATTTGAATCTCTTTACTAAAAGCCATTACTTCGAGTAGCCAAATGTTTCAGCTTCGAGTAAGAACTATGGTACACCGATAACCATGTGATTTTGAGCAAACCACCGCCTTCCAACGGATTTGATTTGTCTTTACCGTGCCGTTTGCTTCGGACTAGCCAACTCTTAGATAAATTATCAATATTATCTTTGGTGAGTCGATTACCAAGTATGGTTTTTCCATCGCCTTTACCACAAGCCATAAACTTGCGGGCTAGCCAACTCTTCACTTTAAGGATATGGTGAATAATACCATACAATTTTGGGCAAATTGCAAGCCGTCAACGGATTTGAGATATCTTTACCAAGAGCCGCTTGCTCTGGATTAGCCAATCCTTTTGTTTATTAGACATGGCGGATCGATAACCATAAGTTGAGTAAGTGTAAAACACTTACTCCAAAAAAAAATTTTGGCCAAAACGGGAAGTGGGTGGTATAATTACATGATAAAATTCGTGAAATCCCCACACTTAGAAATGAATATTGCCCTAAATATTCAAAGTACCTACTGTTGTCGAAACAAAGAACGAAAAGGGAAATACTACGCCATTATTTGAAAGAGATTTTTTTTTTTTTTTTTTTTTAGAAAACTTATATATATAACATGGGGCAACCCCCACACTAGGGTGGTAGAAAGATAGAAAGAAGTCAAAATATGGGTGAAAACCCATATGGCATGCTATTGTTTTTGATTCCGAGTCGCTAGCTTGACTCGATCCCGCATTCATTTGTTCATGGGAAGCAAAGTGGAAGAAACAATCTCCATCGGACTTTCATTCAAGATGTTTGACAAACATTCAAGCGTGTGAAAGTTCCACACCGATGAGATATACATAGAACCGCTCAAAATGATAAATGAAAATGCCGGGTCAAAGATAGTGTCTTCATTCCCAAGGAGTGAAGATGAAGAGAATCACAAGATATTTGAGGAAAGGAAGAAAGATTTTGATAACAATCGGGATCCATTCTTCATCCTCAAATGTGGACATATCGGGAGGAAGGGTGAGGGTAGTATCATTTATAAGCAAACTCGTATGATAGAGTACACCTTCCTCCGAGCCAATATCATCCTCAAGATCAAAATAGAAATGATCATGTTCCGGAGGAGATATGTCATGAGAGAGTTCACCGGAGAACTCTTCATGAAAAGAATCATTCACATGAAGTGAAATTGTGAACTCTTGTTTCATTGTGGGCTCATCACTATCCTTAATCTGAGTATCAAAGAGTGGATTCTCAGAAATTAAAGTGAATTCAGAGTCGAATTCAAATAGAGGATTGGTGAGAGTTGTTTTGAATGTTTCGGGAACAAGGTGATTAACATTCTTTATAGGACTGTTGGGATAAGAAGTGAGTGAACGATCATTGATGTGAGTGAGTTCATCGGTGAACTCCTCAAGAAGATGATCAGCATCATACTGTGGGAGTGATGCCTCAACATACTCGATGTTTTCATAGGAAGCACAATCTTCGCTAAGATCAGAGAAAGTTTCAAAATGATCTTTTGAACACTCAAGAGGGAAAGAGAATCACACATGATCGAAGTTCCCCGTGACTCTCTCGGGATCGGGACAAGGTTCTCAACACTAGACTTTATGAATTGCCCGATTCCTTTTCGTGAACAAAGGTCAAGATGCTCGCCCCCATGTTCGTAGAGTGAGTGGGAGCTTTGGGTGTGATAGCGCTTGTTTGAGATGGAATCTCAATCTGGCGGGATATCAACCGATCGAGGAGTTGAGAAATATTATCTTTAAAAGGATAAAACTCTCTCGTCATCATCATATAGAGTCGCCTTAAGAAATTGGGAACGCCTTAGAGCCGCTTGCTCTAGGACTAATAATTCTTCCCTAGATTGGCGGGCCTCTCGTTCTTCGGCTAGCAATTCTCCCATGGTCTTTTCACCACTCACTTGATTCTTAAAGTTACTAATCATATCATCAAGTGTTTTCATTGCGGTTTCAAAATTTTGGGAGATTTCTTGAGACAACGGCTCAGGTGGAGTTTGAACCGTATGGTGCTATAGAGGTTGGAAATTGTCAAAACCAGAAGTATAATAATTTTGATTCCACGGTTGACATTGAAAATTATCGTGAGGACCTCCATAATTCCTACAACAGTAAAACTGTTGAGTCTGGATTGGTGAATCATATGGATATTGGTCATAACCAAAGTCCTGAGCATCACTGGAAAACTGTTCATAAACAAACGTGTTTCCGGATTGACACTCAAATCCTTGGTGAGGACCTCCACAAAATTCACAAGTAGCTTATGTTGATTATATGAAGATAAGTCGGGTTGTGGTGGGTAATTGGAAAAGTTTGAGGGTTGTTAAATGAGTTCGGATTAGGATCATAATCAAATGAATTCCTCGAACCACAAAACAAACAACTCCGTTATGAATATCATTACCACATTGTACACACGTACACCAATGATGTGGTGAACCAAAAGAGGCTCACCACAACCGACACAAGGAATAAACGATCTCATTTGAGAGTTATGAAAAGGAATCGCTTTATTCAAAGAATCAACAAAACCAACATGGTGATCCGAATGACTATCAAGTCTTGAAGAACATTTTGAAAAATCCGGAGGTGGGACAAGTGGTGTGCTCGAGAGCTAGCAATTTCCACCACTTCCGTTATGGTCTCTCGGTTCGGTTCTTGAGAAACGTGAAGATTAGGCAAGTCATTCTTGCTAGTCACCGGTCTAAATTCGCATGCTTGCTTTTAACCGTGAATCGTGAAAGTTTAGGATCAATCTTAGACGGCTTAGAGCAATTGAGGGTTTAGATGAAAGTTTAGGATCAATCTTAGACGGCTTAGGAGCAATTGAGGGTTTAGATTTTGGATAACCGTAGGTTGGACGATTTAGCACTTCCATTATTGAGGAAGTACCGGTCCTTTGTCACCCCGGTTTCTCGCTCCATTTCCTACGCATAATTAATGGATCATCACGAACAACACGAATTCTTGACATTTGCGATAAAGTCCAAGTTTTTCAACTTCGTCCCGAATCGTCGCGTCGAGAGATTCCATGAGATTAGAAGAAGTTTAGAATCAAATGGATAGAGGGTAAAGGGATAAAGAATCAAAAGGGTAAGAGGGTAAAGATGAATATTTTTGGTATTTTTGAAAAACATGATGTAGAAACAAAGAATGAAAATCTTTTTGGGTTTTTGATTTTTATAAGAAAATACATACAGATGGTATAAACAAGGAGTGAATATTCAAATCACTAATCTGCTAAACGGAAGATAAAAATTTGATTCGCTCCCAAACGGTCAAGTTTTATCACTCAAGCCGGCCACTTGTGAATGGCCGGCCGTAACAAACTTAAAACAGTCCGGAAACGAATGCAATGAAGATCAGGAGAGTAAAGTGTTTCCCCGGGTCGTTATGTCCCAGCGAGCTATGCGAAGAATCACCAAACGAATAGTGATCGAGGAATTTGAACGGAAAAGAGTTTGTGATTATTATAACTACAGAAATAGCCTATAAATTACAGGGGCTTAAATGCAAATTAAAGAAAATTAAAAAGATAAACTATATTAAATAAACGCTATCACTATTTTTAAACCTAATGTTTTTGATTTTATGTTTTTATAAAACTGAATTAAAAACTACGTTACGTACAAAAGAAAATGTAAAACTTAAACAATATAAATCCTAAAAATATGAAAATGACATTTTTACAAACCTAATGATAAAAGAAAATTTTTAGAAAAATAAAATTATTTTTAAAACTATTTATCTAATTATTATTAATTAAAAACTATTTTTAACTATTAAATAATAGCCTAAAATACAAGAAAATATGAAATAAAGCTAGAAAAATAAAATTATGACTTGGAAAAATCTAGAATAACAAAAGAGAATTTTCAAAACTATTTTTGTATTTTTCTGATTATTTTTGTATTTTCTATGAATTAAAAACTATTTAAAACTAATTAAATTGCTTAAAAATACAAATTTAACTAAGAAAAATCTAGAAAATATTTTTTGACTTTTTATATTTATCTTAACTTAAGAAAAATGAAAATTATTTTTTGAAACTTTTCTTAATTAATTGTATTAAATGCTATTTAAAAGACTTAAAACTAATTTAAATAGGGAAAAATAGAAACCGACTTGGAAAAATCTGAAAAATTCAAGATAAGCCTAAAATAATATAATGAATCTAGGAAAATATAAAATCAGGGGCTTGTGTGCAAGAATATGAGGTCAGAAGGAAAGCGCTTATAAATAAAGACTGAGAAAAGCCAAAAGGGCACCAAAGGCCACCCACCGATCACGAGGCTATATTATGCTAAAAGCAACTAAAACAACTAATCTTATCCTATGAAATACAAAATGCAATGATTTGAATGATTTGGCAAAAGTGCCAAAACCGCCTGGGGCTACTGGAGATTAAAAATAAGCACTTAAATAAGTGGAAACCGAAAATGTAAGAAGGAACTTAAACTAGACCTGGCCAAGAACCAATAGACCAAAACTAAACCTAGACCAGCTCTAATAAGCTCATGCAAGGATCTGCGCCAACCTGCAAGCAGACTCGGTCAATCTTGAGTCAAGGTCACGTGGTATTTTCGCCCATGTTGCCAACCCATTTTGGAGATTATAAAAATTTGACAAAAATCTATAAAAATGATAATAAGAAAATATACCAACTGAAGTTTTAACACCCAAAGTTTCACTTGATTTGACCTAGAAATGAGTTTATTAAAAATCATCCCATTTGGGCTCAAACCGATTTTCAAGTTTTGACTTTGAAAATGATTAAGATGTTTGACTTTGGTGAACTTTGAAACCGATTTAAGGACTGAATTTGATGTTTATTGATGAAATGAAGCTAATGCAAGCTATGCCTAAGATTTCTAAACACAAAACAAGCCTTTTGATTTGCAAAAGATCCAACAAGAGAAGTTAAGACAGTTTAAAAGTGAATTTGACTTTGGCTATTCTAGGGTGCAATCAAATTACTAAAACAACTCTATTGTACCTAAGTAAGACTAAAGTAACTATTTTAAACCACTGAACTAACCTACAACACAGTCTAACACACAGATCCAAACACTACTTTTGAGAACGAAATGCAAAGTTAACTAAGCTAATCCACTGTACTAGCTTACATTATTGATCAAACTGAGTTTTGTTAACCTAAACACAACTTAATAAACAAGTAAAAACCAATCTAGACCACAAGAACAGATACAAGCATAATAAGCAAAATGGATTGAAAATAAAACTGAGATACTCACTCACAGGTGCCCAACTTGTTTTGCAGACCAAAACCAGAACCAATCCTACTCTAACCTAGTCTATTTCACCCCATCCAATGCTCTGCATCACCCAAATTCCAAAACCAAGCCCCATTGAGCCTCAGTTTGACTTTTGTTGACCAAGCACCAAACTTGGTTAATTATGCTTTAAGAGCTTACTTGAAGCTATAATAAGCTTAAGCAAGCTTATTTGAGTTCAAAAATAAATCACTAGAGGCTTGTATGTAAGAACATGAAATTGGATTTTCAACAAGAAACACAAGAATATGAATTTTCACTAAACTTTGAAATTGATTTTAAAAGCAGTTACAATGACAACATAACTTGAATTTAGATCATAGAAACAAAATATTACATTTGAAAACTTAAACTAGAATATTTATTCTAAAAACGACATACAAAGGTAATTAAAACTAACTACTCACTTATCCTTCTCTCTTCCTTCCTTTTTATACACCAACTTGTCTTCTCTTTCCTATCTGAGCTAATCCCACATGTCTTTGAGACCATGGATGTCTTGAGGACATATTGGCCCTTGATTGCATTTTGGCGGGAAAATGGGTTTTAACAGATGAGGGGTTGAGTGAGATGAGGGGGGAGGCATTTAATGTATTTTGTAGTTTGGTGGAGGTGGAGTGATAAGGAGGGATAAGTGAGCCTGGGGATGGGTTGTCTGGTTTTGCGCTAGAAGTCAAGAAGAAAAAGGGCGGGTAGGGGTTTATTTGACTTGGGGTTGACTGGTTTTAATATCAAAGGGAAAGGGTCCAAATTGTTATTGACAGGGGGGTCAAATGGGTTTTGACAAGGGGTCCAAGGGTATTAAAGGTTTAATAAGACAAGGACCTATATGTAAATTCTGAAAATTCAAGGACCAAAGCGCAATTCATCAAAGATGTTTCAAGGACCAAAAGTGACAAGTTTTAATAATACAAGGACCAAACTTGACATTTTCAAATTTCCAATGACTATTTTTGCCAAATTTGAAACTTGGAGGACCAAACTTGTAATTTCTCAAAACTTTTGATATTATTCACCAAAGGACTAATTTTGACAACTTATGATTTTAAAAGGACCTTTGGTGATTTTTCTTTGAAATTAAGTGCTCGGGGACTATTTCGACAACTTTTGAAACTTGGGGACTGAAACCGCCAATTATGCAAACTTAGCTCATTTTTCATCCGATTTTGAACATTTTGCATCCAAACATATAAAATGCAATTTTGGAATATTTTAGTATTTTGATGCATTTGTGAGCATTTTTAAGTGTTTTGCAGCTCAGATTGACCCAAAAATGATGAGTATTTACACACTCATCAGCACTCCTCCCATATTCTCATTTTCTCCTTTTTCAACATTCCTAAGGACTCTACACTATCTAGTGGATTGTCCTCGGAAGATCCCTCCTGCTCAAGCGGATCGTGGGAACTAATACCTAACCTCACCATCCTTATAACTCCATACATAAAGTAAAATGGTCGGTCTTTTGGTACAGTTCATTCTTCCTTGAAACCAATTGAAAAATCATTTGGAAAAAACAATCAAGGTACTTGTGATACGAGATCAAAGCATTTTGTACCTTAATAGTTTTGATCATTTTGAAAACCTCCCCTCAACATGTGCATATGATTTAGAAATTGTTTAGCACATGGAGGCAAGAGGACTTTGAAATATATTCTTTGACCACATTTTCATAGAAAAAGCCATTTGATTTTCTTTGGTAAAATCTCTCCCTCAATATGTGCATAGGATATTTGAAATCATTTTATCACATAGAGGAAAGAGTTCTTTTGAAACACATCCACGATTACAAAACCATTAAGAAAACCATTTGAAAACTCAATCAAGGTACTTTAGGTTAAAACATAAAAGCTTTTGTACCTCGATAGTTTATTTTCCTTTAAAATGATCCCCCAATATGTGCTTCAAGATTCGAAGCGTTGCACATATGAGAGAAGCGACAGCACAATTGAATCAAAATGATCACCTTTTATCAAATTTCATTATTAAATCACAAATTCTCCCCGATCAAAAATATCAAACCCTTTGAGATTTTGGATCCCAAGTGATTTAATAAGGTTTAGAAAACATAGTAGAAAATGTGGCGGTTTAAATACTCATCTTGTTTTGGATAAATGCTCCTCCTCAACATGTGCATTGTATATTTGAAATCGTTTGGCACATGGAGGCGGGAGTGCCTATAAAGGACTAAAACCAATTCCATTAAAATGATATGAGATTTAAATCACGATCTCTCACCCGATCAACCTTTTGAGATTTGTGATCCCAATTGATTTAAATCATTTAAAAGAGTTTGGGGAAAGACGTGGCAAGATTTAATTTTGAAAATGATGATAAGGACCAATTTAAGACATTAAAGATTGTTAGTGTCAGGTATGATAGTTTTTAAGAGATCTTTTAAGTAAAACAAAACAATTTCACAATCAAACAAGAACAGAAAGAATTTCATTTTGAAAGACCTTGATTCTAAAGAAAAATCATACCATGACATAACATTAAATCTTTAGATCACCACATTTTAACGTATAATCCGAACTTTTATGAAGAAATATTGTTTGAAAATATTATATTTTAAATCACTCTCCCCTCAATCGATGACCAAGTCGATAATTGAGTGACATAGGTGTTAATAAAAGAAGTCCGGTGATTTTTAAAATTTAGTCCAATTTATTTTCAAAACAATATTTTCCATTTTCAAAACAATATTATTCAAAGTTTTAGAAAAATGGTATCATCACTATTATCCCCGCACAAAGATACGTTAGGTGGATGAGAAGCTTCCGCTTTTGTTCTTGTAGGGTTTGGAAGAAAACCAACAACGATGCAAGGAGACTTCTTCTTCGTTGCATTTTGAATGCCAACCGAGGTCAAATTAAGCTCCGCTTTCTTCAATCACTTAAGAAAACCATCTGCGATGCGGTGAGACCTTTACGTTGCATTTATGCCAGCTCTCCATAGAAGTCCAATTAAGCTTCGTTTCTTCATTTGTCAACCCAAGATATAGTTACCCTTTCCTTTCGACATCCAATCATCTTCAATTGTGGGATCCGGATCGGGAACATTCTTTTATATCAATATACCTGCATACGTTAGTGAACACACATACAAATATATGGTGGTCGACATCACCCAAACAACAATCGACTAATAAAAGTCAATGCAACATATCAATCAGATCATATAAATGTATGGGAATAATGTGTTCATCAAATACTAATCATCTAGTCCTAGCAATCATATCCTAGGAACCTAGTCCTTCAACATAGGTTAACATCATTTTTAATTAAGCATATTAGGATAATTAAGAAAGCCCGTTAGATGATGTAGATTTGAAAAACATTATCCCCCTCAATCCATGACTCATTTTATGAAAAGTTTAAAAGCTGAAGTCATTGATTGAGTTTTCAATTTACAAAACTCGAATCGATTGTTTTAAAGCAACTCATTTACCACCATTTTGAAAACACCAAATATTTTTCAAGAATTTTAGACGGAAAAACATTTGTGTAGGAACAGCAGATCCTTGACATACTTTCCTTGTTTCGCTTTTAGGATAAGTGCAACAAATATTTGAAAAGTTGGTTTAGCGCAAGACTTTCCTTCCTTTAAAAGAACGGGTTGCTATCTCAAATAATAGCAAGCCATGGTTTAAGCACGGTTACACGATCGAGAAGTAATCAGAAGCCATCATTTGAGACATGTTTAGAAAGAAATATTTACACCTCTCGCCGAACTTCATCTAAAGTCCCGTGCCATTATTGAATGACATTTCTAAGACCGTAGATGTTATCGATACCAGAAGACATGTCTTAGAAAAACAATATTTTTCGTCTTTTTCAAATTTTCTGATTTTTATGGCTTTTTGTTGGTTTTATAATTTTCTATTTTCTTTTGTTGGTTTTATATTTTTGTATTTTGATTTTCTGATAAATATATACAAAGATAGAGTAGATGATATAGTTTAAGAAGATGATGATACGAGTACCGAGATAAAGATATCGAGCAGCCCCGTTGTAAAAGATAGAAGTCATCATCCCTAAAACTTTCACCACCAAAGCTTTCGAGGCTCCTGTATTGAGAGAAATTGAACCATCTGAAAGTGAGACTCTGGCAGCTTCCCCCCAAACCGAAAATCCTTTGGATGAGCGATCCAAGCTCTATTTCAAGCTTGCTTTAGCTGTGCACAAAGAAGCACACCATTATCATAAACCCACCTGCTCCTTTTAAGAATAATCACCGTGATTCTTTGTTCGAGGCTATATCATCCAATAGAACAACGACAACGTATCATCCCACATTAAAATAATCTTCTCAAATTCCTTTTCCATCAAGTCTCAAGCAATCCATTCCAAAAGGTGTCAAGAGAACAATTCCCCAAGTAGTTGAATTGATGCAACAAGATCTTTGTATAATGCTCAAGAACTCTCCCGAATACACATCATGAGGGTAATGAAGAACACCTCCCAATGTTCACATCTTTCGTCCTCGATGATAGTGTATGAAACTCAAGAGCCCGGTACACCAATATCCAAGTGCTCTCCCGAATACACATCATGAGGGAATGAAAACATCTCCCCATGTTCACATTTTTCTTCCCCGATGATCGTGTATGACGCTCAAGTATCCAAAGTATACCAATACACAAGGAATGAATAATCGATAAAATTGAAGAAGCGTGCCAAGTCATCGATTATCTCTGCGGGCGACAATCTCTGCGGATGTCAACTCCGGAATAAGTGATTATATCTCGAATCATCGATTAAGCACTCAAGTGAAACAATGAGCATCCCTAATGTACACAATCTCTCTCCCGATCATTGCGATACCATCGAAATCACCACACACTTATGTACCTCTTTTATCTTCGAAACTTTCTTTAACATCACTTCCCCACGTAGTTGGAATAAGAACACTAAATTCCTTGATGAGTAAACCTTGAGTTTCTCTGCGGTCATGACATATGTTTTCCGGGATATCTTCAATCACTTAGAAGTATTAAGCTCATCAAGTTTACTCGCCATGAGTCAAAACTTGAGTTTCTCTGGGTAATAACATTTGTCTTCCGGGATATCTTCGCTACTTAGAAGTATTAAGTTCATCAAGTTTACTCGCTTTGTGTTTAAATGTGTCTCCTTGCCCCTTTGTGGTTTTGATACTTGTAATCAAGAACAAATAGAAGCCCAAATACTTGAAATCTTTATGAGAAGAACACTTGAACACTTGTGAGAATCAACTTCTCAAGACTCTCTCCGACTATTTATTTTATCAACCCTTATGTAGACAATTTGAAGTGACCATCAAGAAGAAAACCCGATATACCATACTTGAAACTCAAGTCAACTTCCCACATTTGTATCTTAAGCTTGCACCTAATGATGGAAGAACGGTGTAGAGAATTTATGCTTCAAGCAAATCTCTAAGTACTCACTACCCAAACAAAGTATGAGACATTAACACCTCTTGCGATTATCCACACCGTCATATCGTGTGACATCGAGTAAAACAAAGTAACTCCTAATAGTGATAGTTAACCGTGTCTTCAACCATCCACCTTCATCACTGGTAACTAGATAAACCAAGTCTTCAACTCAAATTCTTAAGCCCGAGCAAGTTATCAAATAAGAACACGCCTTTGTGAAAGTCAATTTCAATCTCAAATAAGTGATAAATGATTAACTCAAGTAATCAACTTATGTCAAATGTCCAACACGTGAATAAATGTACAACGGGATGTACATTGACCCACTTAATGAACCGAACAAATGATTCCTCAACATCAAATCCATCTTCCTAAAGATATACATATAGAGACCGATCCGAAGATTCACCAATAATGTCTTCAAGCGGATGAGGTAGTCATTTTCCTTAATGTTCATGTGGTTGATTTACTGAGTGCACAATAATCCGTGAAGATTTGGTAAAAGAATACCAAAGCGGATCATTTTAATGAACAATAATCCGTGAAGATTTGGCAAAGGAATACCAAAGAGCGGATTATTATTCAATAGTGCAACCGCAATATTACAATAGTCAATATCAACGCCTCCCATAAACCGACAACTGCTTGATAAATGCCCGATTAAGAAGAAGTATTTAGATTGTTAAATGCAACTCGTCTTTAGTCTTCTAACATGTAGCGTAAAATGTAGAACATACTGTAGACTCGAACTTCTTCAAGATTGTGCGGTTGGGAATAGATAGTTAACATCTTCAACTCACACCAAAAGCATCCCACCAAAAGCATCCCAATTAACTTACATCTTGCAAATCCTTTAACTAAAATCCTCCCAATCAAACAAGAACGTAAAGATGTTCATCAAGGAAATCAACAATCGTGCCGCAACGAACACACAAGATGGTAACACCAAACTACCAATCACATCAAATAAGAATAGAGATTGTTCGGAATCATCATGTTGATGTATCGTGAAGCATTAACCGGAAACACTTTGTCGATAAACTCATCAATCCGAGTGAAGATGTCAACCAACGGCTCTTAGAAGAGAAAACTCCATGTAAAGATGACCTATAAGAAGAAGCTCGGTTCTTACATGAGTTTAGAGCCGTATGACCATTTATATTCTCAAATATCAATCAATAATGCAAAAATTCACACTTCTTCTCCCCTCAAGAATTGCATACGGAGATGCCATTCTTGACTAAATAAGTGAACATCATCCAAATGTAGTCTATTCACACTTCTCCCCGCAAACTTAGCACAGATGTCGCCATCGTCATTATAGTTGAGAAAGTGAAATCGAAAAACAATCAACAAGAGTCTTGTTCACTTGATGACCGCGCATGGAAAAAGTATGAAGCGTGTTGATGAGAATGGTCATTAATGAGAAGATTTCTCTTCTTCCAAAGATAAAGCACACCGACACGTACACTTTTCTTTTCTTTAGAGTACGAGGTATGAACTGTTGTGTTCATACGTCATAAATCTCTCTTTTCATCTACTCTTGGCAAACTTGTAATCAACCCCATTATCATTCGAGAGGCTATTTGTTGTGACGGTGATGGAGAAAACCCAATATGATGAATTTGACCTCAAGTAAACTAACCCGAACTCGTGACTTATACATGCACATATGTAACAAAGAGCGGTGCCGATTTCCATTAGCATCTCTAAGTACTCTCTATGTACTCTATACTCTTCAACCAACCAACCATCAAGTATAAGACGTACATTACCTCTTGAAAATCCACAATTGAATGTGACACTAAGCACTACAACGTAACTCCTTAAAGTGATAGTTATTTTGTGGTGGTATGAGCCCAATTCCCCCAAATGGTAAAAGAAAAGGTAAAAGACACCCAACAATAACTAGATTTCCAAGTCTTAGTTTTTAATAATAAGCTCGAACAAGGATCATGAAGAATCTTCATCCATCCATCCCCGATACCTTCAGATACTAAGTACACTCGCCCGTGATATTTCACTTCAACCTCAAATAGATAATCTTGAATTAACGTTGTTGTCACATCTTCCGAATCGCTCAAATCAAGCCTTCTTTGACATTTAAATGAACTTTGATAATGATATCATCCGACCATGGTTAAAACACATAACCCGTAAAACCTTGTAAAAACCAAAGCGCCATGACGAATATCCAAACACACATCCAATTAATGAAGTACACCTTTTATCTCTTCTTCAAATGAAACCGTAGCACCAAATCGAAAAGATCCCAAATACATTTTCCTTTCTCCAAGATGGTTCCATCAATACGGATTTTACAACTCTATGGTTTAAACCGAGAAATAGTTTCTTTCGGGATTTTACAAAACCAAGAATAAACCGTAAGATAGATCCGAAATGCACTTTACTATTACTGTGATGTTTCCATTGTCACAGATTTTACAAGTCTATGATTTAAACCGAGAAATAGGTTCTTCGCGGGATTTTACAAAATCAAGACAAAACCGTAAACAATGTCGACTTGAAGGTGTTATGACAACTTTGGTTTTAGTGAATATCTGCTTTAGGGGAACATGCATTTGTTCTTCGGTTCATTATCCAACATCAACATTATCATCAACCATTAAACATTTTGGTAAGCACATCTTCCACATATTCTCGACGACTATTGCGTTGACTACTTGGTGAAGTAAATTTGATATACCAAACTTGATCATGAAGTGAAATTCTCCAGATTTGTTACTTAAACTTGTACTAATCCTTGTGAAAACAAAAGAAACGGTGTACCCAAAGTACAAAACCTCTTGACAGATCCTCAACTGTGTGAGACACCGAAGTGATAGCTACGTTGTGGGTTAAGCGAGAAAGAATCACAACCATAACTAAATAGCCAAGTCTTTATCACACTCAATAAACGCCCAAACAAGTCATCTTCGTGGAAGGGTAGAAAGAAAGAAGATGAAATAAGTGAACGTGCCCGGAAAACCTCACTTCAATTTCAAATAAGAGATACCGTCCAAACAATCCCGTAGTCAACCTTGTTCAAATGTCAATTCAAGCTGTGACAATAATATTCTCCGAGAAACTGTATACACCATAGTACCAAACCTCATAACCCATTGAAATTCATCATCATCAAATCTCTTCAATTTGCCCAAGTAAACAGTTTTATCATGATCCGATTCAAAACATATACCCAATCCGAAGAAATAATTCAAATCGCTCATCGGATATCAATTCAAGCCCATTTAAGTTAAGCATATCCGATATTGAAAGTCCATCTTGAATTAAGTACACTTAAACTCAAGTAGTCATAAGACACAAGATAGGCATCAACTCATGTAGAATATCCGAATATAACAAAACCCATTATACAACATAAATTATGTCAAGAGTGTGAGTATCAAGCGATAAACAACCGATAGTCCGAACGGTGTCACATGACGATCTCAAAGTATTAGCACTTGGTCTTTAAACGCCCATGTGATACAAGAACAACACATTTAAAGACCATTATCCAAGCATGATGTATTACACGGTCCATGATCAAAATAAACTTATAAAGGCCCAAGTCCAAGATACATCACCATTCGCCCATTGATAATACATACCATCCGGATCCAATCCAAATTAGTTACACAAAATCAAAATCAGTTATCCAAGCCCAATCGTCCAAGTCTGATCCAATAGGATTGATACCCTAATTTCGTGGGTATAAAACGCACACAACACAAGTGCTAACCCTAAAATAACTCACACCATATCAAACGCAATACTAACACAATTTTTAACAAACCCTAATCTTGCTCTCCAATTCAATCCGCCTCTTTAGTTATTAAATCTCCCAATAATTCTCAATCTTAAATCTGGAACCTGATAACATCACCTCTTATCATTTAACCATTTCTAAATCAATTGTTCGACACCAACAACAATATTACCAGTTGAGCAATCCCCAAATACTACTAGCAGCTCCATTCTCTGAATAAGCACGCCACAGGGATGGCTCAAGCTTATCTAATGATGGTTCAACTTTGGTCGCAGTAGGTTATTCATTTATCTTTAAGTTTGCATTGAAACGAATCAAAGAAGATTAAAACTCTTATGTTTTGATTCTTCTTTAATGTGTTCGGAAATTAGTCAAAACAAGAGATCAATGATGATTTTTCTTTGAGGTTATTTGGATTTGAAAAAGGTCTTTGTTAATTCACCATCCCACGAAAAGTCCGAGATCGAAAATATTAATAACTTGATTTTCCTTATAACCGAATCATGAGGTAGGTGTGAAACCCTAAATGGTTTAGTACTTACTTCAATAATATTCGGATAGTCACTAAACATGGATCAATGATGAGTTCATTCTCGAGTTGACCTTTGAGTCATGATACATCCTTTTGAAACTTTAAGAGAATGAGACCGAGATTCACGAAGTCGAAATACAAGAAAAAAACATGTTAGCTTGTTTATTTTCTTTTCAAGACTTGTATATTAAAGATCAATGATGTCAAATTTGTGTGTTAGCCCTTGAATGATTGGATATTCCTTGAATGATACACACAAGTTTCTGAGATCAACTTGCATATTTCATTAAATGTTCGGTCAAGTGATGATATAAGGTTAATTGTTTCAGCTTAGGTTTAGAGGTTTAGAGGTAGTTTGTGAATCTGAGTTTGATGATGATCTTGTTGGTTGAAGCTCATGTTTTACATTCGAATATGGTAATTGGCTTAAGATGATAGCTTGTTACCGATGAAATAGTTTGGTTTCAAATGTGATTGCATTCTTTATCTCTCATTCTCAAACCACTTAATCAGTTTTCAGAGTCAAATCGCCACATTATCTCCAACTTGCATCTTCAACACGCATCATACCCAACTCGCATCCATTACCAACTCGCAACAACAGCAACTCGCTCAAAAGCAAGTGCAATAAAACCAAATGCGAGTTAAGTAACTCGCATGAAACTGACCCAGTACCCAACTCGCTTTTGTTCATTATATATTAACAACTCGCATTCAAAAATGCGAGAACACAACACGCATACAATTATGCGAGTACACAACTCGCATCAGGTTCCTTGAACCTGGACAGCATCTCAACTCGCATTTTTAACAGATTAGACAACTCGCTCAATAGCAAGTCGCAACTCGCATCCGGTTTAACCCTACTCGCTTTGAAGAAAACGCACTAATCGACCCAAAACTTATACTGATCGCTTCCTTTAAACATGTTTTGACCTCATAAACCGACCATGTAATTCTGAGATCACTTGACATGAATATGGTGCAAAAGTTAAGCATCGAATTTAAAACAGTTTATCTTGGACAAAAGGACATAAGGACCCAAGACATTAGATACCAAAACATTAAAGCACATGACTTTCAACCAAACATTAGGAACCAAAATCAGTAACCAAATTCCGTGGATAATGGTAACAAACAGCATAGAAATTGATACACGAACCACACAAAATCAATGAAATAACAAACCGCATCTAAGAACACAATCAAAAACCGTACGAATCATCCAAAACAATACAACCTTGGCTCTGATACCAATTGTTGGATCGTAAATAATATGTTGTTAGATGATTCGGGTGGTCTAGGATTGTGATTAAATAAGAAACCCATTTTAGATAGATGAAGAGAGTAGAGAGGAGGTTCTTGAAAGAGAGTTGCTTTCTATCTGAAATTAAAGATTTCATTTGTGTTCATGTTGGCGATTTCAGATGTCAATTCGGCGGTTCGTCCCCCTTCCTACGGGTTCCCCACCCCCGAATAAGTAAGGCCCTCTTTTTCTAATCAAAAAAAAAAAGAGGGGCGGCGCCTATTAACCTCACTAACCCCTTTAGAGTCGGCTTAGATTAGAACCAAAGAACAAATCCTACTATTAGTTTATGGTCTCGCCCGGTCACCGTCGGGTTCATATGGAGCGACCCAGGGGCTAGCGAGCCCTCTCAGTAACTCTTCAAGGAAAAGCTCAAGTGTGAAATTACAACTATATTGGCATTGACTATGTCTCTCATCGGTTCTCCAGCATGCTAAAAGGCAAGTCGCTTGATTGGTTCGAATCAACCAGAAGAAAGGTCCGTGTAGAGAAGCATCGAGAAATGTTTGTCTTCTGTCTCCGTAATAAATGGTCCATTTATTGATGGGCGAACGATGGGGATTGAACCCGCACGTGGTGGATTGTCCTTCCAAGCTAAAATAACGAGTTGTTATTGCAACAGGATTGTAGCGGTTGGCTTTCATGCAGGTAGCCGTAAATGGCAGCGTAAGGTAACAACTAGTATTGAAAGCTGGTCGCCTTTGGAAGCGTTCGCTGGTAACCAAAGCGTATCGTTTCCGCTTCAACAATACAATGAAGGCATTCAGACTCATTACCTTTCTTAGGAGCTGCAGTTTGGATTATCGTAGAAAGAATAAGAGGAGCCGTCTTAGGAAATGACTGAACTTAAAAGTTGTCTATCTAGGGTGATCGATCTACATCTTTCCCCATAGCCCTGGGGCTGCGAAGACTTTCATTAGCTCCTTAGGTATTATAAGATGAGACCATGAATCGAACCAGATCGAAACATTCAGCTGTCGACGGACACACTTTGTCGGAACGTCGCCATCGAGTTTGCTATTAAGGAAGAACCAAGCCAACTAGCTTTTTATTTTTCTCTTCATAAAAGATCGATGGGTGGAGCAAGAGGTCAACCACTCTTCCCCAATCAACTCAAGGTATGCAGTATCTTTCCCCAATGGATAAATGATGCTAGCCCTTTTTCCTTCGATGACAGAGATAGCGCATGCGTCTCATCGCCTTGGGAGCACTCGTAGTTGTTTGAGTCGCGAAAAGAATGGAAGGCTCTTCGCCTGTTGGATGCGTCGGATCTCGTAGAACAAGCAAGCTCTTTACCCTCAAATTCAAACATGTGGCTAAAAGGCTATAATCTGCGGCGGAGAGTCAAATAGGTCGGGACTTGACGAGGAATCCATTCTCGCGAACAAACACAACCCCTACACACACCTAGGAGCACCCCTTCCTGCACTTCCTGCTTAAAGAGGATCGGAAGAAGTTGAAGGTTGAGAAAGAAGGATTAGATGTGTACTAGTCGAAGCCCAACATGACTCTTTGACAGTCCTCCTCTTTAGAGTGGCTTCCTCCCGCTTTGCACCCGACTCGGCACACGCTTCTCACGGTCCGGGGATCCAAGGCCTAACCGCTTCTATAGTAGAACTCATTCGGAGGCTTGGTGGTCTTAAGAATGGTTCGGGTGGGGTCATGACTAGTGCCATTGCTGCAAAAAAAAGTGAGTCCCAAAAGATAAAAACACACAATATATAAAAACAGACTCTACGGCGATCAAGAATAAAATTTTTATGTATACCCATAACGCCGTCCCTCAATCGCCATCGATATGCTTTATCTCATCTAGCAAAGACACTTTTTTTGTACAAAGAATGGCACTAGTCGCAGCTCCATAGGGCGCAGGCCTATCGAAAAGCACCTAGTCAGTCGAGCTAATTTTGACTCTAGTCTTCCACCGCCTTTGTCCACCGATGTAATGGGCATGCTCTAAATCCTCGCATTCCTGCCAACGCCAGATCTTTCCGATTGTCTCGTTCGCTCGTGATGGTCCGTGGGGATCGTGGAACGGATTCGCCTCGGCCTCGGGCACGTCGGTGCCAACGGGCAAGACCGTCCAATCATCTTTCGAGAATACATATAATCTTCCAAAAAGATCATGAAATATCCTTGTACGAGTCCACAATCACTACGAGATGAACCTTGGTTTGGTGAATTGAAGTTGGCCTTAGGGAGATAGATGGAGTCTCGCTCGAAAGAGAGTTGTAGATTCGTTCTCATTCTTCTTTGGCACCTACGGTGAGATCGGAGGTATTTGGCAACCTGTATCTTGTTCGTTCTGGAAACACGTCTTCTTATTCCATCTTTTCTCGAATCTCCTTTAACGTTTTGGGGTGACCGACTCTTCACTATGGAATTTTCTAATTCCTAACAATAATGATATAAATAGTAAGTTGTCACAGTCTATTAGGAGTATAGAACTACCAAAAAAGGCCATTTAGTGGTACACAAAAAGTGTCACTAAAAACGAAATAAGTGTCACTAAAGACCAGACGGGGAATCGGTGCCAGAAAAAAAGTGTCATTAATGCCGCTGCCACTAAATGGTTTTAGTGGCACTTTATACTTCTGTTGCTGCAAACCTTATGTGTTTTAGTGGCACCTCTATGTTTTGTTACTATTGACCATTTTAACTTTAGTGACACATAATTTTGTCAGATGAAGCTTTAAGGATTTTGTAACACTTACTTTGTGTCATTATAATCTTACTATGATCACAAAGTAAGCTGGCTTTAGTGACATAATATTTGCCGCTAAGATTTGTTACTATATTGATTTTTGCCATTACGATATTTTTAAAATTGTGGCACAATGTAATATTAATTCTCAAATATTTGATTCATAAAAAAGAAACTAACGATTTCGTATTCAAAAAAATAGAATTGCCATTGAACAAGGTTTTTTCATTATTAAAATAGAATTATCCAAGATATACAAAGAAACCAATATTCTTGACTATAAAAATAGGCAAACTGAGTGTAAATCTCCAACTGAATATCATAAAAGAAACATAAAAACTACCAACTTTATTGTAACTTTATCAATGGTAGGAAGCATTGTGATAACTCTTGACCTCTTTACAACCCAATAATCTGTAAGCCAACAAAAAAAAATTGTAGAAATTAATATTCAAGATGAAGGCAACAAAACATCTCCTTAAACGATAAGATTTCCATTGTTCCTTGATATAACCAAAATAAGTGACAAATAATTTTCTAATTCGATCAAGAAAAGTGTTAATAAGTAAAGAACTTTCAGGCATGAAGAGGAAGTGTACTGTGAAAAGCATATACAAGAAAGATTTCTTGGAGTAACTGGATAGAAAAGAAACAAAAACTTAGCGTTGATCTAATGTTACTTACCCATATTTTGAATAAGTCGTCGTTTATCCAATCATCTTTTGAATACCTTGGGTATTAGTAGAGTCATTTGCAATAAATTCCAGGATTCCTACATAACAATAACATGTCCCACCGTTATAAAATGTGAATACTAATGTGTGGTATTATAAATATTGAGAAATCACATTACCACAACTTGAGCAACTTTGTCATTAACAATACTAGCATCCTTACGGGTACATCTTATTTGGTATAGTTTCCTTATGTTAGTTGCACCCCACTATTTTTAATAGCCTATAACAAGAATCATTTCAATGACATGAATTATGTTTTATTAATCTAACACTAGTGTAGGTAAGTGCTTTGATATTCAACAACAATAAATATGTTAATAATTTTCTCAGAACTTACCTCTTCTTCTAAAGCCTAGCAAATGATTTTCTCCAAGTGACATGAGACACTTCCATTTCTTGAGCTACTAATTCTATTTTGTTCACAAACGCCTATGCAACCAACAAGAATAAACTAGTAATAAGGATTTAAAACATACGCTTTAGGGGTCATTTAAGCCCTAAATCGTTATATTTTATATCCGCATCGCTTAAAATCGTTCTTTTCACATTTTAGGTCTTTTGGAAGCAAATTGTTTGGAATCAAGCATTTTTACGAAAAGGAGCGAAAACATGAGAAACGACAAAGTCAAGAATACAAGGTTGTTTCTCGAGCGGCGCGTCAGTCAACTCTAAGGGCGATGCGTCGCTCACAAGGTCTTCTAAAAGTCTCAAGCGACGGCTCGTAACTTATTTTGGTCCTAACACCCGATGGTGTCACGCCTAAACTCGTAAGGCGCCATTCTTACTTTCTTCACCGCAGACGACTAAGATCCTTCCCATACGACGTCCATAAGCAAGCTAGATGGCGTCACTATTTCTCACCTGACGCCGTCCCAACGATGTCTTGTCCAAAACGAAACCCTAATGACGGCGATCAGACGGCGTCACCATTAACAGGCGACGCCGTCGCGAGTGTCAATCTTTATATAGACTTCGAATTTTTTGTATTTTGTGTGCACTATTTTAGAGAGCAAACCCTAGTTCGTTTGAGGTCCGACTTGGGCAGTATTTTAGGGTTCCAAACCCTCTTGTACACTTAAAGATAAGTTTGTTCCAATTTATCACCATGTTTCATCTATGTTCAATTGTTTGTTTTTGTTCTTGCTTATCTATCATCGTAGTTAAATTAATTAAGTTTTGCTTAGATCCAATGAAACCTAGTTGTTGATTATTGTTAGGTTGTTTCTTGTTCTAATTAGAGTAAGGAAAAATGGCTTCTTCTTTAATTGTTGCGAGATTGAACGTCCTAAATAGCAAAAAGCTTAAGAGTACACTTAGGCCATCATTGTGTTTATTGCGTGAGTTGTAGCTTAAGGATAATAGGGTATTCGGGGGAGATACTTTGGTACTTGGCGATCCCGGATGTTCTAGAGGAGAGTTACAATTCATAGAATTAGGGAATTAGGCACCCCATATGACTAACACGGAATACAACGCACCAATTAGAATGAGGATGTGACAATTCAACCGACCAATAAAAGATAACTAGGGAGTAAGAAAATCTAAGTGAACACATTTTTTAATTATCATAAGAAACACACTCATATAATCCACCCAACAACGATCCACCACACCATCCACTACCATCACCAAATCCACCACCACAAGACCCGGAAAGAGGCTGTACTCTTGGTGAATACTGGACCGAGCCATCAAGGCTATAGGAACACCATTAAGCTTCTCCGTTTAGCTCAAACTACGCCCCGATCCGACACCATCCGGTTGGTGCAAAGCGGATGTACATTCCATGGACTTCAATCCAAGATCCTAATCAAGATCTCAAGGACTCCCTAAAATCATTGATTCAATTGACCTTGATGCTACCACCGGGAGACCACTCGATCAAGCGTCTCTTCCAATTCTCTACGGGACCAAGCTAGTAATTGGCTTGTTGGAATCACTCCTAAACCTAAATCAAGTGTTAGTAATTCATATGTAATAGTTAGCTTAGTTATGGCCTTTATGTTTGTTATTAGCCTTAAGCTTATGTAGAAGGCCCATGAGCTTAGGCCCAAGCCCATAAGAGAAAGGAAGGGACTAGGAAGTGTTACCTAGCTTCCTCCTATAAATACTCTTGTATAACCCTCACTGAGGGTTGGTTGTTCATTTTATTCACTCTCTTCACTCTACGCCTAACCGTGCTACTCTTAACGTGTGTGTGTGTGTTTAACGTGTTCAACCAATCTCTTCTCCTCTCTATTTCTTGTATTGATGCTTGTGTTGTAAAACTAGTGACCTAACAGTGGTATCAATCGCCTACTAGTTGGGTGAATAGTTATTGCTTTTGAAGTGGGTTTTTGGTCCTACGCGTAAAGCTAACGAGATACTTTGATTCTCTTAAAAACACGTTTTTTACATTTTTTAATCCAAGATTCTTGTACTTTCAATGTTTTAAGGTGTTAAAATAACTGTTTTTGGCAAAAAGTTTCAAACTTTATGCGTGGATCATAGTTTTCAAGCTTGTTTTTGTTCGAGGGTTTTGTTCTACGCCTAACCTATTTAGACGTTTTGGTTCATCAAGTTTCATACTTTTGTGTTATTTTGGTGATATTAAAGCTATCTCATCACAAAAATTTGGTTTAGAAACATCTTTGGGCAAAATCAATTTTACGAGTAAAGCTACGCCGTATCAAAACCCTAGTTTTACTCGTAACTTTATCCTTGGTTTGATCTTCGCTGCGGGTTTACTCCGTGTTCTCTTGCTTGGATAAGCCCGAAAATACGTCGACTTTGGATATCTTTTGCAACCGTGATAGTGTAAAGATCACTTGGGATAAAACCCTAAAATTACGCATAAGCATAAAGCTTACGCAGAGAAAATCCTACGCATAAGATTTATCTTACGCCTAAGCTTAGTCTTACGCATAAGGTAATCCCACGCCTAAGTTTTCTACGCCTAACTTCTCGCTTTACGCATAACTTTAGTGCTTTTTCCTTAACTTACACGTAAGCTAAACCTACGCGTAACTTCATTGTTACGCCGTAACTTTGGTGTTTTTACGATAAGTCCTACTTGGTTATTGATGCGTGCGAACAATCAAGCTTAAGTCACACAAGCCCGCCACTTGTGAATGGCGGACCGTAACCACTTAAACCGCTCAAAGACGAACTCAATGAAGATCTGAGGAGTATAGTGTTTCCCCGGGTCGTTATGTCCCAGCGAGTTGTGCAATGGATTATCAAACGTTTAGTGATCGAGGAATTTGAACGGGAAAAGGATTTGAAGAGATTATAACTACGGAAAAAGCCAACAAATTAAAACGGCTTAAATGCAAATTAAAGGAGATTAAAAAGATAAAATCTATTAAATAAACGCTATCACTATAATTAAAATGATGTTTTTGTTTTTATGTTTTTACGAAACTGAAATTAAAAACTACGCGACGTACAAATTAAAAAGTAAAACTTACACAATATTAACCCTAAAAATATGAAAATGATGTTTTTACAATCCTAATGATAAAAGAAGATTTATAGAAAAGAAAATTATTTTAAAACTAATTATCTAATTAAAAACTATTTTTAACTATTAAATAATTACCTAAAATACAAGAAAATAGGAAATGAAGCTAGAAAAATAAAATTATGAAATGGAAAAGTCTAAAATATCAAAATAGAATTTTAAAAACTATTTTTGTAATTTTCTGATTCTTTTTCTATTTTCTAGGAATTTTAAACTATTAAAAACTAATTAAATGTCTTAGAAATACAAATTTAACTAAGAAAAATCTAGAAAAATATTTTTTGTCTTTTATATTTATCTAAACCTAATAAAATGAAAATTATTTTTGAACCTTTCTCAATTTTTGTATTAAAAGCTAATTAAAATGCTTAAAACTAGTTTAAAATAAGAAAAATAGCAAAACAATAGGAAAAATCAAAATTTCAGGAAAACTCTAAAATAATGTTAAGAAGCTAGGAAAAATGGAAAACAGGCACTTGTTTGCAAGAAAATGAAATCGATGAATCAAGTGCTTATAAATAAGCACTAAATTAAGCTAAATGAACCAAACAAGCTACCAACCATTAATGTAAGCTATGATATACTAAAAGGACCAAATGAAATGAAATCAACAAACTACAACCACCGAATAGCACAATATCACGATTTGATGATTATGAGAATAAGCTTAAAAGATTCTAGGTACCAACTTGCGGTCCCACAATAAGCACCCAACTAAGCTAAGAAGCGTAACCCAAAAGTTAAAACCTAAACTAGACCTAGGTAGCTACTTATAACCAAAAGACCGGATGTTAACAAGCTATTATGAACCCCGTGCAAGCTTGCACAAAAGTCGAGAAAAACACTCGAATAATCTTGAGTTGGAGAGCAGGCAACAGTCTTGACTTTGAGCTTATGCAGAAGCTTATTTAGCACACAAAAGCTAAAACCAGATAAGAGGTCTTAAAGACCACCTAGCTAACTGCTTATATCCCAAAAATGAGACCCTAAAAAGCTTTAATGAAACCTGTGCACAATCTGCAAGTTCTGTGGAAAACCAATTTTTGACATCTTGACTTTTTGAAACAGATAAACAGTTTGACTTTGATGAGATTCCAAAGCAAATTTAGGACTGATCTTGATGAAATATGATGTAATGAAAGTTTATCAAGCAAGCTTAACAAGTTTTGAACCTATTTGCATTGATTTGTGTAACTGATCCCAACAGATAAACCAACAAGAATGATTAGTACTTATTTTGACTTTTAGTGTTATAGGATGCAATAAGATGGCTAGATTGACTTTACTAGTGATAATAGAGACTCAAGCAACAAAAATCTTACACCAAGATACCACTGAAAACAGTTTAAGCAGGCAAACCAAACACCCCTTCTCTTGACTGTTATGAAAGTTTAAATGGTACAAACACTGAACCAACCTTTTTTAATAATCCAACTAAGTTTAACTAGCCTAAATATTGCTTAATGAACAGAATTCAACTACTTCAAACCACAATTACCAAGTACACAGTGAACTTAAAAATCACTTACAATAGGTCCTTTGCCACAATGGCTTGCCAATTATGAACCCAGAACCACAGTAACCACTATCCTATTTAAACCAACCCAAATGCTTCCATTTCAACCCAATTCCATGTCTGAATCAACCCAAATCCTTCCTGCATTATTTGTGCCCATGTTTGACTTAAGTTGACCAAATTTCAAAATGAATGGAAACTTGAATGATAGCTTGTACAAAGCTATGCTAAGCTCATTTAAGCCCAATGGAACTGAGAAACAAGCATTATGAATCTTTTGAGTGAGATTTGGAAATGGAAAATTTCAACAGTAGCTTTAAACATAAATTCTGAACATAACTTGAATTTATCACTGGAAATAGTTTATAATGATTACGAAACACTTAATTGGATACAAAGAAACAGACACAACGGTTTTTCACTTATCTAAAGCTTTTAACATAAAAGCGACATTAAGTTAAAATTAAAACTACTAGACTCCCTTCTTGCTTCCAAATGCTTCTCTTTATAATCCAAACTCTTAGTCTCTCTCTTCGAAAAGTTCCCATCAATCCTAGCCATTGATGGCTTAAAATCAATCCCGCCATTCAAACATATTTTGGCGCCAATTTTCCTTTTAACAATTGGGACAGGACCGAGATGGTGGGAGGGTACATTTAATGCTTTTGGAGTTTGGTGAGGAGGGGGGGACATGGAAGGATATTGTGAGCTAGGTGGGTGGAATGGTGGGAGTGGTTTGCATTGGCAGGGAGGAAAACGGGAAAGGGAAGAAGGGTGTTTGTTTGACCGGTCTTTGACTGTTGATCGGTTTTGACCGATTATTAGAAAGGGGTTCAAAATGGTAATTGGTGGGGTTCAAAAGAATGGCAGGGTCACAAGTGATATAATGACAAGGGTTTAATGGTGTAAAGGTTTTAAATCACAAGGACCTTTGTTGCAATTTCTGAAAATAGAGGGACCAGTTCTGCCAATTCTGAAAAGTTGATCCAAGGGCTAAAAGTGACAATCTTAAAAAGTGCAAGGACCAAACTTGCCATTTTCCATTTTCCAGGGGCCATTTTTGCCAAATTTCAAACTTGAAGGACTAATTTTGTAATTTCTCAAAACTTTTTACATTTTTCACCAAAGGACTAAATTTGACAACTTATGATTTTAAAAGGACCTTTGGTGATTTATCTTTTGAAATTATGTGCTTAGGGACTATTTCGACAATTTTTGAAATTGGGGGACCTAAACCGCTAATTATGCAAACTTTGCTCATTTTTCATCCGATTTTGAACATTTTGCATCCGAAACATATAAATGCAATTTTGGAATATTTTCAGATTTTGATGCATTTGTGAGCATTTTTAAGTGTTTTGCGCTCAGATTGACTAAAATGATGAGTATTTACACACTCATCAATCCCCACACTAAACCATTGCTAGTCCCTAGCAATCTTTTGAGAAAACATAATGGATTTGAATCTCTTTACCAAAAGCCATTACTTCGAGTAGCCAAATGTTTCAGCTCAAGTAAGAACCATGGTACACCAATAACCATGTGATTTTGAGCAAACCACCGCCTTTCAACGGATTTGATTTTGTCTTTACCGAGCCGCACCCTTCCGGACTAGCCAACTCTTAGATAAATTATCAACATTATCTTTGGTGAGTCGATTACCAATTATGGTTTTTCCATCGCTTTACCACAAGCCATAATCTTGGGCTAGCCAACTCTTCACTTTTTAGGATATGGTGAATGAATACCATACAATTTTGGGCAAATTGCAAGCCATATAAACGGATTTGAGAAATCTTTACCAAGAGCCGTTTGCTCTGGATTAGCTAATCTTTTGTCTTACGACATGGCGGATCGATAACCAAATGAGGAAGTGTAGAACACTTACTCCAAAAAAATTTTGGCCAAAACGGGATTGGGCAGGTATAATTACATGATAAAATTCGTGAGAATCCCCACACTAGAGATGAATATTGCCCTCAATATTCAAAGTACCTATGTTATGCCGAACCGAGAACGTAAAAGGAAATACTACGGCCATTATTTAGAAAGAAGAGATTTTTTTTTTTTTTTTTTTTTTTTTTTTTTTTTTTTTTAAGACTTATATACACAACATGTGGGGTAACTCCCCACACTAGGATGGAACACACGGTGAAAACCCATGTTCACCATCGTTTTGATTACCGAGTCGCTAGCTTGACTCGATCCCCGCTTTCATTGGTTCATGGGGAAAGTTTGTAAGTCCGGACAACCAGGGGAATGTCCTCCAAAGTAATGCTTCACCGATGACCATTCACTTTAAAATTAGGACCATCGGGTTGAGATAACTCAATGGTACCATAAGGATAAACCTTAGCGATAGTGAATGGACCGCACCAACGGGACTTGAGCTTTCCGAGAAAATCTTCAATCTTGAATTGAAAAGAAGGACTCGATCACCAATGTTGAAAACGCGGTTCTTGATTTTGAGTCATGCATCTTCTTTGTCTTTTGTTTATAGATCAAAGAGTTCTCGTAAGCTTGATCACGGAGTTCATTTAATTCATTCATTTGAACTTTCCGATGGTCACCAAATGTCTCGAATATCAAAGTTAGCATGCTTCAAGGCCCAAGATGCCTTGTGCTCGAGCTCAACCGGTAGATGACACGCCTTCCCGTACACTAGCTTGTATGGAGTGCACCGATGGGTGTTTTGTAAGTCGCACGGAAGGCCCGAGTGCGCCATCTAGCTTATCCGACCAAGAGGCACGGTTTCGCCAACCGCCCTCTCCGTAATTCTTTTATCCCCGGTTAGAAACTTCCACTTGCCCACTTGTTTGTGGGTGGTACGCAAGAGAGTACGGTGAGTTACACCATACTTTTGCATGACTCTTTCAAATTGGTCATTGCAAAAATGCGTACCACGATCACTGATTATGGCACGTGAAGTTCCAAACCTAGCAAACAGAGATTTCAAGAATTTCACAACAACTCGGGCATCGTTGGTGGGTAAAGCTTTAGCTTCCACCCATTTTGACAAGTAGTCAACGGCCACGAGTATGTATTTGTTACCACGGGAAGAAGGAAATGGCCCCATAAAGTCAATGCCCCATATGTCAAAAATCTCACACACTTGAATGGCGCTTATGCATTTCATTCCTTTGTGAGATATTCCGTGACGCTGACAAGCGTCACAGTGTTTTGACGAATTCATGGGCAACCTTGTAGATTGTGGGCCAATAGAATCCGAATCAAACACCTTCTTGGCGGTGTAGTTGGGGCTATGATGTCCCCAAGAGGTCCGAATGGCAAGCCTTGAGAATGTCAATAGCTTCCCGACCATACACACATCGCCGATGACTTGATCCGCGCAAATTTTGAACAAGTAGGGTCGTCCCGTAAATAATGTTTCACATCTTTAAAGAATTTATTTTTCGTTGGGACGACATCCTTTCACCACAAAGTTACCCGCATGGTAATTTGCAAAGTCAAGAAACCATGGGGTAGAAGAGTCTCCACTAAAAGAAACCACATTGAGTGTTTCGAGGAAATGTTTCATTAATTTCCTTTCTCTCGAACACATTTTGGTGAGGGTTCTCTAATCGACAGATGATCGCCAGACTGTGTTCTCAGCCCTTTTTATCACGAATAATGATATCAAATTCTTGTAGGAGAGAACCCAACTGAGCAATCTCGGCTTTCCATCTTGTTTTGCAAAGAGATATTTGAGTGCCGAGTGATCCGTATACACCACGATTTGGTCAAGATAAGGTATGGCGGAACTTCTCAAACGCATACACCACAACTAATAATTCTTTTTACTCAGTAGTGGTGTAATGGGTCTAAGCTTCACCATAGTTTTGCTCGCGTAGTGGATTGGCCGAAAATGCTTAGTTTTTCGCTGCCCCAAGACCGCACCGATAGCAAAGTCACTTGCATCGCACATGAGCTCGAAGGGTAAATCCCATCGGGGCAACTAGAATGGGTGCTTCCGTAAGCTTTTTCTTAAGTGTTTCAAAAGCTTCGATGCACGCAGGAGAGAAGATAAAAGGAGCATCTTTTTCGAGAAGATGGGTCATAGGCCGAGCGATTTTAGAGAAATCTTGAATAAATCTACGATAAAACCCGGCATGACCAAGAAAACTCCTAATACCTTTGACGGTAGTAGGATGAGGTAGTTTAGCAATGACATCAACTTTTGCTCTATCTACCTCAATCCCATTCTTGGAAATCTTATGGCCAAGGACTATGCCTTCTTTGACCATAAAGTGGCTCTTCTCCCAATTTAGACAGAGATTGGTGTCTTCGCACCTTTGAAGCATTTTGTCTAAGTGGGAGAGACATGTATGAAATGAGTCCCCAATGACCGAGAAGTCGTCCATAAACACCTCCATAGTTTCCCCGATCATGTCGTGGAAAATGGCCATCATACATCGTTGGAATGTGCCAGGAGCATTGCATAAGCCAAAAGGCATACGTCTATAGGCAAACGCCCGATGGGCAAGTGAATGTGGTCTTTTCTTGATCCACGGATCAATGGGATCTGAAGTAACCCGAGAAACCATCAAGGAAACAATAGTATTCGCTTCGCTAATCTCTCAAGCATCCGGTCCATGAAGGGTAGAGGAAAATGGTCTTTACGGGTGGCTTCGTAACTTGCGATAGTCAATACACACACGCCATCCCGTAACCAATCGAGTTGGAATTAACTCGCTTTCTTCATTCGTGACAACAAGAATGCCACCCTTTTTGGAACGCAATGAATTGGGCTAACCCAAGGACTATCGTGAGATAGGTAAATCGACCGGCATCAAGAAGTTTGAGAACCTCTTGTTTGATAACCTCATGAATCTTAGGATTCACCCTCCTCTCGATGTTGAATCGCCGTTTGAAGTCATCCTCCATTAAGATTTTGTGAGTACAAAACTGTGGTTGATACCCTTAATATCGGAGAGTTTCAAGCAATTGCTTGCTTGTGTGACTTCAAGACCAGATGAGAGTAGCTTTCTCCTCCTCGTCAAGTCTTTAGCAATTATGACGGGTAATTTATCATCACCCTCCAAAATGCATACCGAAATGAGGAGGTAGGTCCTTAAGTTCAACCTCGGAAATTCTTCAAGAGATGATTGTCTTGATTTGATTTCCTCAATTGTGATTTCTTTCGGAGGAGTGAAGGTAATGGATCTTCATTAAGCAATTGCTCAAGATAAAGAATATCCCCTCCGAATCATACATACCATCAATTCCAAAGGAATTGATTCATCAAGAGCTGAAATTCATCGATCTCTTCCAAAGGAAGTCACCTCCTCAAACGGAGAGAGAGGGGAAGAGCGGCAATGATAGGTTGAGAAGATGTGGTGGAATCCCACCCACGTAATTATGAAGATAACCAAGAAACTCTTGAGAGTACTCCTCAAGCAATATCAATTAAATCGACTGATTAACCGATTCAAGATTACACTTGAGGAGTACCTCAAGTTTGATCGAGGTTAAAAATAATGTACTTACATTACCACACGTAAAGTGATTTCTTGCTCAAATACATCTATGAGAGCACGACCGCCTCGTGAATCTCGACCAACAATAAGAGGAACCCGATGATCGGCATCGAAATCAACAACCACAAAATCACCGGAAAATGGAACTTTCCTACTTTCACTAATACATCCTCTGAATGCCAAGAGGACGCGATATAGAATGATCCGCAAGCTCAAGAGTCATGCGGTAGAAATAAGTTCGGAAGAGACAATTTCTTCCACATCGAATACGGCATCGATTGATGCTTGCACCAAGATCGGCAAGAGCAAAGCATTCAATCATCCGTGAAAACACAAGGAAGAAGAAATTTTCCGGGATCTCCTAGCTTCGGGAAGCTTCTTCAATGTAATCACGAGCAATTTTCATTTAAAGGAGTCTTAGCCATTTCAAACAAATTTTCTTTGTTGCTCAACATGTGGTTCGTAGTAGATGCAAACTTGGGCATTAACATGATGGCATCCGCAAGCTTATGTCAAAGTGAAGTTCTTGGAAAATTTGAAAGAATTTTTCCATTTGATGACTAGCTTTCTCATGAGCTTTTGCTCATGTAAACGTGAGGGATAAGGAATAGAAGTTTTGGATTTCGATTCTCAACAGAGCTACAGGAGGTTCAAAACAACTCCTTGATTTGGCTTGGGTTTCTGGACCACTGAGGTTGGATTACCAAGGTGGGACGGTGCGTACTCCATGGGTTTGAATAATTCACCTTGTCCGTTGTTTCCTTGGTAACTTGACTTATTGCCACAGGTGGAGGAGGCATTGAGTCATAGGTCCATTGTGTGTCTGGAGGTTCACTTTCCACTACCTTTGGGAGAGAAGAAGAAGAAGAGTAGTAGGAATAGCGGGTCCAAGATATGAAGCACCACTTCGGTTGTGATCGCCTTTGCATCGCCCGGATTAGCGATCGTGTTGCTAGGTAGAGTACCGAGCCCGAGGGTCGATCATTTAAAGACTTCTTGATGTCGTAAATCGGCTAACCAACAACCGATTCATTTCTCTCGATTTCATGAATTGTTTCAACAACTCATCGATGATGGTCCAGCTTGGAACAATGGCTTGAGTTTGCACAGAAAATTCGCCTCTATTGTTAGGATTCGGCCTTGATTCGAAAATTTCCTTGATTGTTTGCATGAAAATACCACGGTTGAAATTTCCCCGTCTGGGTTTCTATTGAAATTTCCTTGGTGTTGGAAATTTTGATTCGATTTTGAAAACCGTTGTTTGGATTGAAATGACCTTGGTTTTGAAAACCTTGGTTTGGTCTATTCGATTCGATTCGATTACGGTTTTGGTTTTGATTGAAACCGGAGGTCCAGGGTAGTGGTTAGGACGGTGGTTCTGGTCTCAGAGCACGATATTGATTGCCTCCCGATTAGACATCCCGCCCACAAAGATTAGCTTTCAAAGGGTTACCATCGGTGGCCATACGATTATAGTAAGCATGGGGCCACCACGGTAACATACGACTTCCACTTTCTTAACTTCGCAGGAGGTGAAGTTTGTGGAAAAGAGACTTTCTTCGGTTGAGAGAACCAAAGCTTGAATAGCTTCCGTGAGTTTGTCAATCTTAGCATCGGTGCTAGACCGACTCACGGGCGATGAAGAAGAAGAAGGACCAACACCGACTTGGGAAACAACAGCTTGCTTCGTGCAAGGCGGACTTTAGACTTGTTTTCGATGATCGCTAAAGCTTCTTTGATGCTTTGTTAGGAAATTTCCTCCCGCGGAGGAATTGAGAGAATCTTGATCGATTGACTCACCCATTGTAGAAAGTATCGAGTTGCATCAACTTGGAGAAACCGTGGTGAGGACATTTGCGAAGCAATTCCTTGAAACGATCCCACGATTCATCAAGGGTTCATCAAACTTCGAGTGAACTTGATGATTTCATTTTAAGACTCGTGGTTTTGGATGGTGGATAGAATTCATTCACAAATTTCTTCACCGATCTTCCCATGTCTCAATAGACGAGGGGTTGTTTTTCAAGCCAAATCGGGCTTGCCCTCAAGAGAAAATGGGAATGAAGAAGCTTAACAAAGATCGTAGGGACATTCTTGTATTTGATGGTAGATGCAATCTTGTTAAACCATCGAATATGAGCATGAGGATCATCCCGCTCAAAACTGTAGAATTGATTTGAGGTTACAAGATTCAGTAACCCGGTCTTGAGTTCAAAATTTTCAGCCACGATGGCTGGTACCTTGGTTTAAAAATGCGCGCATCATTGCGTAAATTGCGCGCATTGTTGCATTGCATTTAGGATTTCGCATCATGGTGCCTAATGCGAGGTCATCCCAAAATGCGCTCGCATTAGACCGCAATTTGTCGCATTTTTGTATTGCTAGCAACGGTCGCAATTATCACAATATGGAACTTAGGTCATTTTGGAAAAATTAAACTATTTAGAAGAAGGTAAAATATTTTAATAGACTTTGAATAATAGAAGTTGTTTAAAGACGTCCAAACCAAAGACAATAACAACATCCAACCCTACATCCAAATTACCCTTCGGTTTATGATCGTATACCATTAACATGATTTGAAATCCCGCAAACAATCTTCTTATTCTATCTTCATGTTGTGCAAGAGTATATTGTTCTTTGATCATACATAATCATATATGTTAAATAATTAAGCTGGAAATCATATATGTGGTTCAAATTTGACTAAAGTTTTTAGTTTTGACTTTTGCTATTTATTTAGTTATGAATAAGTTAGGATTTTTAGCCACTGGTATAACTTTTAAGTATACATTTAATACATCATAACATCATGTCATCGTGTATATGTATAGAGTAGACTATAATCATTCACGTTCAACTGCATTGAACGGTAACAATAATAAGGACTCAAGCCGAAATTATGGAATTCAAGAATTTACAAGTTCGTTCAATTCGAAAGTAACTAAAGGAGGTGGGTCTCATTTAAAACAACATTTAATTGGAGTTTATAATGTTGGTTCTAAGTATTCTATGTCACGACTTAGTGACTTACTTGTTTTACAAATAGATTATTTGCATATTTTTTAAATCTCATTGACTTTATTTGTAAATTTATTGCATTTACTTGGTACTTTATTTAATATTCTACATATAAATAATTTTTGTATTTTTTTTAATACCAAACGCATCGCGTCTAAAATGCGCTCGCATTTGCAACACGCATCACGCATCGGCCTCGAGGACCTTTAACGCATCGGATCGCAAAACGCAATTTTAAACCAAGGCTGGTACAACGATAGCATCTCCATACCCGTCGATGGGTGCCTGGAGAAGCTCACACATAGGGCGTTCTTCCGCCATGACAACGGAAGTAGTGTGAGCAACCGATCTCGATCCGATCAAGGAGCAGAAATCATGGACACGCCTTCTGGAATCTTGACAAGCTCACGAAATGGGCTTACGATCTAGAAGAGCGAAAAGATACACTAGAGTTAACTCTAAGAGATCTCGAGTTAAGGAGAGAAATGGAATTATGAAAATCTTCCGTATGAGAATGAGAATTATGAAGACGTTTTATAAAAATCGGGTGAGAAGAATCTTTATGGGTTTTCTTTCAAACGTCGATATCACAACAAAATCAATTAACACAAGATCGAGGCAAAACAACAAAGGAACTTAACCAATAATCACAATATGAATGGCTTCTTGAAAAAGGTACACCAATCACAAGGACACAAAGGCAAGTTTTAAATCTTTAGTTCGGGAACTTATTATGGTCGCACCCCAGCTAGGTAGTGCACCGCCTTGGTTTCATGTGGTAATCTTTTAAGTTGTTAATTATTAAAGAAAACGATTTAATCTTTTGTATTTTTATTTTTGATACATATATAGAAACAAAAGGAAAAATATTTTGTGTTTTATACGTTTTTGGTCATTTTGGGTTTTGGATGTTTTATAAAAAAAATATGGATATATATATAGATAGATGGATGATATGAACAAATGAGTGAGTATTCAAACAACTAACTGCTAGACGTAAGATAGTTAGCAAGACACCCAAGCAATGGCGCCTGGGGTTTTGATGCGTTGCGAACAACAAGTTGTAAGTCACACAAGCCCGCCACTTGTGAATGGCGGACCGTAACCAAATTTAAAACCGCTTCAAAGACGAACTCAATGAAGATCCGAGGAGTATAGTGTTTCCCGGTCGTTATGTCCCAAATGTTGTCAGCAATGGATTATCAAACGCTTAGTGATCGAGGAATTTGAACTGAAAAGGATTTGAAGAGATTATAACTACGGAAAAAGCCAACAAATTAAAACAGCTTAAATGCAAATTAAAGGAGATTAAAAGATAAAATCTATTAAATAAACGCTATCACTATAATTAAAATGATGTTTTGTTTTTATGTTTTACTGAACCGAAATTAAAAACTACGCTGACGCATAAATTAAAAAGTAAAACTTACACAATATTAACCCTAAAAATATGAAAATGATGTTTTACAATCCTAATGATAAAAGAAGAATTATAGAAAAATAAAATTATTTTTAAAACTAATTATCTAATTAAAAACTATTTTTAACTATTAAATAATTACCTAAAATACAAGAAAATAGGAAATGAAGCTAGAAAAATAAAATTATGAAATGGAAAAGTCTAAAATATCAAAATAGAATTTTCAAAACTATTTTTGTAATTTTCTGATTCTTTTCCTATTTTCTAGGAATTTTAAACTATTAAAAACTAATTAAATGTCTTAGAAATACAAATTTAACTAAGAAAAATCTAGAAAAATATTTTTTTGTCTTTTTATATTTATCTAAACCTAATAAAAATGAAAAATTATTTTTTTGAACCTTTTCTGAATTTTTTGTATTAAAAGCTAATTAAAAATGCTTAAAAACTAGTTTAAAATAAGAAAAATAGCAAAACAGCTAGGAAAAATCTGAAAATTTCAGGAAAACTCTAAAATAATGTTAAGAAGCTAGGAAAAATGGAAAAACAGGCACTTGTTTGCAAGAAAATGAAACTGATGAATCAAGTGCTTATAAATAAGCACTAAATTAAGCTAAATGAACCAAACAAGCTACCAACTGTTAACAGAAGCTATGATATACTAAAAAGGACCAAATGAAACAAAAATCAACAAACTACAACCACTGAATAGCACAATATCACAGATTTGATGATTATGAGAATAAGCTTAAAACAGATTCTAGGTACCAACTTGCAGTCCCACAATAAGCACCCAACTAAGCTAAGAAGCAGAACCCAAAAGTTAAAACCTAAACTAGACCTAGGTAGCTACTTATAACCAAAAGACCAGATGTTAACAAGCTATTATGAACCCTGTGCAAGCTTGCACAAAAGCTGAGAAAAACACTCAGTGAATACTGAGTTGGAGCAGGGCAACAGGTCTTGACTTTGAGCTTATGCAGAAGCTTATTTAGCACACAAAAGCTAAAACCAGATAAGAGGTCTTAAAGACCACCTAGCTAACTGCTTATATCCCAAAAATGAGACCCTAAAAAGCTTTAATGAAACCTGTGCACAATCTGCAAGTTCTGTGGAAAACCAATTTTTGACATCTTGACTTTTTGAAACAGATAAACAGTTTGACTTTGATGAGATTCCAAAGCAAATTTAGGACTGATCTTGATGAAATATGATGTAATGAAAGTTTATCAAGCAAGCTTAACAAGTTTTGAACCTATTTGCATTGATTTGTGTAACTGATCCCAACAGATAAACCAACAAGAACAGATTAGTACTTATTTTGACTTTTAGTGTTATAGGATGCAATAAGATGGCTAGATTGACTTTACTAGTGATAATAGAGACTCAAGCAACAAAAATCTTACACCAAGATACCACTGAAAACAGTTTAAGCAGGCAAACCAAACACCCCTTCTCTTGACTGTTATGAAAGTTTAAATGGTACAAACACTGAACCAACCTTTTTTAATAATCCAACTAAGTTTAACTAGCCTAAATATTGCTTAATGAATGTAATTCAACTACTTCAAACCACAATTACCAAGTACACAAGTGAACTTAAAAATCACTTACAATAGGTCCTTTGCCACAATGGCTTGCCAATTATGAACCCGTAACCACAAGAACCACTATCCTATTTAAACCAACCCAAATGCTTCCATTTCAACCCAATTCCATGTCCGAATCAACCCAAATCCTTCCCGCATTATTTGTGCCCATGTTTGACTTAAGTTGACCAAATTTCAAAATGAATGGAAACTTGAATGATAGCTTGTACAAAGCTATGCTAAGCTCATTTAAGCCCAATGGAACTGAGAAACAAGCATTATGAATCTTTTGAGTGAGATTTGGAAATGGAAAATTTCAACAGTAGCTTTAAACATAAATTCTGAACATAACTTGAATTTATCACTGGAAATAGTTTATAATGATTACGAAACACTTAATTGGATACAAAGAAACATATTACAACAGGTTTTTCACTTATCTAAAGCTTTTAACATAAAAACGACATTAAGTTAAAATTAAAAACTACTAGACTCCCCTTCTTGCTTCCAAATGCTTCTCTTTATAATCCAAACTCTTAGTCTCTCTCTTCTGAAAAGTTCCCATCAATCCTAGCCATTGGATGGCTTAAAATCAATCCTGGCCATTCAAACATATTTTTGGCGCCAATTTTCCTTTTAACAGTTGGGACAGGACTGAGATGGTGGGAGGGGTACATTTAATGCTTTTGGAGTTTGGTGAGGAGGGGGGGGGGACATGGGAAGGATATTGTGAGCTAGGTGGGTGGAATGGTGGGAGTGGTTTGAAGACAGGGGGAGGGAAAACGGGGAAAGGGGAAGAAGGGTGTGTTTGTTTGACTGGTCTTTGACCAGTGTTGACTGGTTTGACCAGTTATTAGAAAGGGGGTTCAAAATGGTAATTGGCTGGGGTTCAAAAAGAATGGCAGGGTCACAAGTGATATAATGACAAGGGTTTAATGGTGTAAAGGTTTTAAATCACAAGGACCTTTGTTGCAATTTCTGAAAATAGAGGGACCAGTTCTGCCAATTCTGAAAAGTTGATCCAAGGGCTAAAAGTGACAATCTTAAAAGTGCAAGGACCAAACTTGCCATTTTCCATTTTCCAGGGCCATTTTGCCAAATTTCAAACTTCAAGGACTAATTTTGTAATTTCTCAAAACTTTTACATTTTTCACCAAAGGACTAAATTTGACAACTTATGATTTTAAAAGGACCTTTGGTGATTT
The DNA here is from genome assembly GCA_022545495.1 of Chrysanthemum lavandulifolium. Taxonomy (NCBI): domain Eukaryota; kingdom Viridiplantae; phylum Streptophyta; class Magnoliopsida; order Asterales; family Asteraceae; genus Chrysanthemum; species Chrysanthemum lavandulifolium. The sequence goes on from CM040239.1 coordinate 142,439,994, forward strand.
ATCTTTTGAAATTATGTGCTAGGACTATTTATGACAATTTTTGAAATTGGGGACTGAACCGCTAATTATGCAAACTTTGCTCATTTTCATCCGATTTTGAACATTTTGCATCCGAAACATATAAAATGCAATTTTGGAATATTTTCAGATTTTGATGCATTTGTGAGCATTTTTAAGTGTTTTGCGTCAGATTGATTAAAAATGATGAGTATTTACACACTCATCGCTTATTGTGATTTCTACGCCTAAGGATACTTCATCAACAACGGTTCATTCGACTACAAAGATCCATTTTTACCAACACAAGTCTTCAACATGTCACAACCACCATACTCTAACTATTTCCCTTACACTTATTCTCAACGACAACAACAACTAAGTCCACAACATCAACAATGGAATCAACAACCAGCAATTTATCAACAAGAATTTAATCAATAACATACTTCACAAATTGGAGCAATTCCTCCACCACAAATGGTTCAAACACCACCAAGTCTTCAAGTTCAACCCTACACAAATGATTTCAATCAACATCCATCAAGGAACACTATGAAGGAACCCACTTGGTTTGCAAAGATGTGAAGCTTTAGCGACCAACAATCAATTCATGAGGTCGGATCACTGATAGACCTCCAATGCTCACTCCAGAAACTACGATCAATGGGTGATTAGGTTCTTTAGGTTTTGTGATCCAAGAAGCCACATGGAAAGTTCTTAAAGAAGGTTATCTTGGACGGTCCATTTCGTATGCCTCATCGTCATTATACCCGGAGATCCAAATGCTAATCCACCAAGAGATGAACAATCAAACATTGCTACTGTTGCAGGCACTGAATCCGTAAGAACTTCTACACTATGAAGTCGATGAGCTTGCAATGCAATATATTAGGATTACCAAACCCAATTCTTCAAGTGTTGATGCTCAAAAGATCGCAAAGGCAATGTAAGAACACATTCATCTACTTATGGAAGGATCTGCACTCAATCAGAGGATATGGAATCCAAAATTTACTTGGCTTATGAACACTTCTTGATTGAACCCGAGAGACACTAGAGTCTTATCATCATCGATTCTCATACATCATCAATGATTTGGATAAACACAACATCATCATGCCAAGAATTGCGCTAATACTAAGTTCCCGAGTAGTCTTGGTCCCGAATGGGAGAAGTATGTCATTTTTCTTCGCAAGCAAAGAACATGCATCATTCTACATACGGATTGTTGTTCGATTACTTGAAGCCTCATGAAAAGGAAGTTGATAGGAAAGGATTCTCCGTGCTCAAATTGCTTCACCTTTACATCCCGAAAATCAACAACTTGCCTTGTATGCTCAAAAGCTTATCCTCCTCAACCAAAGAACTCAACCAACCGCCACTATCACACTAAATGATCAATCTCAACATAATCAATTGGTTCAATACAACAACAACAATGCTCAAGCATTTGTCAGTGAAGCTAATGAGGAATCTGATCCGATCGAAGCATTTCAACAAGGATTTGTTATGATTGCTAATGCTTTTAGCCATTATACCAACAAATCAAACAATCGTATTCGTTCCTCATCTAACACACATAATCAAGCTATTGTGAACAATGGATGAGTTGAAGTTCAGAATCGTGGTTATGGTCGTCAGATGGGCGGTGGTCAAGGGTTTAATGCTATGGGTAGAAATAACAACAGAGCTCAAGTGGTGGAACAGGAAATGCTCGACTGGGTTGAATGGTCTTCGATGCTACAACCGCAATGAGAAGGACACTGCTAATGCATGCCCAAAGCCGAGGACTAGGGCAATGCTTATCACAAAGAGGCTCTTCTTTTGGCTCTTAAAGATGAAGTCAGTGGAACTCTCACAGACAAAGAACACAAATTTTATGGCGTATGCACTCAAATGATGATATGGAGGACTTGCGGTGCCAATGCAACAAGTATGTTGATGGCTAATATGCATGAGTTACACATGAGTGACACAGCCCAGTGTATGACACCGATGGCTTGTCTCAGTACCAACAAACCATATTTATCTCTCGATCTAATATCTCCGCCAACATCCGAATCCGGAAGGCTCGGAATGTTCAAAATGAGTCATCCACATCTCATTCAAGATTTTCAATTAGACCCCGTAGTTACATTTGACGATCAAGATGACCTTATGGTTTCCACCGATAATCAAATTGACTCTGGTTATACTTGAGGATCTAAGTAATGATCATGTTGTGACTCACGTTGAACACGCCAAACTTTTGCCTCATCCATTTTGCTCGCTTAATACAAGACCAACAAACCATAGTGGAAGAATGTCGCGCAATTAATCGGGACTTAAAAAGTAAAAGGCATCATAACCAAGGATTTTGAATGTTTACAAAAGCAACTCAACTTTTTCAAAACTCAAGAAAACGTGAAAAGGTTTTGAAGCGACCTTTACTAAATCTCATCAAAACGAAAAATATTTAGAGAGACAGATGCGTGATCTAGCCGCTCAAGAATGCTTTGTTGTCTCAAATAGAACAACCGAAACATGAACATAAAAACAAATTAACACTCTCACCTTGAAAATCAAAAGCTAAGGTCGAGTTGTTAACTTGTCAAAAATAGCTCTGCATACAAAAAGCATTCAACGAAACGAATAGATGATCATCTTAAAGAAATTATCGGCTTGCAAAACAAACTTAAAGAGTTTAAAACGTTGTTTACAAACATGGTGAGTCAAGAATCGCTATTGAAAAGTTTACTTTAAAACCCAATCCAAATGGATATGGACCTAATCTTGCCGACATAAACCTAAGCTTTCAACTAAAGCATTCAAACCAAATCCTAAAGTTTCAAGGTAATATAAAATTGATAATTACATGAGTGTTGTTGAATATCATCGTCAAGAGGAATTAGATGCGAAGACGAGAGTCGATCAAAATTAAAAACGTTGTTTACAACAAACCTTTAATTATTCAAAACCGGTCACTTTCACACACCAACGGATTCTTCTAACACACCAAGGGTTATCATAAAACGTCGAGTCTTCTAATGTTAATCCCCAACCGATTATGCACAAATTAATGGTCCTTTACCTTCCATCGCTGAAGTAACTCAACACCGAAAATCGCAAAATTCTTAGATATTTTGACATTTTCATGGTCGACCTCAAACTTTACAACATGAGATAGAATATCATTCGAAATCAAAGTTCAACATTTTCAATCGCCTCGACACGAGAACAACGAGACATTTTTCGAAAAATCTTTTACCAAATGTTAAAATTTTGAAAAATTATGCATTGTCTTGGGAACGGGACTTTCATAAGGAACTTGAGTGATGAAGGTCGTTTTCGAGAAAATGTAAACATCTATTACCAATACTAAATGTAAAAAGAAAATGTTGAGAAAACATGTTGATCGACTCTTGAATAATGTTATCTGTGGCGATATCCATAATATTTTGTTATTGAATTACGTGTCATATGCATCCGATTATATCTCTGCGATACTATTGATAATGTTGTAATCATGGAGAATATTGATAATGTGCTTCAGATCGAGTCTTTAAAAGTTGAAAACGAACACCTCTTACACGAGCTTTCAAATGCAAAACGTCGTCTTCAATGGTGTCAAAAAGATTGTCAAAATCGTGAACTTGCTTTGCAATACAAAATCCACCAGTTGCAATTAAATCCAAAATTTGAGCAACTGGATGATCAAAACGTGTCTTTGAAAAGTCAAATCTCAAAATATGAACAAGAACTTGTAAAAGTTAAACAAGAATATGGTGTCATATTTGATTTACTTAATAAGACTCGCCATGAAGCATCAAACGAACTTGATCATTATCTTGCACACACTAGAGAAGTAATGAATTTTGTTTGGTAATATTCGCTCGAAAATCAAGATTTGATTCACACTATCTTTAAGTTAAGAGAAATGTTAGGAAAGTATGAACAACTTCCGCCAACCGTGATTAAGAGAATAGCACCAAGAACACTTAGTAATCGTGAACCTAGAATGCCTACCGCCAAAACACAAGTTGCTAACGTGCTTCCTTCTACTCAAACAGAATAGTTGCATCTTTTCCAAACGTCCGCACTTCACACCCTAGGAGCACTACATCAAGAATAGGAAGTTGCACCCAAGAAAAGATCAATAAGGAATGCTAAACTAGAAGAACACCCTAGGACTATGAATAAGACTCACGTTGCTTCCACTATTGATATTAAGGCCGGCAAATGTAATAGAAATAGTGATGTAACGAATGCTAAACCTTTAATTACTTTTGATATTCATCGATGCACCTTGTGTTATTTGTCGTAAAAGTATGAATTCGATTGTCATGACAAATGTGTTGCTAAAGCCATCATCTCTCATTTAAGGAATCCTAAGAATCGGAATACCTCTAGGCCCACTAATCATTCTAAGTCTGTGCTTGGTAGACCACCCTCTTTAGATTCTAAGAAACGCATTCTTGTCCCTCGTAGCTCCGGCCACCTCCTAAGAATGTAGTACCACCTAGTGCATTCACTAAGACTAAAGCAAATACTAGTTGGAGATGGCGAAATGGATATATAACACACTAGGATTTAAATGGATGCCTAAAGTTATTGATGTGTGTATGTCTACTATAATCGCCCGAACCTCTAACATTTTGGGTTCCACATCTACTTCTATTCCATCTGTGTCATCTGTGTGTAATGCGTGATACAAATCATTCTCTCGATTGTTGAAAGCGGATGTTCCCGACACATGACAGCAACCTTAAATCATTATCAAACTTTATTGCAAAGTTCATTGGCACCGTCAGATTCGAATGATCACTTCACGCTATCATGGGCTACGGAGACTATATCAATGGGAACATCGAAATTAGCGTGGTTTATTATGTGGAAGGCCCTGGTCACAACTGCTTTCGAGAGGTCGGGCCTGTGATGGAGATTTGGAGGTTGCTTTCATGGAGGAATCTTGTTTCATTCATGATCTACAAGGAAACGATCTTATGTCCGGCTCGCGTAACTCAAGTCTTTACACTATCTCTATGCAAGACATGGTTGCTTCATCTCCCATCTCGCTTAATTTCAAAGGCAACATCAACAAAATCCTAGCTATGGCACCGCTGCTCTCACATTTAAACTTTCAAACTATAACCAATCTTGCTCGACACAAACTAGTTGAAGGTCTCCCACGATTCCGGTATTCTAAAGATCACCTTTGCTCACCGTGAACAAGGGAAAAGCACTCGTGCTCATTTTCCTTCAAAGGTGGAACACAACTCAAAGATGTGCTTCATCTTCTTCACATGGATTTGTGTGGCCCGATGCGCGTGCTAACGATCAATGGCAAACGCTACATCTTAGTAATTGTTGATGACTATTCACGATGGACTTGGGTCTACTTTCTTCAAGCAAAGACCAAGCTCCACAATGATCATCACCTTTCTCACGAAAATTCAAGTTCACTCGAACACCGCTCGCCAAATAAGAATGCATAAAGGAACCGAATTTGTTAACCAAACTCTTCGAGAATTTTATGAGAAAGTGGAATTCAAAGATCGACATCTATTGCACATACACCGTAACAAAACGGAGTTGTTGAAAGACTAAACCGAACATTAGTGGAAGTCGCAAGAACAATGTTAATCAATGCTAAACTTAGATTACTTATGGGCGTGTCGATTCATCGCATGCTATACTCAAACCGCTCTATGATTACTAAATGCCACAACAAAACACCTTTGAGCTTCTCCACAACCATAAACCAAATCTCAAACACTTTCATGTATTTGGATCCCTATGCTATCCGAATAATGATTGTGATGATTTTGGAAAGCTCAAAGCCAAAGTCGACATTGGTGTCTTTATTGGATATTGTGAGAATTCTAAAGGTTACCGGATCCGAATCGTCGTACAAAGCAAAAGTTATGGAAACGATTCATGCTCATTTTGATGAACTTACGGAAATGGCTTCGAGCATAACAACTTGGAACCCAACACAACCGCTTAAACTTTCCCCAAACCCCATCATCACCGAACAAAGCCCCACCACTCATCAACAAATGGAAAGACTCTTTGCTCCTCTATTCAAAGGACGATATTGATGAACGTGATCCGTGTATCCGCTGTTACCGCTCAACCCGATACTACTCTTATACCGACACACTGCTACAACAACTATCATTGAAGAAGCACCACCGCTGACTCCACCACAACATTTGAACAAACCGCTTCAAAGAATGATGAACCGGTGATGATGTTCTTAATGAAGTACCCCACTGCGCATTTTGATCCAAATGCTTCTTTAACCCGTTTGCTAATGACATCACTTTGATGATGTCGCGGAATCATCAACAAACCATTTGAATCCTCCGAATCGCACAATGTATACCAAAATCAACCTCTACACATCGATGGACAAAAGACCATCCTCCGCAAATATCATTGGCAACCCAAATCAACCAACCGTTACGAGACAACGCCTTCACACGATGGTGAACATTGCATTTATGCACTCACCGTCCGCTAACTGAGCCTAAAAACATTAAAGACGCAATGACAAAAGACAACCGATTGAATCCATGTAAGAAGAATTCAACCAATTCAAACATCTTGAAGTATGGGAATCGGTTGAAAGACCAACAGGGTCTACGCCATTGGTCTCAAATGGATTTGGAAAACAAATTGATGTCAAGGAACGTAATCCGAAACAAGTCACGCCTAGTTGCTAAGGGTTATCGTTAGGAAGAGGAATAGACTTTGAAGAATCTTTGCTCCGGTTGCTCGCCTTGAGGTCGTTCGGATATTTCTCGCGTCGCGCTCATATGAATATGACAGTCTTTCATATGGATGTCAAAACTGCGCTTCTCAACGACAACCGAAGAAACGGTTTATGTCACCAACCGTAAGGATTCGTTGATCCCGAGTTCCCGAACCATGTCTACAAACCGAATAAATCTTTATGGTCTCAAACAAGCTCCTGCATGGTACGATAAGCTATCATCTTTTCTCATTGCTAATAATTTCACCAAAGGTTCGGTCGACCCTACTCTTTTTATACAATATCACGGACACATATCTTAATTGTTCAAATTTACGTGGATGACATCATTTTGGGTCTACACATAAAATACTCAATCGCTTTTGCAAAACTAATGAAGAAAAATTTTGAAATGTCCATAATGGGTGAACTTACGCTCTTTCTAGGATTGCAAGTTCATCAATCACCCCGTGGTATTTTCTTGAGTCACCAAATATGCCCTTGAATTGTTAAACAAATTTGGAATGAAAATCATGATACTTATGCCACACCAATGACTCATACCAAGAAGCTAGACGATTTACATGGGAAAATAGTAGACCCTACCAAATACCAAGTACTATTGGGTCTCTCATGTATCTAACAACTAGCGACTGATATTGTCTTTGCCGCTTATCTATGCTCCCGCTATCGTCATGACCAACCGAAACCCACCTCTTGAGGCTAAAAGAATCCTCCGATACATCAAGGGAACCATTAACTGGGGATCTTTATCCGAAGGATTCTAGTTTTGAACTAATCGCTTTTAGACGCCGACCACGCAGGATGCTTAGACTCATGGAAAAGTACTTGAGAGCACTACAATTTCTTGGTGATAAACCGTGTCCCGGAAATCGAAGAAGCGTGGATTGTACATCACCGCATCAACCAAAGCGTAATATGTAGCCATGTTGGCGTGTTGTGCTCAAGTTATTTGGATGAGAACACAACTCAAAGACTATGGTTACGTATTTGATGAATCTCGATGTATCGCGACAATCGGAGTGCCATTGCGATCTTGTGCAACTCGCTTCAAGACTCGAAATCAAAGCACATCGATCTTCGCTATCATTTCATCAAGGACCACGTGGAGCAGTGCAGTTGAATTATACTGGCAAGGTGCAAATACCAATTGGCGATCTAATCACCAAAGCCTTGCCTCCCGCTAGGTTTAATGAGTTGGTCCACCGGATTGGTATGCGGTGTTTGACTCAAGAGAATTGATGAACTCTTAAAACAATCTTAAAACCAACAAACACCAAAATCTCTTTTGTAAATAATTTTTCAAAACAAAATACAAAATAGAAAATCGATAAAACAACAAAAATATTCTTCTATCTATATTTCTTCAAACATGGCAAGTATATTTTTCAACAACACTCAAATCTTTCAAAATTCAAGATTTTTCGATCAAGTGTTGAGGGGAGACAATTTAATACCTAACAGTTTCACATAATCACTGTACTTGCATGTTACCTAATCCCGGTTTTTTTCTTTAATATTGGTGGTCACATTTCTGGTTTCTGACACTCCTCAGACTAAAATTTATAACCTTGCATTATTTCTTAAGTCGAGGGGGAGTGTCGTCAAAGTTATTTCCAAATATTCTTTGTTTGGTAACCAAAATGGAAGTTAAATGGCTTTGGATGAAAATGGAAAAGGTGGAGGGACTATTGTTGTCAAAAACTCAAAGTTATTTTCATAAAAACTCTCCACCTAACATATCACTTCACATTTATTACACAAACCAAACTCATCCTACGCCTAAGAATCGTTCAAGAATCTGTGTTTTGGATCATAATTTCGTAAGTGGTTTAATGTTTCTTACATGATTTCAAACAATGGTTTTGATTTTTACATAAATCCAACGGTTAAAATGGTGTATATGTTTGATTTTGTGTTCTACGCTTATGCGTATGAACACATGATCAAGATTGTGTGTTTGTGGTTAAAAAGATAGCGTCAAAATGCTTTTATAACATCGTTGATATCATTTTTATCCTCAAAATGCACCCAGATACACGAATTGATGGATTTTGGTAATTAGGGTTTATGCGTGGGTTTAGGTGTTTTCATATGTGAACGTTTTTGGTGTTAAAGATTGTTGTATAATGTTGTTTTCAAGTTGAACTAATCATATCTAAGCCCAGAAACTACCCAGAAACACTAATGATTCATAAATTGAAAATTAGGGTTCTAGTTCATACAAATTGGGTTTTCTTGATTGGCCTTGAATTTGATGTTAAAACTTGGATAGAACAACTTACTATGCCTCTAAGACTTACCAGAAATACTTTGGTGCAATTTCTATGGCTAAAATTCTTAAGCGTAATATATGAACTATTAGGGTTTTAGTTTACGCAGAAGACTTTTACGCCAAACCTGCTTTAATGAGTTTCTTGCCATGATCTATTTTAGAATGAATGATTAAGGCTAATATTGATGTTATGATGATGTTATTTCGTGCTTGCTACCGTAAAACTCGTAATCAAGGTTATTGAAAATCTACGCATAAGGATCACCTTACGCGTGAAAGTTATGCATAAGAGAAATTCACGCGAATCGTACGCGTGAAGGTTCTACAAAGGACCACGCGTATCCCGTGAAGGATATGCGAAATGTACCCCACGCATAAGGTCTACTCACGAGTAAGCCTTACGCGTAAGGTTTTATATACGCCACGCCGTAAGCTTTACGCATAAGGTTCCCTTTTCCCACGCTGTAACATTTCTTACGCTGTAAGTAAGGATCCCACGCATAAGCTTGCGCTCACGCTGATACTTCTCCCTGCTTACGCATAAGCTACCATTTCTACGCATAAGCCTTGATCTAACCTTCATTATGAACTGCACGTGCAAACTTGTAAATAAATAAATCATAACGTCACGAAACCAATAATGTCACTAATAAACTTAAACGCTTAATATGTTGTGTTAAATAAGTGATAACATAAACTTTAAAACTTAAAGTTAACCAACTCACAAAACTTATCACAACGCTATTGGACTATTGGACAAACAAGTGACTTTGGACTCAGAATAATCATTGACATTTTACATTCAATAATTAGACAATAAAACCTTCTCTTGACTAACATTATGTCTTTCGATATGTTGGTTCTATCCCAACCGCCAAGTTTTCTCACGCGAGCTAGTTAACTCGATTGTGAATGGCTAACCGTAAGGAACTTAAAACAGCACACACACCAAATTCAATTTAGATCAGAGAATACAGTGGATTCCGGGTCGTTAAGTCCCACGGAGGATGACCGTGTTTAACACAATCGATGTCGAATAACCACTAAGGATAGTGATCGAGAAGGATTTTGAGTTATTTTATAAATTACAGGGCTTAAATGCAAATTAAAAGAAATAAAAGATAAAATGTATTAAATAAACGCTATCACTATTTTTAAACTGATGTTTTTGATTTTATGTTTTTACAAAACTGAATTTAAAAACTACGTGACGTACAAATAAAAACGTGAAACTTACACAATATTAATCCTAAAAATATGAAAATGATATTTTTACAAACCTAATGATATGAGAAAATTTTAAGAAAAAGAAAATTATTTTTATAACTATTTATCTAATTATTATTAATTAAAAACTATTTTTAACTATTTAATAATAACCTAAATTACAAGAAAATAGGAAATAAAGCTAGAAAAATAAAATTATGACTTGGAAAAATCTAAAATAACAAAAGAGAATTTTCAAAACTATTTTTATATTTTTCTGATTATTTTTCTATTTTTTATGAATTTTAAACTATTAAAAACTAATTAAATTACTAAAAATTACAAATTAAACTATGAAAAATCTGGAAAATTACTTTTTTTACTTTTTATATTTATCTAAACCTAAGAAAATTGAAAAATTATTTTTTTGAACTTTTTCTGATTTAATTGTATTAAAAGCTATTTAAAATTACCTAAAACTGCTTTTAATTAAGAAAATAGCAAACTGTTATGGAAAATTATGAAAATTTCAGGAAAAGTCTAATTTAATATATAGAATCTAAGAAAATAGAAAAACATGGCTTGTTTGGTAGAAATTGAAGTCAGAAACCAAGTGCTTATGAAATAAGCACTTAAATAAGCCAAAGGGTACCAAATGGGAACCAACCGAACACGTAAGCTTTGTTATGCTAAAATAGCCAAATGCAACTAAAACAACTATCTTTAACCTCTGATAAGCTAACTCAACAGATTTGGATGTTTTGAGTTTTATGCTAAAAATCAGATTTGAGTGCTACATGAGCTTAAGCATCTCAACTCAATAAGCTACAATTGAAAACCAACAATTGAACTATACTAGACCGCTAAGAACATGTAAACCAAAACCAGCCCTAGAGAAGCTCGATGAGCTCGGACAAGCTATGCAAGAGCTTGGGAAAACTCAAGATTGATCGAGTTGTATGAGCAGGCAACCGAGCCCTTTTGACAAGCTCCTTTGAAGCTTTTAGAAAATTTCTAAAATTCTACAAAATGACCATAAGAAATTAGACCATGTTGAACTTTAAAACCCTAAGTTTCACTTGATATGACCCAAGAATGAATCTATTAAAATCCACTCACCGCCCAAAACCCGAATTTCAACTTTTGACTTTAGAGCGGTTGAGACAAGTTTGACTTTTGTGAACTTTGAAACTAATTTAAGGACTAATTATGTTGTATTATGATGGAATGAAACTATATTAGGCTAATCTACATGAATTCTAAACACATAACAAGATTTTGGCTTTGCAAAATTATAACAGCTTAAGTACTTAAGACAATGGATTAATGATTTTGACTACGAGAGCTTGCAGCACACTTTTATGACCGATATGAGCACAAATGGACTAAACAATCATGAACTAACAGATCTCAAACATTGAACAACCCTTAAACTCGGTTTGTGCAAGAATCCAAACACACCTTATATTGACCGATTTGTAATTTAAAATGATCCAAACATTGAACCAACTGGTTTTAATGATCAAACTAAGTTTAAATAACTTAAATACTACTTAATGATCGATTTTAACTACTTCTAACCACGCTACCAAATATGCAATGAACTTGAATATAACTTACAATAGGTCCCTAGCCACAATGGCTTGCCATTATTGAAACCGAACCACAAGAACTACTAACCTATATAAACCAACCCCATAGAACTCGTAATCCACCCATTTCCATTTCGCTTTAACCCATTTCTGCTTCATGCCCATTTTTGCTCCATTTTGACTTATGTTGACCAATTTCCAAACCGCTTAAAACTTTGAACACAAAGCTTACGTAAAGCTATGAGAAGCTTGTATAAGCTTATTGTAATCGAGAAATAAGCTTTTGGAAGCTTGTACATAAGAATTGAAAACCTAAAAGTGCAACAAGAATACAAAAATATGAGAATAGATAAAACTTTGGAATTGATGATTAAAACTAGATTATACCGAATATGTAACTTAAGTTTAATACATTCAAACAAAAGATAACAGCTTTGAACTTGAATTAATACATTTGAACTAAAACGACATGAAAGAAATTTTACAAAATTAACTACCCACTCTCTTGCCTCTTCTCTTCTTTTATGCTTCAAATGAGCTCCACGTGTCCTTCCGAGAGTATCCCACCTCTATTTGACCAATGGGTGAGTTTTGAGCATCGTGGCCATTTTTATCATTTTGGCGGAAAGTCGCTTTTGACTTGTAGCCTCTGAAATAGCAGCTAGGGGGTGGCATTTAATGTAGTGGTTTGTGATGATGAGGGGTGGTGGAAAAGGTTGAGGTGATGGGAGGAGGCCTGTGGTTTGAGGCAACTGGGAAGATAGATGTACAGTGACAAAGTGGAGGAAAGGGCTGAGAGTTTGACTTTGGTTTGACTTGGGGTTCAAAAACAGGGGTCAAAGGGTCACAATGGTGTATAATGGCAGGGTCAATTTGGTTTTGACAAGTCTTGGCTTAGGCTTATTATACAAGGACTAAACCGCCACTTTTCGAAAGATGAGGACCAAACCGCCAATTTCTCAAAGTTAACATAAGGACTGAATTTGACAAACTTTAATAGTACAAGTACCATTTTGACATTTTCTAATTCTCAAAGGACCATTTTGCCAAATTACAAAGTTCGTGGACTTAAGTTGTAATTTTGTAAATTTGAATCTCAAGGACCAATTTTGACAACTTAGGAATCCCTAGGGACTTAAAATGATATTTTTCTTTATTTAGATTTACTAGGACTGCTTTTGACAACTTTTGAAACTGGGGACTAAACCGCCAATTATGCAAACTTGATACGCTTTTCACCGATTTTGATATTTTTGCATTTAAAACACATAAAACACTTATTTGTGATATTTTTATCATTTTGATGCATTTCGAGTGTTTTCGATGTTTTTGCAGCTTAATTTGTACAAAAATGATGAGTATTTACACACTCATCAATCCCCACACTAAGATATTGCTAGTCCCTAGCAATGTTTTGAGAAAATTAATGGATTTCATCTCTTTACCAAAAGCCATTACTCGAGTAGCCAAATGTTTCAGCTCAAGTAAGAACCTTGGTACACCGATAACCAAATGATTTTGAGCAAATCACCGCCTTCAACGGATTTGATTTGTCTTTACCGTGCCGCTTGCTTCGGACTAGCCAACTCTTAGATAAAATATCTTTGGTGAGCCGATTACCAATTATGGTTTTCCAATCGCCTTTACCACAAGCCATAAACTTATGGGCTAGCCAACTCTTCACTTTTAAGGATACGGTGAGTGAATACCATACAATTTTGGGCAAATTGCAAGTCGTCAACGGATTTGAGATATCTTTACCAAGAGCCGCTTGCTCTCGGATTAGCCAATCCTTTTGTTTATTAGACAAGGCGGATCGATAACCAAAGATGAGTAAGTGTAAAACACTTACTCCAAAAAAAAATTTTGGCCAAAACGGGGAATTAGCGGTATAATTACATGATAAAATTCGTGAGAATTCCCCCACACTTAGAAATGAATATTGCCCTCAATATTCAAAGTACCGCTGTTATGCCGAAACATAGAACGAAAAGGGAAATACTAAGGCCATTATTTAGCATGATTTTTTTTTTTTTTTTTTTTTTGAAACTCTTATATATACACAACATGAAGGCTAAACTCCCCAAGCTACACTGTGGGCTAACCGAACACACGGGGTGAAAACCCATGTAGCATGCTACTTTTTGATTCCCGAGTCGCTAGCTTGACTCGATCCCCGCATTCATTGGTTCATGGGGAAAGTTTGTAGATCCGGACAATCACGGGGGAATGTCCTCTCCAAAATAGTGCTTCAATCGATGACCATTCACTTTAAAGTTTGGACCATCGGGTTGAGATAACTCAATGGTGCCATAAGGATAAACCTTAGTGATAGTGAATGGTCCGCACTAACGGATTTTAGTTTTCCGAGAAAATCTTCAATCTTGAATTGAAAAGAAGGACTCGATCACCAACGTTGAAAACGCGGTTCTTGATTTTAGAGTCATGAATCTTCTTTGTCTTTTCTTTGTAGATCAAAGAGTTCTCGTATGCTTGATCACGGAGTTCATTTAATTCATTCATTTGAACTTTCCGGTGATCACCACCGTCTCAATATCGGTTGGCATGTTTCAAGGCCCAAGATGCCTTGTGCTCAAGCTCAACCGGCAGATGACATGCCTTCCGTGATACAAGCTTGTATGGAGTACACCCGATGGGTGTTTTATAAGTCGTCCGGAAGGCCCGAGTGCGCCATCTAGCTTATCCGACCAAGAGGCACGGTTTTCGCCAACCGTCCTCTCCGAATTCTTTAATCCCGGTTGGAAACTTCCACTTGCCCACTTGTTTGGGGTGATACGCAGAGAGAGACGGTGAGTTACACCATACCGCATGACTCTTTCAAACCGGTCATTGCAGAAATGCGCACTACGATCACCGATTATGGCTCGTGGAGTTCCAAACCTAGCAAAAGAGATTTCAAGAATTTCACAACAACTCGGGCATCGTTGGTAGGCAAAGCCTTAGCTTCAACCCATTTTGACAAATAGTCAACGGCCACGAGTATGTACTTATTACCGCGAGAAGAAGGAAATGGCCCCATAAAGTCAATGCCCCGGATGTCAAAAATCTCACACACTTGAATGGCGCTTATGGCATTTCATTTCTTTGAGAGATATTCCCGTGACGCTGACAAGCGCCATGTGCTTTGACAAATTCATGGGCATCCTTGTAAATCGTGGGCCAATAAAACCCGAATCAAACACCTTTTGGCGGTGTAGTTTGGGCTATGATGTCCCCAAGAGGTCCAAATGGCAAGCTTTGAGAATGTCAATAGCTTCTTGACCATACACATCGCCGTCGATGACTTGATCCGCGCAATTTTGAACAAGTAGGGTCGTCCCGTAAGTAATGTTTCACATCTTTAAAGAATTTGTTTTTCCGCTGGGACGACATCCCTTTCACTATGAAGTTACCCGCATGGTAATTTGCAAAGTCAAGAAACCATGGGGTAGAAGAGTCTCCACGAAAAGAAACCGCATTGAGTGTCTCGAGAGGAAATGTTTCATTTATTTCCTTTTTCTCGAAAACATCTTGGTGAGGGTTCTCTAATCGACAGATGATCGCACCTGTGTTCTCGCCTCCTTTTTATCACGATAATGATATCAAATTCTTGCAGGAGGAGAACCCAACGGAGCAATCTCGCTTTGCATCTTGTTTTGCAAAGAGATATTTGAGAGCCGAGTGATCCGTGATACACCACGCATTTGGTCAAGATGAGGTATGGTTTAAATTTTCAAACGCATACACCACAAATAATAATTCTTTTTCCGTAGTGGTGTAATGGGTTTGAGCTTCACCATAGTCTTACTCATGTGAGTGGATAGGCTGAAAATGCTTGGTTTTACGCTGCCCCAAGACCGCACCGATAGCAAAATCACTTGCATCGCACATGAGCTCAAAGGGTAAATCCCACCGGGGCAACTAGAATGGGTGCTTCCGTGTTTTTCTTTAGTGTTTCAAAAGCTCGACGCACTCGTGAGAGAAGATAAAAGGAGCTTTTTTTCAAGAAGATGGGTCATAGGCCGAGCGATTTTGGAAAATCCTGTATGAATCAAGCGATAAAACCCGCATGACCAAGAAAACTCCTAATACCTTTGACGGTAGTAGGATGAGGCGCTTAGCAATAACATCAACTTTGCTCTATCTACCTCAATCCCATTTTGAAATCTTATGGCCAAGGACTATGCCTTCTTTGACCATAAAGTGGCTCTTCTCCCAATTTAGACATAGATTGGTGTCTTCACACCGCTTTAGCATTTTGTCTAAATGGGAGAGACATGTCCAAATGAGTCCCCAATGACCGAGAAGTCATCCATAAACACCTCCATTGTTTCCGATCATGTCGTGGAATATGGCCATCATACATCGTTGGAACGCGCTGAGCATTACATAAGCCAAAAGGCATACGCTTGTAGGCAAAAGTTCCGTATGGGCAGTGAATGTGGTCTCTCTGATCCCGTGGATCAATGGGGATCTCAAAGTAACCCGAGAAACCATCAAGGAAACAATAGTACTCATTCCTCGCTAATCTCTCAAGCATCCGATCCATGAAGGGTAGAGGAAAATGGTCTTTACGGTGGCGCTATTCAACTTACGATAGTCAATACACACACGCCATCCCGTAACCAAATGAGTTGGAATTAACTCGCTTTCTTCATTTGTGACAACAGCTATGCCACCCTTTTTGGAACACAAAGTGAATCGGGCTAACCCAAGGACTATCTCGAGATTGGGTAAATCAATCCTCGCATCAAGAAGTTTGATAACCTCCGCTTGATAACATCATGGATTTTTGATTCACCTTCTCGATGTTGAATCGCTGGTTTGAAGTCATCCTCCATCAAGATTTTGTGAGTACAAAACTCGTGGTTGATACCCTTAATGTCGGAGAGTTTCCAAGCAATTGCTTGCTTGTGTGACTTCAAGACCTTTATGAGAGCAGCTTTTCATCTTTACTCAAATCTCGAGCAATAATGACAGTAATTTATCATCACCTTCAAGAAATGCATACTCAAGATGAGGTGGTAAGTCCTTAAGTTCGACTTCAGAAATTCTTCGCTTTTCTCAACCGACTTGACTTCCTTGTTATGAAGCTTGACGGAGGGAGTGGAGGAGAAGTGTCCCGATTTAACAACTTCTCAAGAATAAGAATATCTCCTCCGGATTAATCTCATGGTGATTAATCTCTTCCGAATTGCATCACTAGTGTGAGGGGTTGATGAGTGATCATCTTTAAGCAATTTCTCAATGAGAAGTATGTCCCCTCGATGTCAATTGAGCGTGATCAATTTCCCATGGAATGTAATCACTAGCCAAGTATGCTTCAATCTCTTCCAAGATGAAGTCGCCTCAAACGGAGTGAGAGAAGGAGTAGAATTGGCTATGATAGGTTGAGAAGATGTGGTGGGATTCCCACTCACGTAATTATGAGAATAACCAAGAACTTCGAGAGTACTCTTCGTAGCAACATCAATGATATCTATTCGGTTAACCGACTCGTAATCATAGTTTCATGGAGTACCTCAAGTTTGATCAAGGTTAAAGGTGACAACTTCATTACCAACACGTAATGTGATTTCTTGCTCAAATACATCAATGAGAGCACGGCCTGCTCTCGTGAATCCTCTTCCAACAATGAGAGGAACCCGTGGATCAAGATCGAAATCAACAACTACAAAGTCACCGGAAAATGGAACTTTCCTACTTTCACAAATACGCCCCGGCAATTCCAAGAGGACGGATATTGTACGATCCGCAAGCTCGAGAGTCATGCATGTAGGAGTAAGATCCGAAGAGAAAGTTTCTTCCATACCGAATGAGGCATCGTGTTTATGCTTGCACCAAGATCGGCTAAGGCAAAGCATTCAACCATTCCCGAAATACACAAGGTAAGAGGAACTTTCCAGATCTCCAAGCTTCGAAGCTTTTTCAAGATAATCGCAGAGCGCCTCTCGAGGAGTTTTAGCCATTTCAAACAGCTTTTCCTTGTTGCTTAACATGTGTTTGAGAGTTGATGCAAACTTGGGCATCAACATGATAGCATCCGCAAAGCTTATGTCAAAATGAAGTTCTTGGAAAATTTGAAAGAATTTTTCCATTTGTTGACCGGCTTTCACATGGAGCTTTTGCTCATGTAAACGTGATGGGTAAGGAATAGAAGATTTGGATTTGGTATTTTCAATCGAGCTACAGGAGGTTCAAAACAACTCTCGGATTGGATTTTGGTTTCGGACAACCCGAGGATGGACATTGTTGGTACCTCCGTTATTAGTAGGAAGTTCCTTGTCCTTTGTCGCCTCGTGTTCACTTTCCACTACCTTCGGAGAGAAAGAAGAGGTAGTAGGAATAGCGGGTCCATCATATGAAGTACCACTTCGGTTGTGATCGCTTTGCATCGCCTCGGATTAGCGATCGTGTTGCTAGGTAAAGTACTTGAGCCCGAGGGTCGATCATTTAAAGACTTCTTTAATTCAACGATCCGACCGACCAACAACCTGTTTGTCTCCTCTTGAGTCTTCATGAATTGCTTTAAAAGCTCATCGATGTTGATACAGAGGAGGTGGAGGGATAATTTGAGGTCGTATGTTCGATTATAGCCGAATTCCCTTGATTAGGATTCATATTCCCGAAATTGATTCCCTCGATTGTAAGTGTTTTGATTAAGATTTCCTTGATGTTGGAAACCTTGATTGGGTCCGAATAGAAATTACCTTGGTTTTGATAACCTTGGTTCATTCTTGGTTGGTTCGATTCGGTTAGATTCTCGTTGAAACCGGTGGTGCTCGATAAGTGTTAGCACGGTAGTTTGGTTCATTATGAGGACGGTATTGATTACCTCCTTGATTTGAAGTACCGCTATAGCATTAGCTTCAAAAGGACTACCATCGGTGGCGAGACATTGTAGTATGCATGAGGACCACCACAAGTAACACAAACTTCAACTTTCTTCACTTCACCATATGATGGTGTCTTGTGTGAAAGTGACTTTCTTTGGTTAGCAAGAACCAAAGCTCGAACAATATCCGTGAGTTTGTCAATCTTAGCATCGGTGCTAGATGTACTCACGGAGATGAAGTAGAAGGTCCAAGATTAGACTCGAGTGATATGTCTTTGTGCGGAAAGGACGGACCGGGACTTGTTTTCAATGATTTGCAAGGCTTCTTTTGTGGTCTTGCTCAAGAAATTACCTCCGCGGAGGCATTCAAAGAGTCTTGATTAGTCCGGTTCGACCATTGTAGAAAGTATCCATTTGCATTAACTCGGTAAAACCATGATGCGGACACTTACGAGCAATTCTTTGTAACGATCCCATGCCTCCCGAATGATTCATCAAATCTCGAGAGAATTTCATTATCTCATTCTTAAGACTTGTAGTTCGGGATGGAGGATAGAATTGCTAACAAACTTTGTGACTAGATCTTCCCATGTCTCAATGGAACGAGGGGTTGTTTCTCAAGCCAATTCCGGCTTGTCCTCTAGAGAAAATGGGAATGTAAGAAGCTTGATAGCTTCATGGGACATTCTTGTACTTGATGGTAGATGCAATCTTGTTAAACCATCGAATGTGTGCATGAGGATCATCCCGCCAAAACCATAGAATTGGCTTTGGGTTACCGATTAAGTAACCCGGTTTTGAGCTCAAAAGTATCGCCCACGATGGTCGGGACAACAATAGCATCTCCGTAACCCTCGATGGGTGCTTGGAGAAGCTCATTCATCGGCTTGTCTTCCGCCATTACACAGGTGGTGGTGGTGGTAAACGCCTCGCCACGGTCAAGGAGCGAACGCCCTCACGCTCACGAGGAATCTTTCCAAGTTCGAAAGTGGACTTGTAGAATCGAAGAACGAGCGCGCATGCACTAAGTATAAAAATCAGCCAAAACAAATGCGAGGCAAAACGACAAGTGAACTTAACCAATAATCACAAATGAAATGGCTTTTGAAAAGGTACACCAAATCACAAGGACACAAAGGCAAGTTTTAAATCGATGTTCGGGAACTTATTATGGTCACACCCCGCTAGTAGGTGTATCGCCTTGATTTGCGGTGGTTGATTTTTATGTATATTAAGTACCACCGAAAAGACGAGGTATAGATTTGTGCCGATGGGTTTAAAAACTTTTGGACAATATTTTTGGTATCGTCTCGCTTAACCAAATCGTATTTCTTTAAGAATCACCTTAAAAGAAACACAAGCTAGAAAACGTTACGATTGTTTTGTTGTTTTATATTTTGTTTGGTGTTTTTAACACTTTAGGAAAAGTGTTAATGAACTTTTGATTTTGTTATAACTTTACAAAAACTGCTTTTACAAAAGGTGGTATATGTGCAAGCACGGGTCTCGAAAATGCTTAGAACACGCTTATACCTCCCGTCAATGCGCCAAAATTTGATTGGTGCAAAACCGCAAGTTTTCTCACGCGAGCTAGCCACTTGTGAATGGCTAACCAGAAGGAACTTAAAACACTCACACACCAAATGCAATTTAGATCAGAGAATACAAAGGATTCCCTGTCGTTAAGTCCCACTTGAGGATGACCGTGTTTAACACAATCGATGTCGAATAACCACTAAGGATAGTGATCAAGAAGGATTTTGAGTTATTTTATAAATTACAGGGCTTAAATGCAAATTAAAGGAAATTAAAAGATAAAAATATTAAATAAACGCTATCACTAATTTTAAACTGATGTTTTTGATTTTATGTTTTATAAACTTAAATTTAAAACTACGCGACGCATAAATAAAAACGTGAAACTTACACAATATTAATCCTAAAAATATGAAAATGATATTTTACAAACCTAATGATATGAGAAAATTTTAAGAAAAGAAAATTATTTTATAACTATTTATCTAATTATTATTAATTAAAACTATTTTTAACTATTTAATAATAACCTAAATTACAAGAAAATAGGAAATAAAGCTAGAAAAATAAAATTATGACTTGGAAAAATCTAAAATAACAAAAGAGAATTTTCAAAACTATTTTTATATTTTTCTGATTATTTTCTATTTTTATGAATTTTAAACTATTAAAACTAATTAAATTACTAAAATTACAAATTAAACTATGAAAAATCTGGAAAATTACTTTTTTACTTTTTATATTTATCTAAACCTAAGAAAATTGAAAATTATTTTTTGAACTTTTCTCGATTTAATTGTATTAAAAGCTATTTAAAATTACCTAAAACTGCTTTTAATTAAGAAAATAGCAAACTGTTATGGAAAATTATGAAAATTTCAGGAAAAGTCTAATTTAATATATAGAATCTAAGAAAATAGAAAACATGGGCTTGTTTGGAGAAATTGAAGTCAGAAACCAAGTGCTTATGAAATAAGCACTTAAATAAGCCAAAGGGTACCAAATGGGAACCAACAACAACACATAAGCTTTGTTATGCTAAAATAGCCAAATGCAACTAAAAACAACTATCTTTAACCTCTGATAAGCTAACTCAACAGATTTGGATGTTTTGAGTTTTATGCTAAAACAGATTTGAGTGTACTACTGAAGCTTAAGCATCAACTACTAATAAGCTACAATTGAAAACCAAATGTTGGAACTTATACTAGACCTGGCTAAGAACATGTAAACCAAAACCAGCCCTAGAGAAGCTCGATGAGCTCGGACAAGCTATGCAAGAGCTGGGAAAACTCAAGATTGACCGAGTTGTATGAGCAGGCAACCGAGCCCTTTTGACAAGCTCCTTTGAAGCTTTTAGAAAATTTCTAAAATTCTACAAAATGACCATAAGAAATTAGACCGTTGAACTTTAAAACCCTAAGTTTCACTTGATATGACCCAAGAATGAATCTATTAAAATCCACTCACCGGCAAAAACCCGAATTTCAACTTTTCGACTTTTGAGCAAGTGAGACAAGTTTGACTTTGTGAACTTTGAAACCGATTTAAGGACTAATTATGTTGTATTATGATGGAATGAAACTATATTAGGCTAATCTATCAATTCTAAACACATAACAAGATTTTGGCTTTGCAAAATTATAACAGCTAAGTACTTAAGACAATGGATTAATGATTTTGACTATGAGAGCTTGCAGCACACTTTTATGACCGATATGAGCACAAATGGACTAAACAATCATGAACTAACAGATCTCAAACATTGAACAACCCTTAAACTCGCTTTGTGCAAGAATCCAAACACACCTTATATTGACCGATTTGTAATTTAAAATGATCCAAACATTGAACCAACTGGTTTTAATGATCAAACTAAGTTTAAATAACTTAAATACTACTTAATGATCGATTTTAACTACTTCTAACCACAGCTACCAAATATGCAATGAACTTGAATATAACTTACAATAGGTCCCTAGCCACAATGGCTTGCCATTATTGAAACCGAACCACAAGAACTACTAACCTATATAAACCAACCCCATAGAACTCGAATCCACCCATTTCCATTTCTGCTTTAACCCATTTCTGCTTTCATGCCCATTTTGCTCCATTTTGACTTATGTTGACCAATTTCCAAAACCGCTTAAAACTTTGAACACATGCTTACAGAAGCTATGAGAAGCTTGTATAAGCTTATTGTAATCGAGAAATAAGCTTTTGGAAGCTTGTACATAAGAATTGAAAACCGAAAAGTGCAACAAGAATACAAAAATATGAGAATAGATAAAACTTTGGAATTGATGATTAAAACTAGATTATATCGAATATGTAACTTAAGTTTAATACATTCAAACAAAAGATAACAGCTTTGAACTTGAATTAATACATTTGAACTAAAACGACATGAAAGAAATTTTACAAAATTAACTACCCCTTCTCTTGCCTCTTTTAAGCTTTTATGCTTCAAATGAGCTCCACGTGTCCTTCCGAGAGTATCCCACCTCTATTTGACCAATGGGTGAGTTTTGAGCATCGTGGCGCTTTTATCATTTTGGCGGAAAGTCGCTTTGACTTGTAGCCTCCGAATTAGCCGCTAGGGGGTGGCATTTAATGTAGGGTTTGTGATGATGAGGGGTGGTGGAAAAGGTGAGGTGATGGGAGGAGGCCTGGTTTGCGGCAACTGGGAAGGACAAGCAGTGGAACAGATGTGGAGGAAAGGGTGAGAGTTTGACTTTGGTTTGACTTGGGGTTCAAAAACAGGGTCAAAGGGTCACAATGGTGTATAATGGCGGTGGTCAATTTGGTTTTGACAAGTCTTGGCTTAGGCTTATTATACAAGGACTAAAACTGCCACTTTCTGAAAGATGAGGGACCAAACTGCCAATTTCTCAAAGTTAACATAAGGACTGAATTTGACAAACTTTAATAGTACAAGTACCATTTTTGACATTTTCTAATTCTCAAAGGACCATTTTTGCCAAATTACAAAGTTCAGGGACCTAAGTTGTAATTTTGTAAATTTGAATCTCAAGGACCAATTTTGACAACTTAGGAATCCTTAGGGACTTAAAATGATATTTTCTTTATTTAGATTTACCAGGACTGCTTTTTGACAACTTTTGAAACTTAGGGGACTAAACGCCAATTATGCAAACTTGATACGCTTTTTCACCGATTTTGATATTTTGCATTTAAAACACATAAAACACTTATTTGTGATATTTTTATCATTTTGATGCATTTCGAGTGTTTTCGGATGTTTTGCGCTTTAATTTGATAATATGGGATGACATTGTATTTCAAAAAACACTATGATCCAGAGTATTTACACACTCATCAAGTAATCAAGGAATCACAACAAAGAAACAGGTGTCAGACACCGATCACCTTCATCAAACGAAATCAAAAGCTCGAGACATACAAAAGGTATCCGTAGCAGTGAAAGAAGGCAAAGTTGGTCATCTCGATGAGAAGTCTTCTTGAACACCTACACGGAGAACCGTAAGAGACAGTGGGAAGTCACAAAGATCGAAAGTCGAGGAAGTTTCCAAAAGGAATCTTCCTCATAAAAGGAGTGTTCCTTCTAAGAAGCTGCTCCTATTCCCATTCCAAAGCTTGAACCACAAAGAAAGTTAGTGGACTAAAGCTCAAGATACACAATCGATCGAAGAGGTCTTCTACTCGAATCGCACCTCCTTCAAGAGCAAAACCTCCCACCACCAGTATCCAAGGAAAAGGAAGACTCAAAGATTTGTACCTTATGATGAAAGCTCAAGCTCAAATGAAGAGCAACGGATACATCCTATAGGAAGAAGTTTAAAATCGTTAGACACCTACAAAAAGCTAAGGAATTTGAACAAGATCAAATGCGTGGCCCTGGAGGGTCGAGTGGTGGTGTCCACTCTTCACCAATTCCTGATGCGGTTAATCAACCCGATAAGGGAACTCGTGCCACCACTCTTGTGCAACAGCAAAAGCTTGTGGAAGACTCTATTGATTATAACATTGAGGAACCAGAAAAGGATAAGTCTGAGAAAGAAAATACTGATGAAGAGGCCCGGACTCAGGCTGAAGAAAAGACTAACTCTGGAAAAGATGAAGAAACTGATTATGATAACCTTATTCTAGATAGTCCACAACGTTCTAAGGAGGAAACTTCGAGCCTCCTTAGGATCCCGAGTCTCCTCATATCTCCTCCTCATCGTGTTCATCATCTCATTCCTCACCACCACCATCAAAGAGATCAACCAAATCAACATCCAAACCAAGAAAGAAGCCAACCGCATCTTGGATCTCAAGCTAAGACACGAATCGCCAAAGTCACAAGCGGTCGAAAAGAAAGACATACTCTACAGAAGATGAATTTCTTCACGATCGATTCAAGATCTTCATGATGAGAACAACGAGATGAAAGTTGAAAGGAGTATGTCCGTAAGCTCATGAAAGATGATCTTCAGGGAAAATGGACGAGATGATCAAAGGATAGTCTCACAAGTTCCTTATGGAGGTCGTTCCTAAACCGACAAAGGAGATGTATACCGACAACTTTATCCGAATCTCTTACATTTAGCCAAGCAAGCCATGAAATCAACTCCAATGAATTTGAGCATCAATCCAGCTTGAATCCACAATCTTCTCGGATGATGAATTGGTGAACCGCTAGTAGCTCAAATGTCGAAACGCCTGCAACGCTGCCTCCCACGGCTAAATTGTTTGAAGCATTGCCGGAATACCAACTCAGTCAAGATTCGGAGAAGAAGCGGTAAGGCCTAAACATTCAAGAGACGACGAAGACAAAGATCAAGATAAGGATAATGAACCTAAATGCACGAAGAATTCGGTGAATCATCCTCCATTCAGTACTCAATGCAGCCTCCACCCCAAAGGACTCCACTCAACAAAGATCCCATCCTCGCTCTTCAATAAATACCTCAGATTCTTTCCGAGTTACCACCCGAGACTCGAAAACCGTGATCACTTTGAGTATATGGGTGGTGACGATGAGGAATTCCATGAGCCCCAACAACAAGCCGCCTCCCGACAAAGTACGAAACCGTAATCCTCATCTAGGCCTAAGAAAAGAAGAAGAAGCGCCAAGGTCGATGTCGTATCATGGCTAGATGAAGATAGCAATCAAGAATTTGAATGGTTTTCTACACTTGTTAATTCCACCCCTATCCAATGAAGGTCAAGATCCGGTAGACGGTAATACATTAGAGCATGCTAAGATCTTGCAAGAAAAATTCGAGTAAAGAAGATGACGACATCTCGAGTTGAGGCGAATCAAGAATGAAGCTTTTCAATCGTTAAAAGATAGCTCGGAAAGTGCCATCGAGGTCGAATATCACCTTGAAAACATTGCTCGAGCTATGTCTAACAACATGGATTGGCTCAACCTGAAGCAAACATCGACTTCACCAAACGGGACAACCCTCCATATTACACCGACCGGGTCTAAACCTCTACCAACAATTGGCCAAACCAGATGAGCCTAGGATTCCATTCGATATTTCTTCAACAAAGACTTGGAATTTCTTCTACACGTGGCGATGGTTCAAGGACATACGCTACATCATCGACACTTCCATTCCGGCACCATATACTCTAACTACATAGCCATCGAGGAAAGAGCTAACCACATGTTCTCCAACAATGTGGCGTAGTATGATCGTGATGCATTGTATGGGATTCACCATTGGCCGTAACGTCAAGAATCTACTACGTGTCGCCAGTTCAAGTCTCAACATGAAGTGTTCAATACTAAGAGTATTGTTGCCATCAAACACGTTGATCTTTCGTCCAAATGGGACTACACTTTTCTTAAGAATATTGTGGTCAAAAGGCAAGACGAAAGGGATTATGCATTCTCTGAAGTCGACTTTGAGAATTTGTCTATCAACGACATTGAAGACATGTCCTTGCCAAAGCATGTGGTCGCATGAGACAATTTTCAACTAAAGTACAACGTGAATTCATCAAGTCATTGCTCATCTTCATCGACGATAGTCATCAATGAACGTGCGTAAGATCTCCGTGTTGAATCTTATCGCACCGTGTCAACTTACTCCACCTCGCCTAGATCTTCCCGACATCAACCAGCTCATAATATCCACTCATCAAGAAACCGCTCGCCGCCACCGCAGCGAACTTCAAAGAAATTGCTTAATAGCGTGTAGAGATCTTCACAAGTTTGGGGATCACACTTTGAAGATGGTTGGGGACGGATTGGCTTATAGGTTGAAGGATATACATCAAAATATTGGGTCTCCTAAGCGATGGAATTCTCAGGATCGAAGGGATGTGAAGAGGATCATCACTATGATTGATGAACGGTTGTATCGACGGGGATCAGTTTAGAACCTTGGAAAGCTTAGTTGGTGGTCGACCCAGGATTAACATCACCGGCTATCAACGCCCAGTTCGCACTCCGCAACATCATCGGACTTCTTGGTACCCGTTGAACTCGCTTTTATTATTACTTTGGATGTGTGATTATATATGTCAATGGCTTGTGCACACATAACGTTGTACAACCCGTAATTGTCAAGAAAGGACCCCGTGGTACGCTTGATGCCACAATCCTTATAAAAGGAGCGAAAGTTTACTTTTGAGTAAAACCTATCAAACCTTCATTTTTCAAGGTTTTGCTCAAAAGAACAAGTACTTCCCGTATGATTTTCAAAACCTCAACCGCTTATATCACTTGTTGAGGGGAGTATTTGAATTAAAACTTTGTTCACAAATTGTTCACAATGGTCATCTTCCCGCAACACTCGAAATGGTCATATTTATTCTCAATTTTTCAAAAATAACATTTTATATGCCATTTTTAGGGAGAAAATTATGTG